>BLKM01000841.1:3839511-4068297 GCA_013340265.1 Coptotermes formosanus
GAGCTGTTTGAATCTCCTGACCAGTCTCCGTTAGATTTTTGTTTATGAGTTTTAAAAGAAGGGTGGATGCACGAGACTAATTGCTCGCATTTTGGATGCTGCTGCCTGCATAAACGACCGTGAAGGTCAACCCATACGGACAAGACACTATCTTGGCGCACAAGCTGCGAAGTACGTTGAGGTTGACGGTGGGATTTTCGAACATTTATTGTGAACTGTAACAGGTTTGTTATTTTTTGTAACAAATTTGTCATTTAACCATTAAATTAAAATTAAAATTAAATCAAGAGTAATTTAACTTTCTGTGTTACCATCCCCAGTGTTTTTATATTTGTAGATTCAAACAGCTCTATCTCGGTAGCCATTCGGAAGTAGATACACGTTCATATGAACTTTTATCGCACAATTACCGATCCTATCACCTCCTAAAATATTGACTTTTCCTCCCGAATTATTCTGTGTAATGTGCAAATAAATAAATAGATAAATTGTCAGCAGCCTGCAAATTTATAGATTCAGTGGCGTTAACAGCCTGTTAGACGTTCAGTGATGAAGCCAAATGAAAGAGCGCGGAGGCATTTTTAGGTCGGTCTCCTGATGATGTGTAGCTTTGTTATGTATGCATTATCGGACATAAAAACGCCGATCACTGGGTTAACGTGGATGACGTCCACATGCAAATTGTAACTTTAACACACGACCGTTACGTACAGTGCGTTTATTTTCTCAGTGACAGCTAAGGAATAGAGTTGTTATATTATTTATATGTCGTGCCGGGTGACTGGCTTATGTGCATTTAACATCTTGACAGTTGTATCTTCAGTGATGGTAGATATTGACTTCTTGTATTCCTACTTTGTTCTATGCTTCTTTGGCCATAAAACGTAAAAACAGGTTGGGAAACCATGAGATGATTTGGGAATTATTTATTTAGAGACAAGAGCCCGCCACCTGTCCCTATGTGGGCCACATCAATCCAGTCCATGCCCGCATCCCACTTCTTGAAGATCCATTTCAATATCATCCCATCTACGTCTGGGTCTTTCGAGTGGTCTCCTTCCCTCAGGTCTCCCCACCAAAATCCTGTATGCACCTCTCCACTCTCCCATATATGCTGCATACCCCGCCCCCTCGTTCTCGATTTGATCACATATACGTTTGTAAATAGTAAAGGTTTGGTTAAGTTACAACTCACGTTCTTTTCTTCAAGCACATTCTCTTCCGTATATTATATATCTATGAAATTTATGGTTCTCACAGCGGCGTTTCAGAGGATTCAAGTCGTTTGTGTTGACGCTGTGTCGTTGTGTGAGTGGTTCCTGACATTTCGAACTGGGTACTACGGTCCTTCGAAAAGTCGGGAACCACTCGCCAAACGACACATCGTGTTATCCCAGAAAATCTTATTCCTCATTTTACAGCTAGTTTACACGTAAGTGTATCTTAAACTGAATATTCTGGTCTTCGATCACCTGTTAACATATTGTCCAGTGACACAGGGTCACATCCCAGAAGACCTGAGTTTCCAGTAACACGTCTGTAAGGACCCCATATCTTCACGAATCTTAAATTTCTTGCTTTGCATACAGCCGAAATAAGGTTCAGATGCGAAAGCCCCATGATAAGTCTACGAGTATTGTACATACGAAGGGTATCTGACAGTTTAGTGTGGAGCAGTTGTGGAATGTTGGCTAGCAGAGTAGAATGGAATAAATGGGGAGAAATGCCTGATCCGATGTCACTTTAACAACCACTAATTCCACATGACGTCAGATAGAAGTGACTCTAAAGTTTCGTCTTGATTGGCTAATGTTCAACGCTCCAGGCTGCAAAGCACACAGGCAGCGAGAGATTGCACTTTTTCCTTATGCCCTAGCAGTAACCTGTTTTTCCTCTTGATTAGTAGTGACGTCTGGCAGCAATAAGGCACACAACTTGTATAATTTTAAGAATTCTGATTAATTTTGTTTAATGACTAATGTCGTAATGCAAATATGCATGAAGGCCCAAATAATATTTGGTACAAATATATTAACGTATTGATTTATTTTCTTCCGTCAGTAAGCAATAGAATATAATTGTACCAAGTGTGATCAGTAGATGTCACCCTGCAGAGATATCGCGGCGGGGGAGGGGGGCGGGTGTGAAGCGGGTGTAAGGCGATGTGTAGCATGACATCCCCTTCTCCTTCTAGTTGCAATCGTGTGCATAATGGCGTAGCGAAAGTGGAGTACAGCTCTTGTGTCAGTTACTTTTAATTTGTTTTTAATGTGTGCTGTTATGTGCTTGTTCGTGTAACGAAGTGTTGAATCATTTAAATTATTATAATATTGCCTTTGTGGCGTCATTTTGTATTGTAATGAAGTTGCAAAGTGAATGCCAGTTAAGGATGATTATGAAGTGGGTATGATTGAAACGAACTGCACATGTCTTGTGACGTCCGTCATGTCCTTCGCCGAGACGCGGAGGAATGCATTGAAATATTTAACCCGTAATGATACGTCCAGTGTTCGATGCAGGTATTTAAGGGTAAGTTTAATTCATCCTACACTGAATAAACTACTTATAAAGTAATATGTCATTGGAAGTACAATATATTGTCGCTTTTCGTAGAAATTATAATGGTGCCATTAATATTGCTAACCGCCTGAGCCACGGCAAGCCTTAAATAAAAAATTACACCAAAGAGAACATTTTTTGGATAGTACTTTGCTATTTTATATCTTTTTGCTTAACCATTTAAAGACTGAGATTACGCTGAATTATATTACGTGCTAAGTTTGTACCGCGCAATAAACACGCTCCATCTCGGTTATAAAAATGCTGTACAGGGAAATAATCGCTGTTTTTCCTGAGATCCATAAAAACACGTAAATAAAGCTGAATTATATTGCAGGCACAGATCGTGCCGCGCAGAAAACACAGTTCTGTGTATTTACGTGGCGGCCCATTAAACTCCCCATCGGAGCGTTACAGGCGTTACGATTTACGGATATTTCTTTGCTATTTTACAAGTATATCTTTGTGATTAACCATTTAAAGAGTGAGGTTAAACTGAAATATTTAAAGACCCAGCCCGTACCGCACGGTAAACACACTCTCGGTTATAAAAACCAGTCAGTTAGTACTGTTTATGGGCAGAACATTACAGCGTTAGACACCGTTACAGGTCTTATCAAATTATATATAAGATTGTTATATTTTGGGGTGTGATTTGTGTAGCTCGGTGTAAGTGCCTCAACTTTCTAGAGGAACTTACTGCCTCGTTCCTCTACTTTCGTGATGGAGGCAGCAAGTTGTTTTGAGATTTTCTTTAACTAGCTGCCACACTACCAGTGTCACATCCCGGAGAGCGGCCGTCTTTATAGTCACCGCCGTCACTAACCAAAAGTGCAATTATTTGATTGTTACAGTATGCTTCTGCATCCTATAGATGTTATGAAGCTGTCGTATAGGCCCCATATGGTCATTTAAAAAAGGGATTGTAAAAAAGGAAGCGACATTTGTACTGAAATTAATGAATTCTATGTCATTGAACTCGTAACAGTTCGGAGTTTATTGTCGGTTAGTGCATGGCCTTTAGGACGTTGAAGGACTGAAGGCAGAACTCGTGCTGCTGAGAGAATATCTATTGAAACACTGGCCGCAGTTACGGAACATTTCATTTCGCTTTCCTGAAAATGGTGTTGCTTGCTCAAGGCTTATATTCACGCATAATGGATGGAATTTTTACATTAAAAGTCCCGTAGTTAGGCCTATATTTGTTGTTCTGTCAGAACTAGTTTTACTAGAGGAATACATAAACAAATACAGGCACTTAAAACTGCGTGGTCTCTTTTTCGTGTTTCTTAGTTTAAACATATTGAGAGCAGATGGAGGAAACTCGGGAGGAACAGAAGGCGGACTATTTCGAAAGTACTGCCCCGGAATTATTGTGGAATAAAATAATGAAAAGGCTCATTCGTGTTCACCGATCTTGAGTCGAAAGGGAAATCTCATTCATCCTACTGCAGAGTCTGTTACTTCATACACTTTGCCTCGTTTTTCTTGTGTCGGTCACCTCAGGTGTCGTGCGATGTCGCAGCTGATGCAGGTATGTATGCGATAAAGCCATTATCCTGAGGGACAGCATGAGTGGAACGCTGAGCATAATATGCAGGTAAATCCAGAGAACCGTATTCAAAAGAGTTATTCCGGGTCTACCGCGGTTTTTATATGATGCCTATTATTTCAATGGGAAGTCACTAGCATTTCAGAGAAACGTACTGCATTCATCTTCAGATTAGAGGGTCGTAGAAATTGACTGACATTTTGGAGGAACGCACTGCCTACTCCTTTAGGCAGTACGTTTCTGTGTCAATGTCTGTGGTTTGACCCAAATTAGTACAAAATTGCCAATATTTCGGAGTACAGTCTCAGCTGACGTTGGAAGTGAGGTAACAGGATATTAAGCCTACATAACATTGGTAAATTTCTATCAGACTGCACGTCGTTTCATCCCAGAAGACTTTGTTGTTGTAGCGCTTACAACGTAATATTTCGCTCAGTAGGCATTCTTCGGTGTTTTCTGATTTTGAAGACGGAAATAGAGTCAGCTTCTGAGGTGTAGTGCCTTACAAACTGGGACAAATCTTTAACACTGCTTTTCAAGATTTAAAGCGACGTGATTGCTACATCGACTGTTTGCTGTAGCATTAAAGAGTCTGAATTTTTTCACGATGGTTCTTGCTAAACAGCTGTAAACCTTTCGTGTTTAAAATGGACGAGTAATTGTAGAGAGTATTGGGTCAGTTATGTTACATGTTTTTGGTTGTGCGCTGATATAAATGGACCATGTAGGCTGTAAATTATCTCCCACGCACGGTTTGGGATCGAGTCAGTAGAAGTCGATATGTTTTTGAATGCTGAATGCGAATTGAGTTATGTTACTGCTAAGAATCCTGACGGCCTGCGACTTTACCTGCCGTGTATGGTCGTGTGTGTTTAAAGACAAGTAGCGATGGAAGGAAGATTTATATAGAACTGATTTTCGGAATACGTGAAGTCAACTTAACATCTGTGATGTGTGACATAGCCTGAAGATCTCTATGCAATATTCAGTTCTTTCGACGTAGTGAAATGGTGCTAAATCTACTTACGTGTTCCCTTACAGACGTCGGCGATGAATCAAACATTTATAAACTCGCGAATGTTACAGAAGACTTGCGAACCATTCAGCTTTATCATGCGCTACGACCATGCAGATATTGCTGTGTAGCTGAGAGGGCTTTGGCGGTGAATCTTTATTTGAATAGCGTATCTGGCCGATAAGTTTCGCAGTGTATTTATTATCCAAGTGAATTTTGGGACAAAGAAATAACTTTCTTGTGGACTGTATGCAGAGAGAGATATACAAACGCGCACAAAATAAAGGAGACAAACGTGGGAGTCTGTGTAATACCAATATCAAGTTGGATATTGTACATTGGTTGGTTTACATGTCCTGTACACGACGTTTCGGGTGTTGGCTGATATATTTTATATTTTAAGTGTAATACGAAAAGTTGGGGATCGAAACTGGGCCTTTTGACTGTCCATGGATTAGCTATCAGGACTCCGTTTTGGCCCATGAATGATTGTTGTTACACAAATAATTCACGTTGCTCAACATCATTAGTTGCTGTCTTGCATAGGGCTCGTTCACATCGAACTCACGCCTACGCTCTGCTAATGGAAAGAATGAACACGGTTGGTGTGGGCGTAAAATCGTCCCACGCCCACCTGCCCTCCTCACCTTCCCCCCCCCCCCCCCCCACTTGTGAAGAACAGTAACCAACTGAGAAGACGAAGAGCAAGGCGGAACAATATCCAGAACACAGACGACATCTCTTGGGAATGGGTGAAGCCATGCATAGGCGACGTGGGTGGAAGGCAGACCGGTGGGGGGAGAACTCGTGTTCATTCTTTCCTTGACCCGACTGCACCCTTGGTACTAGACTAATAACAAAAAGGCCCCAGGGCCGATTGCACCCGTCGAATACGTATCTCAAAAATACAAAAGTAGTGAAAATATAATTTTGTAATGAGAAGTGTTCTCTTGAAGATGAGAATATAGCCAACCTCTAAGAATCATTCAATTAATGGGTATGACAAAAAATAGGTGAAAGTTAAATTTAATATAAATGGATTACTACCAGCAAATTGCACAGAAAATTTCACTTTGTCCGCATATGGAAGGCTATTTCACTATGTTTCAGCTCTTTCTTATATTTATCCTCAGGGAGTACTGATACACAAAGAATAAATATATGGAGTTAACATTTAAAATTTAATTTCGTCGACTCTGTAATTTTGTGTATACTTGTAATTATTATATATAACGTATTGTTTTAATTATATTATCAACAACATATGTTATTATTATAATGGCATATTTATGAAGTATCGTACCATTTATTGTCGACGAAGACTATAAGACATAACGGAAACATGTTGAGTCGTCTCCCGTATGTGGATAAGTGAAATTTATTTTGCAAGTTGTTGGTCGTAAATTCATTTATGTATATCTATGGCATGGAAGATGTATAATACCAAGGTTTAATTTAATATTAGTACAACAAATCTTCCATTGTTAGAAACCTTCAGGAAGGCACGGACTACTAATTTGCGTAGTTAAATAAATGAGTCTTCGAGGTAAGTACGTGATGGAGACAGACGATAATCGAGTTAGTTGCCAGGTAGGTAAATCATTCTTATGTGTGACGGAGGTCAAGGAGGGTTTGTTAAGATAATGACACTTGTGCTATATAAGTTTCATCTCGTAGGAGATGAGGGTGTAAACAGAACTCATTTGGCTCTGGGTAGGGTCCAGTAGCGGGTTCTTATGGTCACTGTAATGAGTGTAATGTTTCTGTAAATGTCTAGGAATATTTTGACCTGCAGAGCTGTTGTTAGATCGTCAAGAAGTATTCTGCTCTGTGGCGTTCCAGGACATCCACTATCATGACAGGTTTTCCATAGATTTCTTCGGTCCGTCCAGCCTGATGCCTCCATAAGGCTACGATCGCTTGCTACCAGATTGCTTGTAATTCGTCAATCACCAGCAACGCCGTGTCGTCTGAGATAGTGGTGTTTTGTAAAATAAACCACAAAGCACTCGCACTGTCACTGTATAAAAAAGTGCTGCATAATTAGAGTTTTGTTTTTAGGCTATTTTCATACCCGCGAAAGGCACCTCTTATTTTCGTCATGTCCGTTCGTGTGTCCGTCTGTCCACGTGTACCAGCATCGCTCCCACTAGACGGATTTCCGTGAAATTTGATATTTGGAACCTTAATGAAAATTGTTTAGAAAACTCAGTTTTTGTTATAACCGGGCAAAAATATCGGGCACTTTAGGTGATGACATAAGTACGTTTTATTGTTTGCAGCAACATTAAATCGTCGACTGAAACGGTATCCGGCTCTTAGCCCATCTGTCCGTGCGTCTGTCCGTATGTATCATCACGGCTCCTAGTGGACGGATTTACATGAAATTAGATATTGGGGACTTCTTTGAAAATGTACCGAAAAATTCAAAATTTGGTTAAAATCTCCCCCCAAAAAATCGCGCACCTTACATGAAGACCTAAGTGCATTTAGTTGTAGCGGGCGACATTGAATCGTCATAAAAATGCTCTGTTTTGAGTATCAGGCTTTTAAGATATACAAGGTGGTACAGACATTGCGCGAACGCGCTACAATGTTACGTTATACGTGCACTGCCAGCATGTTAATTTGTAATTTCGAGTGGGGCTTCCCATTGCTGGGTTAGTTTGTTATCGGGTTCTCTTCCAGGGCACTCCACCTAGGATTTGTTTTCCTTCGGTTTCCGCTGTCATCATTTCATCAGCGCTGCATATTCGTCATCCACGGGATGGACATTGGCAGCTGTTCCATGTGGAAGTAGTCTTCACCACATCATAAAAGAATAAACAGACATTTAGTGTGACGTGCTGTAGTAAACCGCCGAAAAGTACATTCATGAAGGATGGCCACCTCTTCACAGCAACCAGCCACACTTCTTAACTTCCCCTCTCCCACATGCCGCTGCTGCTGTTATTTATGAAGTTAATATCTGGAGGAGTTCCCCATATCGTACCGCAGAAGCGAGGACTCTCCTGCAGCTTTGTGCTGGTGCTGCCAAAAAAAAAACACAAGCACAGACAAACAAAGCGAGAATTGTGTAAACAAGTATAACAACCCTGCAGCCGGTAACGCTGAAAAATCCGTTACTTACTGGTGCCGAATATTTTGTTTACTAGATTCGCTCTTCCAAGGAGCACAACTGTTCATTATAATTTTTTCGTAAAACAAAATTTAAAAGTAGCTTAGATGTTACGAAATTAAAAGAAGTTCACCCTGTAACATGCCGTGAAGGCACAGAGATGGGGTTAGAGTTGTACTAGTAAACCTACCGTCACGTGACTGCCTACAGCGACGCCTGAACAGGACTGGTATAAAGGATCCTTCGATGCGTTCATTGTGTGGCGACGCAGAAGAAATGGACCTTGGCTACATCTTCAAAAGTCAGAGTTTGACAGATAATATGGACAGTGCCAAAAAACCGGGATAAATTGTGGTGTGTATCAAAATTATGTAGGGCTGTAAGAAAGAAAATGGGATACATCTCTCTAACTGACGTGGGATAAAATAAAGCGTTGTCGTTTCTTCCTAGGAGCTAGGTTTGTGTGAGTGGTCAAGGCCACGCCCCGGCCACTTTACCCCTGGGGAATATCACCAATACCCGCTGTACAGGAGGATGTGTGGATCTCGGGGCCGGTCTGGTATGGTGCAGAAAATTTCGCCCCTGCTGGATTTGGTACCCCGAACCGTACAGCCAGTACTGAGTCGCTATGCTCACTAAGCTATCCGGCCGCCTGCTTGGATACTGCAAGGCAATTCAACACAACTGTGCTTTTGCTGTGTTATGTATACTTCGAAGCTGTCATTTATAGTGATTCTGTTATGCTGTGTTTCTATACAGTGCACAAAATAAAGGCATGATGAAACGCATTCCTTCGGTTGACACGTTAAATTTGGGAAAATATTTTTCCACCACGACTGCTCCCTGCGATCCTAGATTTTCCCAATTGGCATTTGATGCCTGAGGTTAATACAGGTAGTAAGTTAACGCTTCAGTCTCTACCTCACAGAAAGCACAAGGCTTTTCCTTTACATACATACATGTGTTCAAGCCGCTTAGGGAAATATCGCCGTTTATTCCCAGCGTTATACGAAACAAACAAGTGCATATATGATGAAAGTGCAGTGCTTTATTAATGTTAAATCAAGTGACACACGCAGTAAACGATCAGTATTTTCTGTACATGTTTAAATTGTTGAAGACTTTCAGATTTCTAGAACGCCATTAAATTATATTTTAACTAAATGAAAACTTTACTGAAAAATTTCTTCTTCTGCAATCAGTGATTGGAACATGGAATGTGAGGAGCATGTATAGGCCAGGGTCACTTATGACAGTGGCCAGGGAATTAGCTAAGTACAAGTTAGATTTAGTGGGTGTACAGGAGGTTAGGTGGGACAAAGAAGGGACTGTAAGAGCCGGGGAGTATACTTTTTTCTATGGCAAAGGGAAGGAAAATCATCAATTGGGAACAGGTTTTTTTGTGCACCAGAGAATGGTATCAGCAATCAAGAGAGTGGAGTTTGTTAGTGCTAGGATGTCATACATAGTGCTGAGAGGCCGCTGGTGTAATATCATTGTTCTGAATGCGCATGCACCAACGGAAGAGAAGGGTGATGATTCAAAGGACAGCTTCTATGAGGAATTAGAAGGGGTTTTTGATCATTTTCCTAAATACCATATGAAAATTCTGTTAGGAGATTTTAATGCAAAAGTGGGGAGAGAGGATATTTTCAAGCCGACTATTGGGAATGAGAGTTTACATCAGGATAGCAACGATAATGGTGTTAGAGTAGTAAACTTTGCCACATCAAAGAATCTAGTTGTTAAGAGCACTATGTTTCCGCACCGAAATATTCATAAATACACCTGGACCTCTCCTGATGGGAAGACTCACAATCAGATCGATCACATATTGATAGATAGGAGTCGGCATTCCAGTATACTCGATGTGCGATCTTTCAGGGGAGCTGACTGTGATACTGATCACTATCTGGTGGTTGCGAAAGTTAGGGAAAGACTGGCAGTAAGTAAACAAGCAGCACAGAAGTTTGATGTAGAGAGATTTAATCTCAAGAAGCTAAGTGAACTAGAGGCTAGGAAACAGTATCAGCTTAAGATCTCAAACAGGTTTGCAGCTCTGGAAAACTTAAATGTTAGTGAGGACATGAATAGGGCTTGGGAAAACATTAAAGAGAATATCAAAATCTCGGCTCAAGAGAGTCTAGGTCTACACGAACGGAAGCAGCATAAACCATGGTTTGATGCAGAATGTGCAGAATTTTTAGATAAAAGGAAGCAGGCTAAAATTCAGTGGTTACAGAATCCAAACCAAAATAATGGAGATAATCTGCACAACGTAAGACGTGAAGCTAGTAGACATTTCAGGCACAAAAAGAAGGAATATCTGAAAGCTAAAATTAATGAAATTGAAACAAACAGTAAGAAGAAGAATATAAGAGACTTGTATAGGGGTATCAATGAGTTTAAGAGGGGGTACCAGCCTAGAAGTAATGTAGTAAAGGATGAGAAGGGTGACCTGGTTGCAGACTCCCACAGTATTTTGGCTAGGTGGAGGAATCATTTCTCCCAGCTGTTGAATATACACGGGGTTAACGATGTTAGGCAGACTGAAGTACACACAGCAGAGCCACTAGTGCCTGAGCCCAGTGCCATTGAGGTTGAGATGGCTATTGGAAAACTAAAAAGCCACAAATCACCAGGTATTGATCAGATTCCAGCAGAATTGATTAAAGCAGGGGGTAGGATTATTCGGTCTGAAATCCATAAACTTATTATTTCTATTTGGAATAAGGAGGAATTGCCTGAGGAATGGAAGGAGTCAGTCATTGTGCCTATTTATAAGAAGGGTGATAAGACAGATTGCAATAATTATCGAGGCATATCACTTTTGTCGACTACGTACAAAATTCTATCCAACATCCTTTTGTCAAGGTTAACTCCATATGCAGAGGAAATTATTGGGGATCATCAGTGTGGATTTCGACGTAACAGGTCAACCACTGATCATATATTCAGCATTCGTCAAATACTTGAGAAAAAATGGGAATACAATGAGGCAGTTCATCAGCTATTTATAGACTTCAAGAAAGCCTATGATTCAGTTAGGAGGGAGGTCTTGTATAATATTCTCATTGAGTTCGGTATCCCCATGAAACTAGTAAGGTTAATAAAAATGTGCCTAAGTGAAACATATAGCAGAGTTCGGGTAGGCAAACATCTGTCTGACACGTTCCCTATTAAGAATGGCTTGAAACAAGGAGATGCTCTGTCGCCATTGCTTTTCAACTTTGCTTTAGAATATGCCATTAGGAGGGTTCAGGCAAACCAGGAGGGCTTGAAATTGAATGGTACACATCAGCTTCTGGTTTATGCTGATGATGTTAATATATTGGGCGGAAGCGTACATAGCATAAAGAAAAATGCAGAAGATTTAATTATTGCTAGTAAGGAGATTGGTCTAGAAGTAAATGCTGAGAAAACTAAGTACATGGTCATGTCTCGAAATCAGAATGCAGGACACAATCACAACATAAATATAGATAATAAATCCTTTGAAAGGGTGGAAGAATTCACATATTTGGGAGCAACCCTAACGAATCGAAACTCCATTCATGAAGAAATTAAGAGCAGATTGAAGTCGGGGAATGCTTGCTATCATTCGGTGCAGAATCTTTTGTCTTCCAGGTTGCTATCCAAAAACACAAAGATTAGGGTATACAGAACTATAATTTTACCTGTTGTTCTGTATGGATGCGAAACTTGGTCTCTCACACTGAGGGAGGAACAAAGACTGAGGGTGTTCGAGAATAGGGTGCTGAGGAGGATATTTGGGCCTAAGAGGGACGAGGCGACAGGGGAGTGGAGAAGACTACATAACGAGGAACTTAATGACCTGTACTCATCACCAAATATTATTCGGGTAATCAAATCGAGAAGACTGAGATGGGCGGGGCATGTGGCACGTATGGGGGAGGAGAGAGGTGCATACCGGATTTTGGTGGGGAGACCCGAGGGAAGGCGACCACTTGGGAGACCCAGGCGTAGATGGGAGGATACTATTAAGATGGACATTCGGGAAGTGGGATGGGAGGACATGAACTGGATTGATCTGACTCAGGATAGGGACAGGTGGCGGGCTCTTGTGAATGCGGTAATGAACCTTCGGGTTCCATAAAATGCGGGGAATTTCTTGACTAGCTGATAAACTGTTAGCTTCTCAAGAAGGCCTCTGCTCCATGGAGTTAGTTAGTTAGTTAGTTAGCAATCAGTGATTTCCTTTTAGACGCTAGATATGTATCATCGTGACTGATTCATGATTCATGTTTCAGATTGCTTTTGAAACCATACTGCGTGAGACAGAACCCTTAATATTTTATTTCGGGCCGATCCGAGTGGCCGCTCCTTCTAAGGCGTGGGTCTGCCGCCGCTTGCCTCCTGGGATTGCGGGATCGAATCCCACCGGGATCATGGATGTTTGTCTTGTTGTGAACAACATTCCCGCTACTTTTTTTATATCTGTGCGGACCTGCTACTTCTGTGGGCAGAAAATTTCTACACGACCTGACGACTGCGCGGCACTTCTAAAGTTTTTTTTTATTTTCCGCAATAAGAATATTTAAAATGAAAATTGAAAAATTCCAACTGCGCGGCAACAGTTCATTGTGCGCGGGAGCATTTCCGTTACTGCGCGGCCGCGCACCCGCGAAGCTTAGAGGGAACGCTGCTTGTGAGTGTTGTGTGTTGTCAGGTAGAGGTCTTTGCGTCGGGCTGATCAGTCGTCCAGAGGATGCCTGCCAAATGCACTGTGTCTGATTGTGATAGTAAACCCCCGATGATGAGGAGGCCTGGCCCGATAGGGGCTGTTGCGCCATGCAAAAAAAAATACAGAGACACTGTTTCTGCACTTTCTGAGTTCCGTACACGACGTTCCTACACTTAGCTTGCGTGTAATTAAATAATACATAAAAACTTCTGTTTTTTGTGTGACGTATTCAAATCGTAAAATATGCTGTGGAAATGTTTTGTGTATCCGTTCCTACTTTAAGTTGTAACTAACAAATTTTACAATAGATATCAGCTTCATACTAAAATTATTAAGAATATTATTGTGGAAATATTTAATAAGCATCGTAAATATTGTTTGGTGCAACTGAGGTTAGTTAAACATAACCAAGGGCGGAAAACGTTTTGTCTAGGAATGCTGTTTTCAGTACGGTAAAGGAGTGGGTCTTTGATTTGTTTGGGCAAAAGCTGACAAAGGAATGGGGGAAATAATACTCATAGATATCCTTGAGAGAATTTTTCTATAAATGAAGCATTTCAAATTGTTTAAGTGAAGGTAGAGTTGTCCATATGCACTCCATGAAGGCATATTGGGATTTAGTGGTGCATCTCCACTCATTCTTAACTTCGACACTGGATGGAGGCGATTGGTCAAATTTACATCCCAGTCGCTTTAACCCGGTTAAAGTACTCCCGGTGCCCCTTGAATATGAGGCTTTGTATGCTTAACAGTCGATCTGGACGCTTTGCAAAAGAGCTAAGTCTCTTACCCCTGTCAGCAATCAAACTATGATTCCGCAGACGGCAGCCCTTAGCCTGATCGCAGTACCGACTGAGCCATCCCGGCTCCATTCTGATTTTATAACTCATTCAGTGTTTGCAATACTTAAATGAGGTATATGTGTTACATTTCCATATCAGTTCTACAGACATTGTTTACTGTTTGTAATTACTGATTTCAAAATTTTGTTTTAATCAGCTGCTGTTGTGTATGCATTGTTTTTGGTTAAAATAACAACGCTGTTTGTAATCCAGACAGTATAACGTCAATACTCTCGTATTTTATCTGTTACTGTACAACACTTTATAACAGTGTGATTGAATCAAACGTCTCTGTTCCACTCAATTTTCTTTTGCTGTCGTTACGTATTATTGACTTTATGTCTTCTTACCACTTCTCTTTTTCCTTCCTTTCTTTTTGTGATCTCATCCCTTCATTTGAGGAATGATCTTATATATATTGGGCGATTTTAAGGGTTGTAAGCGTTAAAAACTAATATGAATTCGTCTTTAGACGTAACGATGTGTCCTGAAACGGGTGGCTTTAGGCATAAGTGATGTTCATAAAGTTTTGAGTCTGTTAAAATAAGAGGGCTTAGTTTAGTTGCTCGTGTGAAGTAATTACGGTTCAGCGACGCAAGTGAATTCTGATGGGTGTAAAATTGTGATTGGAACGCGATAATGCCTTGGTCCTAAGCTTATGGTTGTTTATTTACCGACATAAAACTTTGAACCCATTTTACTGGAGCAATCTTGCACGGTCACGTATTAACTAATGGTTGGCCAGCAAAGGCAATACCGAAATTGCTTTTGTTTTCTTCAAGCCGCACGGCCTACACGCGTGAAACCCTCTCGAACGCGTTTTTTCCTCTTTATTATATTACATTTCACCGTATGCGGTATTGCAAATGTCGTTTAAGGGGGGGGGGGATATTCGGAAGCAAAATAAGGTACACCAACTGAAATGTTACAAAGATTTTGCCAGCCTTTACTTGACAGTGCATGCCTTCTTTTACGTCAAGGCCTCTTCGGAAATGTTTGGTTAAGTTTGGTGTTTTATTTAACGTTGTCGTCCGTAACTCTGCCTATTTGGTGTCTGATGTCAGGAGTATGGGGAACGGTGAATCGGAAGGGATTTGGAAGGAAACAATCGTGGCGTGTTCGAGGAATTTTTCGGCGATTTCCCAGGGAGACTGAATACTCGTATAACCACAAAAAACCTCAGGATAGCCGATGACTCGGACATAACTCGAAATGTCATTGATCACTCAATGTTTTCAGCGAATAACAGATAAAAGGTATGCTTGACGTTAGTATCGCATATGTATGTGTACTGTTTTTTGGACAGTAACCAGTCTGATAACTGGAGCGTTTCTTCGGACGTGATTTCGGTGACGCATAAAGTAATGCGTAAAATTTATCCATCGAGAAGTGGAACGCAATTCAGACCATCTGCCACGCCATACGTAACCTATGTTCCAGTAAAAGAATGCCGGTCGATTTGCAGGATGGTGTTCTGTATCGCTCCGGAACTTCAGCTATTCCAATATGACGCTACCAGAAAGCAGGTACCACATACTGCACGTGGCAAGATGACATCTTCCTCGCTCCCTGGTAGATGACTACCTTTACGCTACCGGAAACACGGGTATTGTGTTGTTCCCTTCGCGTTCCTGCCCTTCAGAATGCCTCTTCTCTCCCAGAGAACGCGTGCTTTCTGACATGGCATGTGTGCCCCCAAAGTGCTTTTCATTTATTTCGTGTGAATACACTTCTAACCACTCTGCTGATATTTAGAAATAGACTATGTGTCAAAATTCATTAAAGTTTTGGTAAGTTTTTCTACTTGACAGAAAGAATTTGGTTTCTGAATTAAAATATTTTCTCTTTTTCTATTTATATTCCTTAATTTCAGATTTTCCTTTTCGCGTTAGATTATTTCAGGGTAATTTTACATTTGCTTTGAGTCTATGTTTTCAGATCGGAAGCAATTTTCCGACAGCGATTTTCATTTAATGCAGGTTACCTTTCCTACACGTATTACTGTTGTGGGGATCAAAATATGTCTGTTCATCTTGTATGACATTTGACTTTTCGCATTTCTTAGTATTTGGGTTGTGGTCTTTTATGTTGTGACATCATCTAGCCTGGTAGGTAGTTACATATCTTATTCGAAGATGTGGCAGTGGTTTCCCCTAAAGCGTTGGTAACCACCAGCCAAACTGTACGAGTTACAACCAAAGATGTGCTATAACCGGTTCGCACCAGCTTGGTCGAACGAATGCCTTCAATTTAAAATAAACACACACACAAAACTAAGAAATTATAAGCTCCTGTACCCTTGTGCTAATTAGGCCTGTAAACCCAGGCAACTGGCAACTGAAAATGCGAACGTTTGTTTACCATTCTGGCAGCACGCCTCCTGTTAAAGTCTAAATTTGCTCAGCTTCGCCAGTTTGCCAGAGCGTGGAAAATGTGAACACACAAAATTACTCATAGAGGTGCATGTAATCCATTTTGTGGTCACTGATGCAGGCCTTGTAAATTCCACGAAGTAAATGTAACCCCATTTATGATGAACAGTTGCCTTTTATTTGAAAGTGCGATTGCAATAGCTCTCTCGCGCATCGCAAACCGGTTGAGTGTTGTGTATTGATTTGAACGTCAAGAATAAAGAGACTTCATTTGTGTTGCATGGCTGCTGGGAGACGAGAAACAATAAGAACCAAAATGTGTTTGCCTTGTTGCCCTCTGTCTGTCCGAAAGCGCTGAAGTGAATATGTCTGTTGATGAGTACACACGAACAGTTTACTGTACTGTGGAAAAAATTGATATGTGGGTCAATATTGCGTTTATTCTCTTGTCCTTTGTTTTCCAACAGAGACAGTGTTTGACTACCTTCACGAAAGAAAGTTTTATTATATGGCGAACATTTTCTGAGTTGCCTATCTCTTTCGTACAATATATTATGAAATCAACGAAACGCAATTTTAGATCAAATTGAACCATTTAAGGGCCAGCGGTAAGGATACGTGTCACCAACCTCAAGATTTAAGAAACCTTACTTTTTGACGTCATTCCATATATTTGTGAATCGTATGATCCTCACAGTAAACATCGCTGTTAAACTAAACAGCTGATCCCAGTGGCCGTGCGGTCTGAAGCGTGAGTCTGCGGCCGCTGGCTTGTTGGGATTGCAGGTTCGAATCCCGCCGGGATTATGGATGTCTGTCTCATGTGACTTGTGTGTTGTCATGTAGAGGTCTCTGTCACGGGCTGATCACTCGTCCAAATGAGTCCTACCGAGTGTGGTGTGTCTGAGTGTGATTGTGAATCATCGACAGTGAGGAGGCCCTGGCCCACTAGGAGCTGTTGCGCCATGAAAGAAAATTAACCTAAACATTAACCGATTGCTCTTTGTAATGGAAACGAAGTGTGTACTGTATGGATTAGGAACTGAATTTTTGTGTGTAGGCTGTAGGTGTAATTTACAGGAGTGTGAGCCGTCAAAGGGCTAAACAAGCACTTAAATTTAAAATATAACACTGTTTAATGCTGTAGTATGCGAGTAACTACCTACAGGGCACAGATGTCTTCTAGAAAACTTATAAACACTTACTTATGCAAAAAATTCCTCCACTGTTTGAAACCCTACGGCTCATTACCTTGTTCACAACAGCCCGCCACAAGACCCTGTCCTGAGCCTCAAGGTTTCAGTTCATAACTTTTTATTCAATTTTAGCTCCATCTTAATATTGTCCTTCAATTGATACCCAGTTCTTCCATTTAGTTTCTACCAAAATATCACACGCGAGAGATGTGGGAAGCGTTTTTAGGTATTTAGCGACGCCCTCGTTTCATAATATGTACGACGGTGGCAGATGAATGGATCAATATGGGGCATTGGTGCAATAATACTAATACGGGAAAGCCGAAGTGTTCGGAGATAAATTTTTCCCAGTGCCACTTTGTCTACCACCAGTGTCATTAGTGAGGCCTGAGTTAATTTTGTGATCTTTGCGCTAGTAGTGTAATATGACACGACCATAACCTGAGCATCCGTTGGGACGCTTCCTTCTTAATAATCCTGTATTATTTCTTCCTATGTGTGGAACATTCAGAGACAGGTGAACAGTATGAACGTCACTAGAAGTGTGACAAGTCGAGCGAATGAAGGCACATTATGCATTTTCTACCAGATAATAAAGAATATAAACTTATTTTGGAGTATTGGAAATTGGGAGGTCTGAGACGGGCCGATCCCTCCTCCAGAGGAACCATACCGAGAAAGAGAGAGAGGGAGCGCGCGCGCGCGCGCGCGCGCGCGCGCGTGTGTGTGTGTGTGTGTGTGTGTGTGTGTGTGTGTGTGTGTGTGTGAGATTGAGTATGATCAGGTGCAACAGTAACCCTCTACACCTGCAGTGAGTAGGTAGAAGAAAGGAAATTTGGAACGAGCGATGCAGTCCTGCAAAATTTGTGTACCCGTGTTCTGTGATATTTGGGCCTATTAAGGTTACTTGAGAGTGTTGATATAAACGACTTTTACATGAACATCAGGGCTTACTTGAAATTTTACGATAATTTTCGTTCGTGTTTGGGATGTCTTGGGTTCAAATCTCGGCCAGAAGAATGGCGGCCCTGTGCTATTTTCGTTGTTTTCTCAGTGTTTGTGGAAAAATGTCGTGACATTACTTGAAATTATCCCATGCCCCTTTCTTACACTTACTTTCGAACCCTTTATTATCAGCCATCCTTTATTATCAGGTGTCTTATATTACAAGTTGTCCTTAATATCAGTTATTCTTCTATTCTGTGCTTTGATCTCAGCTACTTAAAGCTTCGCTAAATAAAAAAAGAGTGAGTATTTTGTTTGGAAATTAACAGAGAAGGAAGGGAGTGACTCAGTAATTGACACTTCTGTTGCGAGACTTAGGAAAGAATTCATTATTTTAGTAATCCTGGAAGGGGCGAAGCTGATTTGAATAGGATTAATTGATACCCCATAGAAAACAAAAAACGGTAATCACGAGGTTAATTAGGGTTGCGGACTTTCATGAACTTAAAAACTCTGAGGATAAATTGAAACTGTATGCTTGAAATGTCGAGTTATTTAACTTCAAACCAGGTGGCATGTACGTACGAGGACCGCTGCCCACAAACGGTAATAGGACGGTCCATTTTAATCGCTGTATGACCTTGTGATGAACGAATTGCAAGGGTCAAATATTTAAAAATGTATTTTCTTTCTCTCAGTACACACTTGAGTCTCCATTACAAAACCTAATATTTGATGCTATGTAGGGGCATGATCGCTGTTAATTGTGGAAATCATATGAAAGACATGAATAAACTGTATGAAAAATGGCGGAATTAAGAACTAAGACAGATGGCACATGTAGTAACCACTGGGCTTTAAAGGATTATACGAAATATGTTAAAACAGACCAATCTATGTTATTAAGATTCAGTCTGAGAATGCAGAAGTAATTTCGTATGAAGATAATAGTGTCGTTGTATGAGATGCCATTTTGTGTCGTAGATATATACAGGCATTTCAGAGGAACGTGATTATGACAATTCGCTACAGAAATTCATGCAACCTCTGTCTCCGGGCGAAGATTCTAACCCGGGATTTCCCGAATACGTAGCTCTATACAACCCAGTCGTCCACGATTTTGCTCTAGTTCTGTTCATTGTATCTTTGACTACTTGTACAGCCCTGGCATTGACTTCAGGCAGTTTACAATACAAGGAACACAGATCAGGCGCTCGCATCGTCATTAATTGCAGGATGTCTGCGGTAACGTTTCGTTGGTGTGAATGTAAACACGTTCCGTGCGAAGGAAAAGAGGACATTGTAACAAACGACGTATCAGCCCGTACTTACGGTCTGTCAACTGTACTTATTTCTATAACGGCCTGCAAACATGCAGTGGTTGTATACGTGCAATTTGTTAGCGTCTATCTAATCTGCACACACACGAAATAAATGAGACTGAATTCTCGTCATTGGTACATGTTTTGTTGACGTAAGGAGGTTAATTGCCATGCTTCTGAGAACTTAGTTTGCCACAGGTTTTAAAAGTCTGCAGGAAGTTTCCAGGTACTTAGAATTGAGATCAGGTTTGGAGAGCAAATTTTAATGTTTTGTTTTTCAGTTATAATAATATAAAATTCGGGGGGGGGGGCCCCCCCCCTGGTAACTGGATTAAGTGTGGTGCGAAGATGCTCTAAAAAGAGCCGCTCTACCGGCATATGACAAAACTTGCTAATATTTAAATTCGTAAATTATCTAGCAAAAATGGTTACTATATCTACCGCCCGCTTCACAGCCTCACGTGCCATAGGAAACACAGATGGGGAGTAGAGCCTTGGCCCTGGATGGGGATGGGTGGTCAACGCCGCGCCCTGGCCGCTTTAACTCCAGGAAAGAACCCCAGTACCAATTGTACAGGAGGCTTTGTGGGCCCCGGAACCGGTCTTGAAGGGTATGGAAAAGAACAAAATTCCTTGCTCCAACGGGGGTGCGAAACCCAAAACCGTCCATCACGTAACGAGTCGCTATGCGGACTACGTTATCCTGTCATGTTAATACGTACCAGTGTGTATTTATAATATAACATTATATCAGTATGAGTGGGCCGGGTAGCGTAGTCGGTATAGCGACTCGCTACGGGCTGGACGGTCCGGGGATCGAATCCCGGTGGGAGCGAGGTTTTCCGCAGCCGTCCAGACCGGCCCTGGGGCCCACCCAGCCTCCTGTACAATGGGTACCGGGTCTCTTTCCCCGGGGGTAAAGCGGCCGGGGCGTGCGGCTAGCCACCCCATCCCCTCCTCGTGCCGAGGCTCACGAAGGGGTAGCGCTATACCTCTACTCCCCCTCTTGGGCCATCAGGGCCTGTTATAGGGTGAACCTTTACCTTTACCATTATATCAGTATGTAATACGTATATGTAGCTTATAATTTCATTATTTTGGTTAGAATAGGAGTAACTTAGTCATATGCAAATGCACTGTACAAATAATGTAGAGAAATGTAGAGAGCCAGAAACGTTGAAATTCTGTCGGTTTGTCGGTCAGATATCAGAGTGTATTCCAGTAACTGTGTAGACCAAGAATAGCATTTTGTCCGTTACTGATGCCAGATTTACATCAACGGTTATTTACTTATTTGAAGTGGTGCCGTAGTTCTCCATTACTTCAGCATAACCTGGTGATATGAATGTCGTCTGTTGTATATTTGTGAAACAGTTCTTAACTTCTTGCGTGTGTTTTTTATTTGGCACTCATTTCCTGTGTGAAATGATTTCTTATGCTTGTGACATTGTAATTTATTTCACGATTTAAAATAACCGGAATAGTAAAAAGCCGTTGTGTTTTCTTGTAGCTGTCTTTGTCCGCATAACCAATAAGCTTGTTGTCGATATTCGGACCGGATGTGTCATAAAGCTGCAGGAAATATGTGACCCTTTATAAGGACGGACTCGCATAAAAGTTGTATAAAAAAGTTAGTCCCTACATCACAGAGAACACATTTGGCGTCAATTGTAAGTATTATGGTTTTGTTTAGTGTTTATTTTATTGTACGAAACGTAGAATTACATTGCGTGCACAAATGCAAAGCTTCGTAGTATTTCATTACGTGATGCATATACACTGGGCTTTAAATGGTCGACACAAATCATGTGAAAACTATTGAACTGTCGTCTGATTCCAGATGTTAATGTAGAAAATGAACCTGTAATCACCGGTGCCAAACGATATCTTAATCGACGCCAGTTTTCTGTGTTAAGGTAAAGCTAATCTTACCCAATCTGCGCCGAAAGGGTAGGTAGGAGGAGTAGAGGTATAGCTCCACTCATTCATAACCTCGGCGCTAGAAGATGTTTAATGGTCAACCTCACGCCCCGGCGTGTTTGACCTCAGGAAAGAACCCCCTTAGCCAGTGAATAGGAAGCTGGGTGGGCCACAGAGAGGACCTGAATATTTTGGAGAAGAGACAAATTTTTTAGTTTGCCGGGATTCGAACTGCGGGTTGTTCAGCCCATAGCATATTTACTGTACCGGCTACGCTATCACGGCTCAACAGTACTTCGCCCTTTGTGTTACAAGGTCAGTGGACTGGACCGCCCAAAAATTAAATTGCGTGCGAAACAGGACGAGAAGTCAGCAAAGAAAAAGACCTCTCTTTTATGTCCACATAATTTAATTTCATTTCCAGATGGATTTATCCACGCTTCAGTGCCTGTAGCAAGTAACAGCAGAAGTAGGGCTATGTGCGTCTACGAGTGTTCATATTGCACGGAATTCAAAACCGAGACTGTAGTGTGCCAAGTGGAAGTTACTATTTACATTGAAAAGTTAGAATAGTTAATAATGAACTCGTCCATGAAGGTACTTGAAACTGTCATGTTAAAGAAAGCGGGTTCTTGTCCAGTCCTTTACACGTCAGCTTAGCAGAAATTGCGTAACAGAATTTGAATAACTCTTAAATGACAGTTCTTTTTTTTTTTGAGTGTGAGTTTTTTGTGCAAGATTTCAGGCATCCGCCGCGGGTTAGATGAGGTTTTCACTCTTTTTGTGTTGTTACGCACCGTATGTTCGCTACTTGTTGACCGACGTTTCTGACAGCCTGCAAGTCCCATATTCTTCCCGGACCGCTTACCCTCGAAGATGGGACCGATAGGCTGTCTCGAAACGTTGGTAAATAACCACGAACATACGTTGCGTAACAGTCCAGAAGAGCAAAGATCTCTGATTTTAGTTACATCTATTGTTCCCATTAAGAATTTCTTTTATTGTAGTTTTTATTCCATTCGCTTTCTGACGTAATGTCAGTATTTCTTATTAAGAACATACTACAGTCTACGTATCAGACTAATAGTAACATTACGTAGGCCTATTCTTAAAAATGTGTGCGTGAATGTAGACTGATGTCAGCACTAAATTAGAATCTTGATGCTTGAACCAGGCAGGAATACTTCATACGGACATTTGAAACAAAACGAAAAAACATAGGAATTGGAGGTATTAGGAGCGAATTGTCAGAGGGAGGAGCTGTAATTGCGAGATAATTTTTTTAAAATTCTGTGGAACAATAATTAACGTTCATTATAATATTTAATGACTGCAAACTAAAAATATCGATTAAAGCACCAGAGGATGGAAAGTTTAAAGAGGTAGTCTGGTATTTTTCAGCTTACCACATTGTGGTAGGCGTGAAAAAATGTTGAATTTAAGAGAATCATAAGAAAAGGTTAGATAAACGACTCAAAATGTAGGACCTGCTGGCTGAGTGCATGCAGATTAGTATTTCATTTTTACGACCCGGAATTGCGCTAAACTTGTTATGTAATTTTATTTTACTGAAACAGCATCCCTCCATTCAAAGGAGACTTCTATTCGGTGCAAATAGAATTAAAAAAAATACATTAAATAATTTCAACATACATATTATGCCGTCAGTTACGACCTGTACCACCTACTCGAAAATTCAGAAAATGGATTTTCGCACAGAGTTTGTTTATGGGTTTCGTGTAATACTCGCATAAACATCTAGTCGTGTTTAGTTTCGTAAAAGCACGACACTGGACATGCAATATGTTTTCTGTGGCGTTAGAACTGAATTTTAAATCGACAGAAACTCTGCATTTTTTCATATCTTGTCCTTTATTTAAAAAAAAACCTTTCCGGAAGCTCTTTTTTTCTATGTGTGTGTGTGTGTGTGTGTGTGTGTGGGTGCGTGCGTGTCACCAAGATATTTAGAACTATGTAACGTAAAGATGTTCCTATACAGGCCTGGACAGCCCCTAAGGGTTCCAGGAGGTTGAGGCTCCAAGGATTTCTAGACAATCGGCACATGAAGGGAGCAAGGTTGTCAGTCCTGCTCACCGGCCGTCTTTACCCCGCAGGAGACTGAATGGACCCCAGGGCCGTAGTGCGGGCAGAAGGATTAAGTCAATGAAAAATCGCAGTGACCCTATCGGGAATCGAACCCGCCACCTTCCCGCCTGTAGCGCAGAGCCTCAGCCAACTGTGTCACAGCATATCGCGGAACTGTAGAACATCTGGATTAAATTCAGCCTTCAGATGGTAACGAGGTGTCGTCTTTCTCACACTCGCCGACTGTCCTCAGTCTCAACGATCAGATACTAATCATTTATGTGTTGGGTTGCTAGAAAGGAAGTTGCTACATGCTATACCTGAACTGCATCATTTATCATCATGACGTGTCATTTGTGTTTCGGATTCTGCGTTACTGCCGAGACTGGTATAAAGACAATGAGGCGCCACGTCTTTATATTTTAAACGTTCTCTGACGCCGTAGAAGTGTTAAAACATCACTTCCAATCGATACGGTACTAGAGAAGTCCAGTACGAGCTGCCAAACATATCGCGTTACTATAGAAGAAAAAGACAGTATATTTCCAAGCTTGCCTTCACACAGCTGCTCGTCCGCTTCATGTGTCTGAGACTTGATTTTGACGTCGTCATTGATTTCCCGTGTTAACGAAGTAATTATTTTCGAGACACGTCAGGCTAATCTTGGTTAATATTTTAAATCAGGAAATGTATCCTAAAGCCTGTCTGTGAGTAAGGACATTGATCATTAAAAATTAACTGCCCGCCAAGTGTCATGCATGCTACGACGCTAACCCGCATAAAATAACTCGCTCACACGGGCCTTGTCACTTTTCCAATTGCAACGCAGTGCATATTTCTGGCGCCTTTTTGTTACAGTACTGACCTACCTTCTCCTCAAAATATGACCCATGGCTATAATCGTAGTTAAGTTTCTTCATAGTAGTTCGAATTTACCGAAGAATCGTACATAAATATTTTTCCCTACAGTGATCTAGAATTAGTAATCTTTCTCTCATTTCTGCATTTCAAAGTAAGGGTTTCTGAACTTTCACGCCAACAAGGCATGTGACACGCATGTGGGCGATAGGAATGCGTTCAACATTTTGATCGGGAAATGTGAACGGGGAGACCACATCGGATATTTAAGCGTATGTAAGAGGATAAATTTGAAGTGGGCCCTACAGAAATAGGGTGTTGGGATCCATCTGATACAGAACAGGGCGAGCTCTTAACAGAAAGTGTAATGAACTTGCGGGGAACATGAATGTATTTCAGTTTCTGGACTAAGTAAGCTAGTATTGGCTTCTCAAGAGGGAATTCTTTTGCTTGGGGTTAAGTTGCGGAGTTGAGAGTTCACCACAAAAGGCGATTATTTTACTCCGTTCTTCTTTCAAACTAGTTTTTATTACAACTATTTTCAGAAAATTTACGCAGAAATATTTCCGAACAAACACCAAGTCACTTCATAATTAGTGGACAGTTAATGTTCTGATTCAGAGCTACTTATACAGGTTTTTGAATCTCCTTCAGGACTCCTCAGAAGAGCATTAAGGCGCTATCTGTAACAAACATGGATGAATATGTTCCAGTTTATTGTCGAAAACTTTTCGGTAGTTTTAGTGAGGAGACCTGCACGCTGCCATACAGACGGACATAAAACCTCGCTGTCGTGTATTCATGCCTTTACGGCTCTTTATGAGTATATGAAGTCCAGGTAAATCTTATAGCCCTCAAAAAACCTGCTCAGAAGTGCATACTGACCATATTTTGGACACCCAGAATCAAACACTCTTTACTCCTTCCTCATTCTTTGCGCCAATATATTTTAAGACCCCCCTAAGTCGTAAACGAAATTACTTTATTAAACCCAGAACATATACCACGGCAGTCCGCAGTTTAATGATCCAGGCGTCCAGTCTTGAGACGTCTTCAGGTTCTTTCGCCAGCTGCAGTTCGATATTTGAACATACGTAGTGACTGCTTAACATAATAAAACAACACAGTCCTGCTATAAATGGAATTCATCGTACGGTACACGAACCTGTTTCTGTGGTGGAGGGGGATGTATTTTATTGAATATTCAGCTTGTCAAAACTTCAACGCATGTTCTACTCAATACATTAATCGAAGCATGCGCTTAATAAAATACGTTCAAATGTAAGTACGTAACGCCTAAGTATTTTGTAACCGAGGTGCCATCATCAGTGAGTTATCTAAACAAAGGAATATAATTCCGGCACGCTTATATAGATATTGCGTCGCCTTCGTTAATGTGATTAAAGCAATTACAATACTAGAATTTCAAAACGCACAAGGTTAACAATCATAAAATTTTAATTAATTTAATCATTTTAATTAAGGCGATACAATACCTACATAAGTGTGCTGGTCTTATATTCCTTTGTTTAGATAACTCCCTGATGATGGTATCTCGGTGCCCGAAACATATAGGTGTTATATACTTACTTTTTAATGTATTTTATTAAGTGCATAAGTTTAATACATTGATTGTAAGAATATGCACGGTATGAAAAGCATAAAAATTGCACGGTATTCTCGTTTATGAAAATTTTTTAGGAATTTCGCTTTTGAATTGGTTTATAACTCGGCATGTGTTTTATTATGCGTCTCGTGTGTCAACATTTAAAGGTGAGTTTCTGTTACTGGGAAGGACTAATCAGGTGTGTGGAGTCCCAATGTTATGCACCATATGCGTTCAGTGTTCTGGGGTAGCAGCAGAAGTTTGAAATAAACGTGCTGCGTGTACGTCACTACAGTCTCATGTTGTGAATACTTAATGAAGCCGTGGTCCTGACGAAGCTGCTGGACAGCAGGTTAGCATTCGAGGTAATGGTCTTTCCCTCATACTATGGGCGTTGATATGTCAAGTAGATCGTGTCAAGTATTGTAGATTTGTAGCAAACACATTGAGTTAGAAATGCCATCAGCTGTCAGGAGAGGGTCTGCAGCCTCACTGACTGGACCTTAGTAAGGTGAAATGTCAGTTGTTGAAATTACAGTTTTATTAGCTTAGTTGGTTGGTTCGTAGGTAATTTAGTACCGAGAAGTTTGGCGTAACGGTGACGCATCTGACTTTTGTTAGAAAATCCGTTTAAGTCTCGGACTGTCATTCTGGCTATTATGGTGAATGTTTCTGGTGTGATCCTCAGATCTGTCAGGCACTTCGTTGAATAGTAAGCCTAACTTGGAATGTGTGACAATTGCTTCATTTTCTATCATTCTCATTCTCTGTACATCATTACTGTCTCTCTGCATTTAACCCACCACAGTCTCTGCAGTTGATGAAGTGTCGTTAAAGAACCTACGGACCATTTTCAGTGACTTCTTAATAAGTCGTGGCTATTCACATATGACACATGTAGAGTTTTCCAGGATATCCGTATCATAAACTGTATGCGTCCATGTACAGTTTGGTGCGAGGTGAATTTTCAAACTGGTGTCACTCAGCGTCGTGTTTTTTAGCCCAAAACTCCACGTATTGCGAATAACATTTGGATGTTACGAATAGTGAAGACATACTGGAACCGTCTGAAATGTGTAAATATTTTCCACAAGTTAGTAGTTTAAATAGGGCAATGTTTATTGGTTTGTTATTTTGTCATGATACAGAGTTCCTGTTAGTTGTAAAGATCTAGAACATGGCGGTGGGAGGTACATGTGCCTCAGTGTGGATTAGAGCATAGACCTTGACCGAAGACGGCTGTTTGTGGAACTAGCAGCGCTGCTAATCGTGTCAAGCTGTCACTGAAGTTGAGAGCTTGCACATTCAGCGCATTCGTGAATTAGAAGCAACCCTCAAGGTGCATATTGCAAACAGTGGAACAGTGTAAAATTTGTCAGTGGACACTGTAGCGAGGGTTGGAGTTTGTCATTTTTTCTTTAAGTTTTCAGCGAGAATTTCGGTGGTGGTAGCAGTAACAAATAGGTGAAATTTCCTTCTCCTCCATTTCATCAGGGGTCCACATTTTCCAAAAATCTAGCAGCCACCTCAAAAGTCTAGGCGCCAGAATGGTGATATGAAGCACGCACCTGCCGATATTAGACACCAATGTAAAAAAAGAGATTTACTCGATCAGGCGACGTGGCGGCCAAGATTTATGCACCCCTTCACTTCTTCACTACCTGACAGAATAAAATTTTAAAGCGCTGAACTGTTTATTTCTGTATGAACAAGAGAGAAAGAGAACTAATTTTCAAATGGTCGTTGACGAAAATAGAGACGTTGGATGTATGAAAGGTACTTGCGAGAGAAGAAATTATGAAACACACCAAGAGTACTGCGTTGTTTTAAACAGTACTTGAAAGCTGTCTACAAGCTTTGACAAAGATTTGTTTATATTGTGAGACGTAAATCAGAAATCCTTTTTCTGATAACACAAGGTGCAGGGGTCATCTTAATGTACCGGAGTTTACATTAAGAGTAATTTGTCGTGAAGTGAAAACATTGTCCCACAGAAACATCAGTCTGACAAATGTTTACCACCTAGCGGCGTTGAAGTTCTTCACATACCTGGATTTCGACACTGGACTTCATTTCCATTGGTTTATTTTGTGACACTGTGAGTAACTCAGGTAATGCTGAATTCGGAAAGCTTTGATAGGAACTGGCCATGTCTTGCTTGAGGAACTCTGCTTAAATTTGCTTGGAGATACTAAAAAGGGGTTCAATGGACCTATGTGAAGATAGCCGATTTCTTGGCCGAGATTTAAAAACCGGTACCGCCGGAACACGAAGCCTGTATGCTAACCACTGAACTGTGACGTACCGGAAGCCCGACGTTGCAATAAGCAGGCCTCCATAAATGGGACGGCGATGTCCCATTAAATGCACAACCTTTTTGGAATGGAACGCGGTGTCCCGCAGTGGACAGTTGAATTGAAGAGTAATCCGGCCGCAGCAGAAACCTAGCATTTAAAACGCTGTACTCAAACTGCTGGTGGGATGGTGTGTTTGCGGTACAGCATGCGTACGAAATTTGATGAAAATCGGTTCGTTGCGTTATATTCGGAAGGGGGAAAACAGAGGGATTCATCTAATCATGGCAGTACCATAAGCATTTAGTTTCTTACAAAGCACTCAAAATTAGACACTAAAATACTGAATAACCCTGATTATTTTTATGTCGTTTGTAAGAAATTTAATCGATTGTTCCTGGATAGGCCTACAGTAAACTATTATCGATGTGTGAAACACTTCATGAATTTATTTGATCGGGTAATTCGGAGGAAGCAAGGATCTTGTATTAAGGGAAGCACGTCCGTTCGACGCACTGTAATATACAGACTCGTCAAGCAGTTTCGTGTAGTCGATGACGCATTCTGCTTTTATTGAGGAGGTGTCAGTTTTGAGTCTCGACCGAGACATCATCCACTGAGACAGGTTTCTCATGGTTTCCTTCAGTCTGTCCGGACAAGTGCTGGTGTAGTACCACCGCGATTAATCCACGACCGCTTCCTTCCAAACACTTTCCAGTTCGACAATCAACACTGTAAAACTCTGTGATACTGTGAGCGTCGTAAAAGCCGCCGTCAAAGAAACTCTTAAGACGCGGCTCGTTCGTGTAACGTTTAGTATTCGTGTTTCTGAATTGACCAATATTTGCTATCCTTCAGTGGTGTTCTGTTAGTCCATAAATATTCCGAAAATTTTAAATGACCTGAACTTGCTATCGTGAACGAAAAATTTATTAATTTATATACATGTCTCTTTTTTCCACTTCTTATAGGCCACAACTGATAAACGAATTGAGACTGTACGTTGCATTTCTTCTGCAAAGTGTTTTACGATGCAAAATTAAAACTGCCAGTTTATGTCTAAATACGTTTTAAGTACAAATGAAACTCTATTACTACACAGTGATGTATTGGATAAAGTGTTCATTACTGTCAAGAGAACATGTCTTGCTATACTGTGTAATGGCCGATTATGTTGGACGAAAGCCTGATGCATTTGAAATTGATTTGTATTAAATGAATTTTCGCTGTGATGGCTGAAAAATTGTAAAAAACTAGGATTACAGAGGTAAAAGGCGGTACATATAAAGTCACCTTTATCCACGCCATAAGGAGCCTTGGTGGAGTAGAAATACAGATCCACTAATTCTTCGGCATTAGGTGGAGTGAGTGTTCAACCTCACGGTGAGGCCATTCTACCGTAGGGAAATAACCCCATTACTTATTGAATAGGAGGCTGGGTAGGGCTCCAGACCCGGTCGGAACGGCTCTTGGAAGTTCGAACGCAGGACCATCCAGCTCGTTGATAGTCTCTGTACCCACTACCCTACCCTGACTCCCGTAAAAATAAAATATGACCTTGTTAAACGTCGTCGCCTTAAAGGGTTTCACCTCTCACAGGAAGTCCTAATTAAGATAACAATGTTCGCGATCTGGTTAATAGTGTTTGAGAAGTTCGAGATTGATAAGCCTACTTGTCGTGCTCGAAAAGGGCCAGAATGGCAAATTTTGAAGTAAGAGGTGACGTCCTTGCAGTAGATAATTCAGATCAAGGAACGATTTATTGTCACTTCAAATACAACAGTTGCCTAGCGTCGTAGACGCGCGTGGACGATCAAATTGTAGTTTCCGAACTGGGTGACATGAAATTAAATAGCTTAAATGACTGTATGACTGACTGAAGAAGAACCACATATACCCGAATGAGGATATCAGTATCCCGGCCAACATATAAACCGGATAACACTCAAATTAAGACAATAATTTTCCTGTAAATCTCTCAAAAAACCTGGGCACAATTAGCCCATGTAGTATTCTTTGTTAGAAATTTCTGTGCTCACAGATATTTCACATAAAGAATACTTTATAATTGTATTGACACATTCGACAGTATATTGGCTCTGTTTAAACGTGGAAACGCACAAGGATGCATCATGCCTATGTTGTGAATTGAGACGTAGAAGATAAAGTTGTACCTTTCGAAGCCATTAAGGTACATAGGGAGAAAAGAGGTATAGCTCCACTCATCCTCGGCATTAAATGGAGATTACTGGTCACCCTATCGCCCCAGCCGCCTTTAATCCCGTGGAAGGAACCGCGTTACCCATTTAATAGGAGCCTGGGCCGGCCTCGTAGCCGGTTTTGACGTTTTGGAGAAGAGAAAAATCTGTTGCCCGTGTCTAGAAGCAGCCCCGCAGCCTAGTGCTATGCTGTGTACTCTGAATTGTGATGTACGTGAGGGGAAAAATCTATGGTCCAGTGCTTGTGTCTACTAGGTGAAGACTTAGATATTTACGAAATATGCCCTTTCTCTGCCTTTACGGAGGGCAAGAGCCCGTAATTTTTTTCCGAAGATTCGGAAGTGTAAAATCCCCGATGACAGGTCTCAGATAAGCGAGGTGAAGTAGACTTTGTGCAGTGCTTGGGAAATATGTGCTTAGGACTGCCACAGTGACATCTCTTGGTTTTTTTTAACGACAAGAAGTCGTCGTCACAGCTCTTCGCCTTTAGCTGGTCTGTGCTTTGGAGTCTCTACATCACTGTGGTAATATATGGCTACTGCCAAGATTTTGCCAGTTTCACATCTCTCTCCGTTCACCGGATACGGTCATGGTGGCAGTAGATGACTTTAAAAACTCTCCCAGAACGAAACCAGCCTGTAACGTAGTAACCTGAACAGCAGAGCACAACTTTGCACAGTACCAGCAAAAATCTCATAACTCTTGCCCCTTTACCTTATTTTAACACAATCTAGCAAGAGCACAAAGCATTAACGTTCGCTTGAAGAAGGGTGTTGTACTTAGTGGTAGCCTGTAGTTTGTGTGAAGATGTATGCGAAATGTTGTGTTAACTGACAGAATGTGTTTTCGGATAAGGAAATAAAGAGAAGCAGGGAAGTGGATATGCAAATGAGGATATGGTTGAAAGAAAATGTGCTATTTAATTGCAGCCAATTAGAGGGGGTACTTAAGAAAGCACGTAGAGACAGGGTAAAGTGAAATTCGAGTTTCAAATAATATTGTTTATATACAGAACCCGTTGCTGAAAGTTCATGTGATATGGATCGGCGTTTCCCAATCAGTGATCCTTGGAAAAGTAAGATTCCGCAGAACATTGCTGCTGTTCCACGAGAAGTCGTGGATTAAAAACGTACAAATTTTGAAATTTTGAAATTCCTAGAAAGACAGGAAAATGCTTCAATTTTATTCTTACAGTTCTTTACAAATAAATTTTTTGACGATAATTGAGAAGTAATTGAACTGCGTTCCCCCCTGTTAGCTTTTGTAGCCTGTACAGGTTTTCATACGTGGGGCATCTTCGGGATATGAAAAACTGTTTTAGGGAAGCGCCATGGAAGAATGATTGGGAAACACTGGTATGGCTTCTACTTTAGCAGCAGCAGAGAAGTTGTCAATTTTGCGAGTTTGTTTGTAGTGAGAATTTATGCTTTGTCTTTGAATATAGTTCTGTATCATGTTCTTTATGTTACATCACTTAGCAATCGTTGAAAACTTGCTTGTCAAAGATTAAATGTAACTCAGCCGTTGTGACACTTTTATTGTGTTTAAAATAGAGATCTTATCATGCACACCGTCAGATAACTTCAGATTAACGATATATTGATTATACAGGGAAGTTATCTTCTTCCATGTAGTCGCTTCCTGTGTGACCCTGCAGAGCAGGCTGTCAATTATGGTACTGAAATGTATGGAGTCACTAAGGAAAACCGCGAAACATTGTTAGGTTACTCAGTGACCGATCCTAGGATCTCACCGGACACATCCTGAGTGATTGTCCTAACTTGTTCGGGAACGCGTAGTGTAAAGTACTATTTGTGTGTCGGCTACACTCATTAGTGCTTTTGTGACTAATGCATTACTAACATGTTGTAAACAGAATGATTCAGGACTCATCCTACCTTTCTGATAAGGTTAAAAGAGTGCTTTTCTGTAAAAAGAATTTATATGAATATGGTCCAGTGTGGAAAGTGCCGGGAGTCACAGAACTTTAAAAAGCAAGATAGACACGCCAGAAATAAAGAAAATCAATGAAAAATGGTACAGTACCTTCAATGTAGAACAAAAGACATGTTATTTTGTGATCAGTCATGTTACAGACGTCGTTCTGTGTGTCCGCCTGTCACTTTAATGCACAGTTGGGCACAGTGGTAATAACTGCCGTAATAATCCCGTGTGTTATGCTTTCGAGTAGCGGGGGGACATTTGGATATATTAAAGAAGATACGTCATTCTTATATCACTATTTGATTGAAGTAAATGTACATATTTTGATTGAATATTTTATTTCTCATACGGCTTTATATTACTTCAGACTACCATGATTGCTACTTCTCTGAATTGGACCCATGTTAATATTATGTTTTCTTTTGTTTCTCGCTTTCTTGTTTTTTTATTTTTTTATACTTAATCACGTACCCACGATTAGGAAGACTGCTCTGAGTCATCTCGTATTTTGCTGTGGAGCAACAGCCCAACTCGGACCTAGGCCACCTCATTGTTGGAGTTTCTAGGTCACATACAGTCACACACATATACCCTGTAGTACTCCTCTGAATGAGTGATCAGCTTGTCGCAGAGGCCGCTACCTACACAACACACACCGAAGGAGGCGAACATCCATGGACTCAGCGGGATTCGAACCCGTAACCCCACCAATCGAGAGGCTGCAGAACTACGCCTTAGACAGCACGGACACCGGGATCAGTCACCGTGTATAAAAATGCATAATTCACAGAAACTGTATTCTTCAGTAATTCGGGTGGGTTAGTCCTGTAGCACGATTCGCTGTTGCTGTTTGTGCTTTACTGTTAGGAGAGCAACACAGCATACAACCCACTAATTTTAAACTACAAATTAAATTCTCGCGGCTTACTGTAATGAAGGCGATGCTGTTTTGCTCAAGCAATTCCGGCAGAGACAAAACATGGCGTTCGTGTCACTAATTATTCCACTAACCCAGTATTTCGTAACCGTGAAACAAAATAGTGTAATGATGTAATTACAATAAAGCAACATGTAAAGAGATGCCGGTACACTTTGTGAATAGAATTCATTAGTGTTTTTCTTGATAAAAACGTGAGTTTGTGTCACATTTTTATTTAGCCGAAAGCCTTCTTCTTCTGCCATTCTAATCTATTGCCTAACAGGGCCTTTCAGGCCTGGCGTTAAACCCTTGAAGCATTTTTATTAGCATATTAGATATGATAGTGATTAGCTGCGGTGTGTTGGCCGCTATAATGACTACGTTAGTGCCTGAATGACCGAGAAATCGGCAGTGCAAGAGATTTTTCTCTCCTCAAGATCTTCCCTGTCGTTTGTGGGGCACACACATCAGGGGCACTGGGGCAAGAAGCTGACCGCTCACCAGAGTCTAGTGCCTGATGTTACAGAAATGTTGGAGCGAGACCCCTCGCCAATGTCGTGGTGCTTAATTTAGCACAGGGACAATTTTATTGTTTCTGTGACTAAGAAAAACCACGACTCTTTATAATTTTACGTACGGCCTCACGGTCCTGATTTCGGTGCGGTCTGAAATCGCCAGCCACTGGTATAAATACTAAGTATTCAATAAGAGAGGGTGTGTGGGTTAGGATACCTTGGGTTTACCGTGAAGATGGATGGACCATATCTCTCCGAAACGTTGGTGCTCACCTTACACATTACACCACACTGTAATAACCGAGAATACCAAGGTCTTAATCTTCACCTTCATGAAAATCTGAAATCCTACGAAATTGACAGCCCATTTTTGAAGTCGTATCTCAAAGGGAAAATGTTGTCATGTGGCAAACTGCAACCCCCCGTCTATCCGTGTTTACTGAGAAGATAGATTTATCTTGAGTGAAATGTAAGTAACAAAGTGTGGTTTGCTATAAAGCAACAAAATGTGGGGCACTGTGTTGGTGTGCCAGTGGCGTTGTGATGGCAGACAGTACCGTGACATTACTTTCTTTTCCAATGGCATGACAGCCCCCAGCGGGTGGCGGCCTCGTCAGTATCGAGGTTTCGAGATCACACTTAGATACACCACACTCGGTAGGACTCCTCTAGACGAGTGATCACCTCAGTGCAGAGACGTCTACCTGACACACAACACTTACAAGAGACAGACATCCATGCCTCCGGCGGTATTCGAACCCACAATCCCAGCAAGCAGACGGCCGTAGACTCATGCCTTAGACCGCGCGGCTACCAGGATCGGCCGTAACATTAGTCGTAAAATTAAAATTGAGGAATTTCTGTTTGAAATGTCGGTGATAGTGAAAGTTTTGAATGAATTTCTTTTTTAAATATTTAGAATTCTATATTATTTTCTTGAAAATGAGTAGATGAAAGCAAACAGAAGACAGATGTGAGAACGTTTCGACGTTAACTGAAATGACATCTGCCAGACAGAGACATGCCAGTACGGGATGAGGTTTATGGCAAGCCATTTGCAGTACTCACATTGCTTCCACAGTGACTGTGGACCCATGGCCGTTGTCATGGGTGGTTGCTGTGAGATCGGTTTCTGGATATTCGCTTCGAAGCGTCTTAAACACGAGTCAACCCTACATTACGTTGGGTTTCTAACACAGATTTCATTCATTTAATCGATTCTGCGTGTAGAGCAATCCCATCCAATTTGTTGGTACGACACGCTGGACCCGCCACGAAGCAGAACAGGTCTGCGTGTTGTGCATTTTTAAAATTCCTGGTAATGATAGAACTTGACTGATGCAGGCCTATGATTTTAAACAGTCAAATGTGGTGAATTCTGAATTTTCAGTCCTCTTGCTTGGACAGTGTAGGCTATCTAGTCGTAGTGAAATTGGAATTGTAAAATTATAGCCTAAAATTATTATTATTATTATTATTATTATTATTATTATTGTCGTCTTTATTGTTCTCTTGCATTGTTATTTTCATACCTTACGGACCCACATTCTGTAATTATTGCCAATGCGGAATTCCGATACACGGAACCTTTGTGGCTTAAGGTGGGACTCCTAGAAAGCAGGACGTGTCAAATAGGGCAGCGCAGGATATCGTGAATCACTGAGCTTCCTGTTCTGTGTGCACTCAGTGTCAAGTGTGGGGGCATTGACGTAATGTCCAACATGAAACATGCTGTGTTATTTTCGGATCCCTGTCCCCATTACCCGATATAGATCGAAGGCCGTGTTTTTATGTAGTGATCCTCGAGTGAGTCGGTGACGAATAGTGTTGTTGCAATTAATATTTTATCCCAGTTTTATATTTCTGTGTTTATTCCTCTTTACCTACGCATTGGGGTACTAACTGAAACAAATTATCACGTTTTCTCCCTAATGACTCATTTATGCTATCACATGCAAATGTTTTAAACAGTTTGTTCATGAACTGCACATGTTTTTGTAGGGGAAATAAAATCAATCCGACTACATACTGGTGCATGTTGACTCTATTTTTATTGCTGCAAGGCCCCATGGGACACACTGTAAATTTAATTGCAAACTGGCTCTGCGTCACCATATTCACGAGGGCATACAGACTAGAAATTAAGTGTTGCTTGACCTTTTAACCACATCCCATGACAGCGAATGGGTTATCAAAGAGGACGGGAGAATTCATTTTGTTCTTGTCGCTTTTGGTCTGAAACACGCATTTATGCACGCAGATCCTTATGTGTCATCTAATGCAAAGTGAGCGTGAAAGCACTTTTTACTGATGGCGGGGAGGGGATTTATGAGGGAAGGTGGGGAAGTTGAGAGTGGAGGTGACTTGGATGTCAAAGCAACTGATACACAGAGGGGCCTGAAGGTTAGGAAAGGCAGAGGGAGGTTAACAGAAGGGATGTAGGTATATGGCGAAAGACCCATGCCCTTTAATATGTTCTGTAGAATGCTGATAAGGTTTAATTCAAAGCAGCATACCGTAACAAGGCGCATAGCTTCTACGAGGCCCTGTGTACCACCGGCAGCAGGTCGCACTCCCGGTTTGACAAGTGAGTTATGCCTTACTGCGACGAGAACACACGACTGGTCACATTGTTAATAATAGAGATCTTATAAAGATGACCAGCTGTGTTTCTTTTATGAATATGGCGTTGGTGTCACTAGAAGATTTAATTTACAGGTTCCGTTTCGTTTCATTTCTTTACAGTTTGTCTTAAAAGTTTACTGGTGCGGTTGGTTCCCGATGTATACAAAATCGTTCTTTCATACGCACGTTAAACTTGGCGCGTCATTGTCGAGGAATATCTTAACATGTGAGAGTAGGATGCTGAGGAAAAGTTTTCTACCTAAGACAGAGAAAGTAATGGCAGGGTCGAGAAAATTGCATAAAGAGGAATTTGTACTCGTCACCATATATTAGTTGATCAGCCGAAGTGGGATAGGATTGTCACAGCATGTGGAGATAAATAGGTGCAGAACTGTAACCGCAAGACATCATAAGGAGAGGCCGTTTTGGAGGTGTGGGCTAAGTTGGACGGGAACTGTCCACATTGATATTAAAGAAACTGGGTATGGAAGTCCTGATAGGATATGTCTGAACCAGCATATTGTCAGTTGACAGACTGTTGTGAACATGGTAATGAACTTCAGCGGAGTTCGCTGACTGGCTAAACGACATTTTGCTTCTTAATAAGACACCTGGAAATGTCGACGACATAACTTGATGGACAGCTTCTGTTGAAATCCGAACAAAGCAAGTGGCTGTAGCTCATTGTAACTCAGTCATAATGATGCCTTGAACCCTGAAAAGTCTCACAAATTCTGTGGACCCCTCCCCAATATGATTTTAATTCGCGAACCACAAGACACAACTCGCCGTAACATTTCAGTTTAAGTTTCGAATAATTACCAACAAGAATGATACTTAAACTCTAAAAAATTTATTAAAACGTGAATGTGAAATTCATTTTGGAAAACTGCGATTTTTCCAGCACTGATGACAGAAAAATTAAGATTAGAACACGTAAAAAGCTTTATGCTCTACTGAGCATCGTGTATCCCATGTGATACCATTATTCCAGATGAAGAGATTTTTAAAATATTAAAAATCCTCAATACAGCGTATTTTTCTCCTGACTTATAATAGGAAGAAAACATAACTTCTTGTACCCTTTCCCAGGCGTTGGGGACCGTGTGGGTCCGCGGACAGCAATTTGAGAACGAATGCTGTAGACAGGTTCCGTAATTGTCTTTCGAATATTATTATTCTGTGTTGAGTGAACAGTAATGTGATATGAGCCACACAGCGAAGTCTTCGTTCAAGCATTTCTCATTACTTTTAAGTAAAAAGTAAAGGTAGTGAATGCTTGTGGGGGAGTGGATGTATGACTCCACACATTCTTAACCTTGGCACTAGATGGAGTTGAGTGGTCAGCTTCACGGATCTGTCGCTTTAACGCCAGGGAAAGAGCCCTCGGCACCCATTAAATGGAAAGCTGGCTGGACCCCGTAGCTAGTGCAGAGGCTTTGGGAAAGACGTGGCTCTTGACCTGCCTGGAAACGAATCACGTTTCCTCCTACGTGCAGTCCGTAGCCTAGTCACCTTACCGACTGAGCCGTTCCAAACTCGCTTACTGTGTGACGAGTTAACAGTGTGATTTACGTCACTAATCCATGCACAGTAATGTCCTGTTGGGAGCATTTCATTTTCATTAGTGTTAAGTACTCATCAAATTATGCTCGTAATTGATATGTGACGGCCGATCCCAGTGGCCGCGCGATCTAAGGCGTAGGTCTGCGGTCGAACGCTTGCTGGGATTGTGGGTTCGAATCTCACCGGGCACATGGATGTTTGTCTTGTACAATATTTGTGTTGTCAGGTAGAGGTCTCTGCGACAGGCAGATTACTCGTCCAGAGGAGTCCTACCGACGGTGGTGTGTGCTTGAGTGTGATCGAGTGAAATTGCAAAAACCCTTGACACCTGCTGTGAACAAGTAGGCAGGAGAGAGGACTAAGTAAAGTAAGTGACATGTGACTGTTTTGTAGTGATGAAAAGCTACAAATGGAACACTTCTTGCTAACTGACTATTTGGTTATCCTTTGCCCCTTGTGCAGTAGGTGTTAGAGAGTTGGCGGTTACGACGCAATAGACACGACCAATGATTATGCAGAAGAGATGCCTGCGTGATGTGTGGTATGTTCATGCACGTAAGGGGCAAGATAACGGCTGTAGTAGGCATTTCAATACATAATGCGACGTAGGATCAAATGCCATGGTGATATTTCGTATCGTTTTGTAGTGTTGGATGAACCATAGGTTATAAAATCCTGAATGTGCTTCCTCTACCCTTTATGTTTTTTCGTCATGCGCTCTGCCACTGCATCGATAGCGCTGAAGTGCAGGTTTGACCACAAGACTCGGGGTATCTTGTGTGTTCTTGCATCGTGCCCAAGCAGTCCGAGAAACAGTCCTTAAATGCCTGTTGCTGATGAGTAAGGCACTGTGCTCTTCCGCAACGTCAGTAACAAGTTGTTACTTCGCAACATAGCAGAGTACTTGACTTTTATCAGCAACGCGGTTACCTGAAACCTCGCATAGTTTTAACTTCATATAGATTCGTGCTGAGTTGTCATGAACCGTGCCTCATGCATATGTAACTTTCATAATAATGTCTAGGCCTGTGTGGGTGAATGAACGTTGCTCTCGGTTATTGTACCCGATTCGTATCTTGAGGCACCAGGTTCAAATCTCGACCGGCAAGGCCGACTAAAGCGTGAAGCTCTTTTGTGCTCACTCCACCTAAACAATGACACGATCTATCTGAATGAGGTCACGAACTCTACCTTGCACAACCTTTGAATTCTGGATTTTATTCGTGGTACTTAGTAACTAAGATTAACTCGTCTTCGTCAGTTTTTAGGCGCGTTCGCATAAATCGCCAAAAGCACCAGTTAGATTCGTCGTGAACTGTATATTATTATAACCGTGCATTTTCGTCATGGACTAACAAATAGCAACTAATGCACTATTGTAATAGTTTATGTTAAAACTTATGTAAGCCCCATGACACACCGTCAAAAATCGACTTGTAGCATAAGGTAGTAATTCTGTTATTTCCGTTAAACAATTTAATGGAATTACAGGACAGCATCTCCAATCCAGGCTATAGACGTTTCTACATATACACCATAAGTTCCACCTGCGCGTACGACAGTGATTGACTACATGAAGAACGTCCAAACGAGATTACAAACTGAACTACCCACACGAAGATTAGACAAGCAAAATAAGTGGCATCTCGTGGTTTTAACTATGTGTATATTTTAATAACCAATTTAAGGACTAGGGCACACAGTGCTTGCAAAATCCAGTGAGTTTAATTTTTAATGTGATTTTAACATATTTTAATAATCATTCGAAGGATTCGTGTGTGCAGTGGTTACAAGATCCAGTGAATTCGACCTGTAATGTGGTTTTAATATTTGGACGTCTAAGTGGACCTTAAGCCAATGAACGACCCCCTGAAGATGACGATTTGTTCTTCGAAACATATGTAGGGGCTTATATAAATTTTAATATCAACTATTCCAATAGTGCACTAGTTGGTATTTGTTAGTCCATAGGTTCGTGATGTCTGCATGTTGGTCTGTCCGCCCATCCGTCTGTCCGTATGTAAGGTATCAGCTGGGCTACCAATGGATGCATTTTCATGAAGTTTTGTGCTGGAGACTTATATTGAAATATTTCGACGAAATGCAAATTTGATAAAAACTGGACAAAAATACCGGGCGCTTTACATGAAGTCGTAAGTAGTTTTTTGTTGTTGCTGGCCACATGTACTCAATATAAAAGCATTATTGACAGCGACGTATAGCACAAGAGTGCAAAATGAGTGCATTGTTGCATTTGCATGGCAGTGATTTCAGTACTGATATGCAACATGTGTAGGCGAACAGTACTAAGAGAAGGCACTGTTGCCGCAACAATCATAACAAATAGGACTGTAGACGTAATACGGCCGTGTTTGTCCATTCAACTAGTTGCGCGAACGTGGCACGATTTTACGTTACACATACGTTGCCTATCTGCTTCTCTTTCATTATGGACTTATGTATAACTAACTAACTCCATGGAGCAGAGGCCTTCTTGAGAAGCTAACAGTTTCTCAGCTAGTCAAGAAATTCCCCGCATTTTATGGAACCCGAAGGTTCATTACCGCATTCACAAGAGCCCGCCACCTGTCCCTATCCTGAGCCAGCTCAATCCAATTCATGTCCTCCCATCCCACTTCCCGAATATCCATCTTAATATTATCCTCCCATCTACACCTGGGTCTCCCAAGTGGTCGGCTTCCCTCAGGTCTCCCCACCAAAATCCGGTATGCACCTCTCTCCTCCCCCATACGTGCCACATGCCCCGCCCATCTCAGTCTTCTCGATTTGATTACCCGAATAATATTTGGTAATGAGTACAGGTCATTAAGTTCCTCGTTATGTAGTCTTCTCTAATCCCCTGTCGCCTCGTCCCTCTTGGGCCCAAATATCCTCCTCAGCACCCTATTCTCGAACACCCTCAGTCTTTGTTCCTCCCTCAGTGTGAGAGACCAAGTTTCACATCCATACAGAACAACAGGTAAAATTATAGTTCTGTATACCCTAATCTTTGTGTTTTTGGATAGCAAAGATTATGTATAAGGAGATGGAAATGTACGCTTAGCGCAATAAGTCAGGGAAATCCGCTCTCGTTTCTTTAATTGCATGCAGATAGATTTCAGTAAAGTCTCACCGGGCTGTCGACCGCGTTAGGGTTCAGAACCCTGGTGACAGAGACGGCGACAGTCTCTGAAACGTCGCTTGGTCTAAACCACCTGACGCGGCTGTAGGCCGTAGCTTTTTTTAGTGAATTCTTTTGCCGTGAAAAGTTCGTGTTAGACATTTTGATAAGCAACTGGTTGAATTTCGGTCGTAAGAAGCACATTGAATAATTTTCAGCGATAAAGGATTGTATAAATCTTCGCAGAAGTTTAGAAGACCGTAATCTTGTCGCTGAATATGAAAGATTTGAAATGTAGTGGCAGCAGCTTTTGAAGTTTCGTATCGTCTTGGATATGACGCCATTGCGGAGGTGAATAGTTACCGGCGTTTCAGAGGAGCTTGCTGTCTCCATCTCCAGACCATAGAACATGCAGATGGGGGTAACAATGTCCTCTGGGACTTCGGTAACTGCTAACCAATCTGTACTCCCAGAACTGAATCTTCGTTAAAACCGCTGCGAGAAAGTGAAATCTTGTAGCGTCTCTTTTGTCTGTCTCGACACCCCTTCTGGGGCTAGGACAGCATAATCAGTGCACTGACTAGCTTACGGGCTGGAAAACTGAGAAATCCTTACCCGGCAGGTGCAAGAGCTTCTTCTCTTTCCGAAGCGCCCTGACCGGTTCTGGGGCCTACCTAGCCTCCTATTTAATGGGTATCAAGAGCTGTTTCCCCGGGAGTAAAAGCAGCCGGAGCGTGAAGCTGAGAAGATGTCTGTCTAATGTCGGGTTAAGAATGAATGTATCTGTACCGCATTCCTTTCGTATTATTGTGGCGTGCAAGGTGACAACTTCACCTACTGATTGTGTCGAAAACATTCAAGAGCCACGGAAACGTTGTATTACACATAAAATGTATGCCTCATTCTTCTCAACACATTTTTTCTGCAAAACATTTTTCACTGTCGTGAATATTTAGTGAGTTCCGCTCGAAGAGCTCCTCGGAAACACATGCAGGTTTTATGTAAAATGGTGGTTAGAATGGTCGGATCTAAATGAAGAATTTATGTGGCTCGACAGATTTCAGTTAAACACAAAAATGTTACGTACATTCGTTCAGTGGTGCTCAAGTTCTCACATTTGTGCAGGTTGACAAGAGATGTTTTTGAAAAATCGTTTTGTGGGTTTGATAACGCTTTTAAGATCTAGATAACGTAGTCATCCTGCTGTGTGACGCGAGACGCGTCCAGTCGAGAATAGAAGACTTTCCTTCTGGAACATTCGGGGGCAGACCCCGAGATCTGAGACCTTCGAGCTTCTGGCATGTGTGCACAACGTCTCGTAACAGACTACCCATTGACGATGCGCCACATCCCAGAAGATGGAAGACCTTAAACCCAAGATCGAACACTGGAACTTTCGGCCGCTGATAGTATCAGACAACAGTGTTCTACTCGTACTTTTTTAATAACAGAATGGTTTATTCTCAGTTTCTTCACTAGCAAGGCAGGCAATGTGCGTATAACGTAACATCGAGGCACGTTCGCGTAACCGTTGTTTCCCTTGGAAAAGCAATAAGCCTTAAATATTATGACTGTGTCTATTTATACCTTAGTTTCCGACATGAAAATCGCATTTTTTTTGTGCCTTATTATATTGTCATCTGTGGCCTGTCTGGCTCAGGCATATTTTTCCACATTGTCTCAAAAAACGGCACGATTTTCGGGGAGAATTATTCAACATTAAATGTGTGTTTTGATTTTATGTACAACTTCTGTCGGAAACATTTGTCATATTAAGAATAATTGGACGAAGTATTATCACAAATTTACGTAAGTCTTCGCGTAAAGTACGCGTTCTTCTTGTCAGATTTTAATCAAACTTGAAATTTTCTGGAAGTATTTTCGAAACATTTTCAAATATTAAACTTCATAAAACTCCGTCCAGTTAGAGCCGAATTGTTCATTGCGGAGAAGCGGACGGACGGATGGACGGACAGACAGACCGAAATGAGGAAGTTAATAGTCGCTTTTTGTAATTTTCCGGATGTCCCTAACAGTGATGTAGTTACACTTAATTTAACAACAGAACCAGTTAGTCTCAGTTGTGTCACTAAAATGATTCTTGTTGTGTGGGTGCGGCTAAGCTGCTGCGCGAAATAATGCCTGCAGTAATGGTACATCACGATGCTTTAATTTGGAATAATTTTTTACACTTCTGTACCGACGAGTAATTTAACCTGCTACACACACACGCGCGCGCGCACGCGCGCACATCCGCTCGTCGAATGCCATGGAGAGAATTATATATTCTCGTACGAACAAAATTCAGGCTCAGAGTTGTATGTTCTTGTGTGGGGCTCGCAGTCTCGAACGAATATAAGATCTACTTCACGTAGATCACGTAGATCACGAGTTTACTCACGGGCCCTTAAATTCCAATGTCTTACCCACGTTTCGCATGACGCTATAAAAATGCGATTCTCATCGTCTGGAAATTGAATTTGGCGCTTTGATTGGTTCAACGCCTCTCAGTTATTAAACCCCAAAATACCGCAAGGAAGCTCTTTCAAACATCAGTGGCTTGTTTTAGGTAGTTTAACCCAGATGCATCTGTAATGTTTTCACCACATTCAAAAATTACTTCGAAAAAGCCGTCGCTCTTTTAGTTGTCGGAGTCACGGAGACCGCGGCAGATCGGCTTGTGCCAGACAGAACGCATGTGCCAGGTGCATATTGTTAAGTATGAAAAAATTTCGACGAATTTTTTGTACTCCATTAGAATTTTTGCCTTGCATTAAACTTCTTCTCTTTCTCTGCTTGATCCGCGTCCCTTACGGCGGATGGTAGACAGAAATGACCCTACTCACAGAACCGACACATTTGTCAGATATGTATATTGCAGAAACGCGTGACATTGAAATGTTTTTTAAATATGATCTTGTTTGATTACTTTAAACAACTTCAAAGTCTTGTGCAGAATGCTGTCTCGTTTTGCATATTCAAAATTTAGGACCTCTTACTCAAAAGGTCATTTGAGTTGAAATATTTATGAATGGAATATCTGGAAGAAAAAAGTTTGGGCTCCTACTGTGTATCGTGGTGTGTATGTATAAGAAGTTGGCTCTTCTTTGACTACCCCGAAATTGGAGGCAGCAAGCATCCCCGAAACCGTGGGCTCTTTTGCCAAATTACACGGGGTCACATTCCTGAAGTTTGGAATATATATCGCACCGCTGTAATAACCTTAAAGCTCCCACATTTTATATTGGACAGAAATTTTTCAGTAAGTATGTTTGTTTCTTTTCTAGGTGATCAGCATCTTGTACAGTAATTCCGAAGACGTCACTTCTTTTTGGTAAGTATCATTTCTTCGTAATAATAGATATCACTAAGACTACTTAAGGAAATTTTTGTAGTCGCGATCAAATAGAATTTACCGTATAATCTATAGTAAAATAGGCGTTACTTCTTGGTTTATATGTAGAGATTAACAACTGAAAATAAGCGTTTGTGGAATGTATATTAATTTTAAGTGCTAAGATCTAGCCATATATTTATAATTTCAAATTATATCGGAAACTATGGTGATCGTAATAATGATGATGATGATGATGATGATGATAATGATGAAGACGATGACGACGACGATTATGATGATCATCATCATAATCTTATGTATTAATGTGTTAAGGTCTGCGTACGACATTATGCTGTACTGAACTACTGAACGGATCATTTCAAGATAGACATTTTTAGAAAGCTTTTCATTCGGCATTCATTTGTTTTTGTTAATTCTTTCTAAAAAGTTGTTTTGTAACAAAAAAACTGATGTTAAGAATTGATAGTGCTGACTCTACCCGAAGCCATGTGAAGTACATGAATTATGTAAGCTTCCCTTCGCCTCCGGTGGTGGCAGCACAAGTACTGCATAGAGGCAGAAGTTATTGGTTCGAAAAACATCTTTGTACCCAGGATTCATTTACGCCAATCAGACTGCGGAAGACAATTTCCGATCAAAATGGCGTTTGCTATGACAGTCAACAAGTTTCAAGTCCAAACGTTTAAACGAGGTTGAATATATCTACCATCGCCTGTTTTCTTCGTGGCCAGCTCTGTGTGGCATTTTCCCCATTCTGTTTATTTGACGTCACTGTTGCAGGTATTGAAGGACATAGAAAACGTATAGAAAATGACTGATAACTTTAAGCATTTTATATACGTAAAGAAATTATTGTTGATTAAAGTTTCATGGTTTCAACGTGTGAATCGTTCGCACGGGTACAAGTGGTTTTACTAAATACAAATTGAGTTTTGCAATTTAAGTTATATATAAATTATGTATAAATTTTATATTAAGGTTTCCATTTCAGAGACGAATCTTACAATACGGTTTAGGGTAATAATTTTTATTGTGATAATGGTATAAGAAATATAAGTAGACTCTCTGAACAAAATACAGACTGTGTTGATGTAAGCGGCCCTGTGATACTACTCTTACGTCTGCAAAGACGTATTCCATGAATTTACCACTCCTAGTTTTGAACCTTTATTATTTCACTCTTTCCACTGTTCATGTCGTTGATTTAATTACACACAACTCAGGAACTGTAGCACGGGCTAATATTTCGTACGTGTTCGCCCTTGTGTTTAGTGAGTGGTCTTTATTTTCGAAACACACTTTCGAATAGAATGCAATTTATTTTGAATTATTTGGGACTTAAGGCAAGAAGATAGGTGGTTTATTCCTTTCCATGTACGATATTCCCAGTTGTTTTCTTTCTTGTGACTACCTCTGAACGAACATTTGTACAAAACTGTACTTCGTGTTTAAATCACATGGCTGGCTGTACAGCATGCACGTGTGTGTTGTATCATCCAATTGAAAAAGTCTCAGACTTTGAGGTTTTCACCCACGTAACCCGACGGCTGTTTTACCAGGGACGCTTTTACCATTTTCGCATTCCTTAATTTACTGCATATGTCTGCAGATAATATGTGTTACCCGCCTATCATTCGCAATGGTCTGTGATTTTCATTCATCAGTGCCAATTACAGTTCATCATATATGAATGAAAGGCATACCACTGAACGGTTACAAACCCCACAATACGTAATAAGTATATTTAATTGAAACATCTGCCCATCGCCGATCCGTAACAGGCAGGCGGTTTTAGTCAACCAGAGGGCAGCGTATAGATGGACCATTTGCACAGTTCATGTATTATTACGTCCCTCACCGGATCTCAAGCGGTCACTATTTTGCTCTGAAATGCAGTACGTGCAGTGCTTCCTCTTGGGAACTGAAGGTGGGGGCAATCCAATGGGATATTAGCTTATGACAGACAATTGAGATTGCAGACCATAGGGGCGGTTTCCACTATAGAGACCAAATGGAATTTTGAGGTCTCCGTATCTCAAGCGCTTCAATTCCTTCGTGAATTTCCAAGTGTGGTTTTGGGAGTTTAGATGGGTTACCGGATGAGCGTTGGCTTCCGCATTATCGCCGTTCAGTTCTGCTGGTAGATTCCGCACGAGTCCTGTAATGCCACAAAAGGAATTTGTGCCGACATTGTTTCCATCCGGCAAGAAATTAGTTTGACTACGGTAAACATGTATTGTATTTTGTTTGCTATATAACATGTTCTTATCAGAGATAATAGGATAATGGCCAGAATGTGGGCGTCACTTGTACCCGTGAATGGCTCCAGGAACATCTGCTTTTAGAAATCCTTACTGGGTTTCTTCAGTAAAGATAACGCAAAATCAATAGGAACTCTGCGTCTTAACTGTAAAGACAACGTTTGCTCTGTCTGATAACTGAAGGGAGTAAGCGAAACTGTTGGCCGGAATTTGGCTCACTAATCTTCCGGTGCTAGGTGGCCTCGTTTCTTGTTCCGCCTCTTCTAAGCTTCGAAATTAATACACTCCTAAAACCCATAATTCTACTACTTCATCTTTCGCGGCTAGCCTTCACTGCATTGAATGAAGGTTTGTAAGTGTTTTCGACATGGTATTTATCATCTTCAAGGTGAACGAATCTGGGGTGTCAGCTGGAGACCTTACGTGGAACTGGAAGTGGGTGGGATGTGGCAGGTGATGGTCAGATTGAGGGAACAAGAACTCCCCAGGATCCTGGACAAAGTAATTTCATGACCTTTATCTTGTAGCCACAAGAACGCTCTTGTACCAGCTAGCACAGCGGTCACTTTCCTCCCAGTCAGGCAATCTACCCTGAAAGGTGGCAACGGCATCTTTTGCCGAAACGTGGGTAAAGAGTTCTTCTACGCAACCTATTCTCCAAGGTCGACCCAAAGCATTAATATCCATACATAGTTTTCACTGAGGATATCTATTTTAATAAGTCCTAACCTGAAGTGGAAGAAGCCTGCGTACAAAGTAGTTTACGTTCTTGCTTTATACTTCGCAAGATTTGGTTGTGTTTGTACACAGTTATATACCTTGCAGTGAAGAAGTGTGGCGGAATGGAGATATCTCCATAGATTATTAATTCGGACACTAGATGGCATTATTGGTCAGCTTCCATTTCCGGTCAATATATTCTCGCGAAGAGAGTCTCCGGCACTCACCCGATACGAGGTTTGGTGTGCCTCAGGACTGGTCTCGGTGCTGTGTCGTCTTGAATTTGTTCTTCTCTTGGCATCGAACTGACTACACTGCAATAAGCGAGAAAACGTATTCTTATTGATGGTTGAATGCGCCATTTGCACAAATTACTGTATTTACAAGATCTCGCAAAACACACACACACACAAAGCCGCATTACTGACATATGTCAAATCTGCTGACATGCGTTCTGTAAAACATTGGACTGAACGCAATGTTCGTACAGTTTTAAGAGAAGTTGCTTTTTTCTGACGTCTTTATAGCATTCGTTTGTTTAAACGTTTAAAGTCCAGCACCATCTACTCTGACATTTAAAACGTCTTCAGTTTGCCACACAGCTTAGTGCTTCACAACAAACAGCAGTTGTTTCCATAAACAGTATAAACGGATTGGCTTTTATGGCGGAGACGCCTTGTGTTCTCGGTGCTGTATAAGTGAATGTATGTATGCTTGGAACTTACGTCAGTCCTTAAAGGCCAATACGTCATGAAAGACTTCGTAATTAAATTAGTACAATTCGAACGAGAGTCACGATGTTTGCGCTTTTTTTTGTTTTTTACGTGACAGAAGTTCTCCCGAACCTTTGGAGGAACTGCGTCACGCAGACTATCCCACACTCTGTCTTTACGGGAGTGACGATTGTCGAGGGCAAACACTAGGTGTTGTTCGGCGGAATCAGCAGCGTCGATGTGCCTTCGTTTAGAAGGCTCTTCCCTCATACTCCGCTTGATTCTGTGATGTTCATTTTCTAGCCGCCGTCTATGTCCACTGTGTTTTGTTGTAACGTAACTTCAAGCTAATGTACTAAAGCAATCGGGACGTGTTTAGTAAATTAGCCACTTTGGTTTAACAAAGACTTCCCTTTATTCATTCACTTATCATTCCACTCTGCCTCACTACTTCATTACTATTGTACACATTAAAATCGGGTTTCCTGGCGGCGTATATTTAAACTCTACATGACTCCAAACACATAAGCGGGGATTGATTCTCTGTCTTTCCCACGCAGACGAAGCAAGGGTATAAAGTGACGTAATCATGATGGTACAAGGAATAATTTGCTGGGAACTGTGGTGGGGAGGAAAACGGTTTAAAGCAATGTTTCTCAAGTAGGAAGTTTTCGGTGGCTGCAATTAAAAGTTCTAAATACGCATATTCTGTGGCCATATACCTTAATATAACGTTCTAAAGGTAAAATGTTGTGCAAAGAAAACTCTTATTAATTTGAAATTTAAAGAACATTGTGTGATGCAGTCAGAACATTGTTATTGACGTAGAACCTCACGTAAAGCCCACATTAGAAAGGAAAATCTGTGTTCGTATGACACAGACACAAAGACATTGGAGGCATTGCCACTGAATTTACAAGATGTACACAGAAATTGTCTGGAGATTGGGAAACAGGTTTGTGACTAAGACGTATGCCTCAGGAACAGCTGTGTTGTGGGTAGGCTAAGATTACTTTGATTCATTACACATTGCTCTGTGTTTTGCATAAAAACAGATACACGAACGAGTGCAGCCGTACATGCCTGCTGGCGTAGAAGTTTTGCACTCTCTCTGTATCAGAGCAACGGCGCTACAGTCGAGAGTGATGTGAAATACGCATGCGTGTGTCTCAGGAACACGAACGTCCATTCGAGCAGGAGGAGTTATAGACTTCGCGTAAAATAGTCATTAAAATTGTCCCATATTAAGGAAAATTGAATTGGCTGGACAGTTTTTCCCACAACTCCCCAAGATAAAAGTTGATGGAAAAGAGCTAACGGGTCTCGAGTTCTTTCATGCGTACAGACGTCAGGTGGACGGACGGATGGAGCGATTTTAATGATCAATACGCAGAGTTGTGAAAGCACCTGAGAAAGAAACTCTGAACCCTGTATGTGTGTGAATGAACTCTAAGTGGCAATGTCTTGATCTTTTGGCATATCAAGGCAAGGGTTACAAGGCAGCCACGCCTGCTTGAAACGTTACATTCTACAATGTGGCCGAGAAATCACCGTACCTCAGCGTACTTACTTTGTGACCTATACGTCCACGCCCTTTGTTGTAGTGCACTGTGAAACTGGAAGGTGGTGTGTGGCAACACTCGCAGTAACTGTATGTGTATGCCGTCTGCCGTGGTACACCGTACATGGCGTGCATGTCAACGATATATCCACGTGGTGTGTGAGGTACATGGGTACGCTGATTTCTCGGCCACTGAGTGGTGGAGAGACCGGAATATTCTACGGTATGAATAAGTGCAAGTGATGGAACATGCATCCCGACCATTGGTTTAAGTCAAGAAGGAAAGCACACAAGCGCTACGTCTGTGTCCCTTCTAGGTGTCACGCGATGTGTCTTGCATTTTGGATGAGACACGTCAACATCAGGACTACTGGTAATGCAGACGCATACTAATAACGTAAGTGACACATAGTGCATTTTGTTTTGCTTTGGTTCAACTGAACGAATTCCATGTGAGCATTTGATAGTGCGCAGTGAGAATTATCGACACGTAAAAAGGTGACCTGTGTTTTGTTTAAGATTTAAGTGTTCGCGGCTGAGAAATGGCATCCAGTTCCTCTGAAACGTCTGTAACAATTAGACTACTCTGACTGACTGTTAGCCTGAAAATAACACGGTTTTTTCGTAACTTACAGAAGTTCAAAATACTTTTCCAGTGAATCTTTACATCTGTGTACCTTGAATGATATTTCTCTTTAATGTGTAAACGAACAATTGCCCACAAAGCTAAGGAAGAGACGATCTCTCTGTCTCTTTCCTCCTTTTTTTTCTGCGTGTCATATCTGAAAGATGCTAACATAAGAAGCATCAGCTGTTGATGTAACGTCTACACGTACCTTTTTGGTCATGAGCCAGTTTTACATGTCAAAATTTGAGGAAGCTTGGACGTGTACTGCGAATGTGTATATATTCTATGATGTGACTCCGTGCAGTTATTTAGGTATATATTGGCCATCATCATCGAGAGTGGTGATGGATGGAGCGTGGTCTTCTGAAAAGTCGACACATTTCTATCACGCGACGCGGTACCACATCTCTCACGACAGTATTGTTAACTTGAAGTTGTTATAGGCCTATATGTATGTGCATATATATATATGTATATATATGTGTATGTGTGTATATACGTACGTATATATTTATACATACATGTACGTTTTACACACCAGTCAGGATGGCGTCTATAGTATGCAAAATCCACCAAAGTGATTTAAATTCGTGTATTTGGTATGAGTTTCTGAGGATTGCATTTTCTCCTGTACGGAATTTTGCTTTCGTGGTTAATGATGCATTAATGTTGTTTCTGTGAAGGCAGTTACACACGACTCGTGGTTCTAATACCTACCAGAGTCTTCTTTATTACAACAGTACCTTAACTAACTAAATAACTGACTAACTCCACCGACCAGAGTCTTCTTTATTACATCAGTACCTTAACTAACTAAATAACTAACTCCACGGGTCAGAGTCTTCTTTATTACATCAGTACCTTAACCAACTAAATAACTGGCTAAGTCCACGGACCAGAGTCCTTCCTGAGAAGCTCACAGGTCCTCAGCTAGTCAAGAATATCGGTATATTACTTCCATAATTTTTTTTGTAATTACGGAGAGACGTGAGATTGCTTGTGTGGAACCGTGGCTTGTGAATATAACAATTGTCGGTCTCTCGGTTGATAGACGAATAAATACGAAACATTTTTGGACTGATACTTGATGACGGGAAATGAAAGCGTCAGGAGAAACACGTTTGCCCTGGGATGGAGCCAGACCTCCGCAGTGAGAAGACGCCAACTAAGCACCTGAATTATGGCACGGTCTCTATCATCAGATATGCCGCTCATTCAGTAAACAGCTGTCTGGGTGTCAAGGTCAGGACATAGCGGCAGACAGGTGTTAATAACCATCATTCATTCATGTAACTTAAACACCACTCAACTGGCTTAACCTTTTGAGTGACAGTAATTTAATATTCTTGTTTGAATTAGCTGGTTGTTTGAATGCAGGAGATTACAATATGTTGACGTGTAGGCGTTTAAAATAAGGACTTCGCACTTTAGATGTTTTGATGATAGAAATAAAGAGAAATGGAAAGACATATACCCTTCCTTATATAGCATTGACATGAGACGTGTATCTTGCCATTTAATTGTGTGGCGTCGCCGCTATACGATCATGTGGGAATACCAAAAAAAAGTAGACGCATAGTACGTAAAGGTAAAGTTATCTTTTTCTCAACCGGCCATTAAGACACTGGAGTACAGCTCCACGCATTCGTAACTTTCACTAGATGGAGAAGAATGTTCAGATATATAGGCCTACCCCGGTCGCTTAAACTGCAGGGAGAGAATCGTGGTACCCCTGAATAGGAAGCTGTGTAGCCGCCATAGTCGTGCTAGGTAAATACTTTAAAAAAGGAGAAAAATTTTAAAACTTTTGCAGTGACAGTTTTTTGCAGCGTAAAATAAAAAATATGGCTGCTTCTCGGAACTTGTCTTAAGTCTGCTTAATAGCGCTGAAGCCTTTTGGCTAAGACTGTAGAGCTAAAATTCCTTTGATTAGTAGACTTGGTGTAGTTTCACACTGTTTTCAAAAGAGCAGTATTGCGAAAGGAGCGTATTTGAAGGACATACTGCTCGTATCTGTTTGGCAGACATTTCCCATATTTAAGAAAGCTGTAGTTGTTAAGGATCGTGAAGTTTCCGTGTGGGGACACTGTTGCTTGGATGGAATGACATCAACATTTTTATTTCATACCATCCCTGTCATTTGTACTGACTGACAGAGAAACATATGTTAACCTATTTCAGAATTATGTCTTTCATTCCAATTACTGATCCTTAAAATGCAGTATATCTTCTTTGTGCAACTTAGAGAAAGTTAGGGTGTTGTGAAGAAATGACAACATTGCAGCATTAACTCATTTTAAAAAGGGGTACCGCCCTCTGTTATGTTTTATGGGATCATTAGTGCTTGGAGGATTTGGTTGGCCGTGCGTATGTAACGTACCGGTTCCGAAGCGGGCTGAATGTGGGGCCGCGTTTGATTGCGGGCCGTGAAGTGTCGCGGAGGTGGGATATACGTAGGCCTATACTGCTAAATAATACTGACAGCACCGTTACCGGGATAAGCAGAAACTAGGAATAATGTGGTGTAAGTAGTGATAACAGTTCTACATTTGTCATCATCATGGTCATGGTTTACATTGTATCGTCATCGTGATCATTATCAACAACAACAACAACAACAAAACCAACATGTTTACGATAGCAAAGAATCTTTTATGTTCATATTGTCTTTTCTTTAAGTTAGGCATTCCCATAGATATGCTTTTAGTTTTATTTAACGGCGCTCTTTCATCCGAGTAAGTCATATCTTTAGCGCTGGGCAAGAAGGGCTGAAGTTAAAAATTGTTACGAAATGTGTAACTTGTCTGAAGTGTGTATGTCAGTAATATGTTAAGTCTGACATAAAGGCATATGTACCGCGTTTAGCCTTCTGCGTGTAAGGGCTAGACTTAAAGGTTTTTAACAACTTTCGAAAGAAAATGAAAGCAAACACTTCTTACCTAACACTAATTAATCAACTAATGAACGAACTAATTCCATAGCTAACTGGAGAATTTCGTTTCCTCACCTGGTAAAGACATGCGAGCAACCACTGGACGGAAGGACGTATCGAAACTGGGGAGAAGCAGGTGCTCTTTGCGTGGTAAAATTTGGTAAGGGGCTTTTTTTGTCCTTTTCCTAGTAATGGACCACCGGTGGAATGAAACTGACAGGGAAAACCGAAGTACTCGGGGAAACACCTGTCCCAGTGCCACTTTGTCCACCACAAATCCCACATGGGTTGAGCCGGGATCGAACCCGAGCCTCCGCGGTGGGAGGCCGGTGGCTAACCGCCTGAGCCATGGCACGGCCTTGGTAAGGGGCTTTATGCACTCCACACTTTGTCACCAGATGTACGTGACTGGCCGGTCAGTTTCTTTCTCCTACTGAACTTGTCATGTGTGAGACAGTTCTTTACCAACTTGGAGAGAAAACGTTGGCCTTAGGGCCGATATGAATGTTGTGGGTTGTTTATAGGCCTGTGCTGAACTTGGTGAGAAATGTATGACGTACTATGTATTGTTTTTGTTTTTAAAGAATACAAGCGCGTAGGCTGTATGATGTTTTACAGTTTGTTTAGTTGGCAAACCAAACTGAGGATGTTCCTGGATGCCGGTACAGCTGCACAGTTACCCCACTGAGCACAGTTCTGCTTGAGAAGCAGCTAGGTGCTAGATTGGGCTGCGTACGATATTCTCTGTCTTGTATGGGAACCCAAGGCTCGTTGTCTGTTCACAAGAGCCGACAAGTGGGCTGTGTCCTGTGAACTAAGTCAAGTCTACAAGCCCCTTCCCACCCTGTTTACTTAAAATCCCGTCTACAGCCTATCTCACATCGTATTTGTCTAGAATACACTTTAATGTGACGTATGTATATATTGCAATGTTACTTATAGGCCTGTGTGTGTGTGTGTGTGTGTATGTGTGTGTGTATGTATGTATGTATGTATGTATGTATGTATGTATGTATGTATGTATGTATGTATGTATGTATGTACGTATGTACGTACGTACATACGTACATACGTACATACGTACGTACGTACGTACGTGTTGGACGGCGATTGCTTCGTAATTAAGAGCAAGTATAAAAGCATATATTGAGCTCTTCTTGGTGATAACACTGTGCTGTAGGCCGGTATGATGTACCGAAAGTTTCGAAGAAAGAGTTGAATTTCAAGCTTGGACCCTGAAGATGGAAGTAATGTATTCCTCCGAAAACTAGGTACCTACGTATCAGACAGAACGGTGTAATAACCCAGAAAACCACAATATACATCTTTAACGCAGTGAAAACTTACAACTTAACAAATATGAAGGCACATGGGCATAACTAACCAAAAACAAATTTAAAAATTTTTTGCATCGGTAGCCACGTGTTTAACTGGCAGTTTTGTTTCAGGATACATCAAGTAGCCAGTGAAGCTTTGAATGTTTATGAAATTGCGGGTGTTTTCTTTACCCTACGAATAACTCACCGTCGAGGCCCGGGTTCAATCCTAGGCTAGTCTATGGGGGTGTCTTGGTGGGCAGAGTGGCAGTAGGACAGGTTTTGCTTCGAGCCGTTCAGTTTTACCCTGTCAGTGTTGTGTCATTCCACCATAGCTCGACATTCACGTATCATTTATCTACCATCGACCGTATATAATCTTAGCAGTTGACAGCATTGGTCAGTAACGCACTTCTCTCCGCTTCCCCGTAACATTAAGGCAAATAATGATAGGTTTTTCCTAACAGTTGCTTGGAGGTAATTTGTAAAAATTCTTTAGATAACTTACGCGATATCTGTGTCACTACAAACTTCTTTCTTCGGAGGAAACTGGGAACCAACTCTACAGGCGGTGCTCTGAAAGTTAGGAGATCCACAGATTTTCCACCAAGTACTGTGGCGTGGATGCTAGAATTGATGAAGTTCCCTCAGGCAGCCGTTCTGAACTTCCATCGAATTAGACTGTTTTATTTAAAGAGTGTTACTTAAACCGAAGTAAGGAATATTTCTGTTGTGCTTCGCGTTGACTGAACAAAACTTGTATATCCCTGGTTTATTTGTCTCTCGCCGTATGTTATCCTTAATTCTGTCACTTTCTCTGCCCATGTAATGTACTTAATAAAAACAGCAGGCTGTAATTGTTAAAGTAGTTAACTTCCAGCTGATTACAAAAACACTAATCACCAACAAATGCACACAGAGAGTTTTATCATCAATCGTAACAGAGTCCTACATGTTTCGACCCTGCTGGGTCATCTTCAGGAAGAACTTTTCCTTACCGTTACACTAGGGTTACACTTTGCACTTGAGTGAGAATGTGCTGTTGACTGCGTACTGCGTTGTTTTTGGAGGTGTGAACTCTGCGCGGTCCGGTAACGAAAAGTTCTTCCTGAAGATGACCCAGCGGGGTCGAAACATGTAGGAGTGTGTTACGATTGATGATAAAACTCTCTTTGTGCATTTGTTGGTGATTATTGTTTTTATATAATATAGTGCATGGACATGGAACGCATTAAATTCCAGCTGATTCTGTGGTACTGACGTCTAAACTAATAATAACAATATTAAATATTAGTGAATAATGGTATAAGGTATATGGTGTAGAAAGCCTTAAAACCTAAGGAAATACGTGTTGGTTATAAATTTTGGTTTAATATTTCTCTACAGTTTCTGCTCAAACATTTTCCACTCCGATAAGCATAGCGAATTATGTTCAGAAACGCAGGTAGATTGTGGTATATATTTTCACTTAAATTGCCCGGTTTTGAACCAAATTGAAATATATCGACAGTTATTTAGAGATCCCGGTTGCAAAGTGTAATTAAAAACCGTTCAGCAGCCCTCGAGTTGTTTTATGCGGATAGGCAGAAACACGTCTCCAAGGTAGTGGGGGTTTTTTGCAACTTATCCTTGAGAACTGGCACAAAATTAAGCATACCGTACGTATTATTTGAACATTGGAACGGGACATACTAGTATTAATTACTTGTAGGCTGTGTAAAACTGTTATATCTTTCTAAGATCATCCAAAGATTTGAGATCATGATTTTAGCAGTAGTTAATACACACACACACACACATCATTTAACTGACTGACCGCATTAACTAACCAATCAACCAGGTGAATTCCATGGAGGAGGATACTTCTTGTGAAGCCAATCGTTTCTCAGCTAATCAGGAATTTATCCGTATTTTATGGAACGCGAAGTCCATGGTACAATGGAGGCACAGGGGAGAAAATACATTTGTACGGAGATATGGTGGGAAAACGTGTTGGAAAGAGAACACGTGGAAGAACTAAAAGTAGATGGAAGGATACTATTAAAATGAAACGTGAACTACGGTGGGAGGGCTTGGTCTGGTTTATTCTGGCTCGGGAAAGAGACAAGTGGCCGGCTGATGTGAGCTCGATACTGAACCATCGGGTTTCTTAAAATGTGGGGAACTTCTTTATTAGCTGAGAAACTGTTAACTTCTTAAAAAGGGCGCTTGTCGATGGAGTTAAATAGAGAGTTCATTATCGTTTTCACGAGAGAGCCCAATTGGTCCGTATCCTGAGCCACGCTATTCCAGTCTACACATTTCACTCCTATTTTTGCAAAAATCGTTTCTAATAGTCTCTTTCCGTGTGCTCGTAGGTCTTCCAAGAAGTATTTTTACTTCATGTTTTCCCACCAGAGTACTGTTTTTCTCCTTTCACTCCCACTCTTTCTCATGCGCCTGATTTAATACTGAGACGCTCTACATTTTGACCAGAAATTTCGTGTTTTTCGCACGGTTCTGACAGTAAAGAGTCGCTGTTTTCCCTGTACAGCCTTAGCTGTTTGGTCTTTAGAACGTCTGTTTAATGTTTGTGACGTTTTAACTGGTTTATGAAAGTTTGTTGCACGAAATTTGTGCTTCGAAGAGTTAAGCTAAATTTGCTTAGCCTGTAGTCCATTATTTAATATATATACATATATATATACGCACATATATGCTACGTGTATATATATATATGTATATATATGTCATGCTAAGCCGCCCTAGACCTCCACACCGACTTCTTATGCAGTCCTGTCATACCTTCATCTGTGCTTTTTAATTTGAAGGTGTTGAAATCAGACGGCTGATGTCTGAGAACAGGAGGAAGGATAGTGTGTTCTCACGTCAGCTTAACAAGTCAACCAACAGTTCTGTCGTTGAAGGGCTGATAACATCCTAGACGACACGTAATTAACAATAAGTGAATTATCTGAAGGACAGAGCACTGAATACCAACACGGGCGGGTAACAGGATATCCCGCATGGCGGTTGACAGAAATCTTAAGATGCGTGGTAAACTACTGAATAACCGAGGACATTAATATTAATGAAGTCGATTGGTTGTGTGGCTGCAAGCGGAATTAATAAAAAGTCTGTATTAAATTAATGATTCCGGTTAAAAGCGTTTCTAAGAATGCTGCAGCCGCCAGTCATGCGGAAAAGAATCCGAATTATTAATTTCCTCCTTATATAAAGAAAACGGTCTTAGTGTACTCTTTAAGGACTGCTGAATCCTTTATTACAAATAATTTTGCAGTCCCACAGCATTTGTATCCTGCGAGTCCTCATTTCGTAACTCGGCTGCTGAGAACCAGTTTGCCTCTTCCAGGAAAATTCTGCTACATCGAATGTTTGCAGTAGTTATTAGTAATTGACTAATAAGTTAATAGGTCTTTAGTAAAATAAACATGTATTTTATTTTTCATATTTACGGCTTTTAGAACGTAGTGCACAATATAAGGGGCCGTGAATACCCTTATTTAAGCCTTCTTGGTCCCAACACCGTGTAGTCTGGTAGGTAGGTACTAAAGTTTGGAAGGACATTTTGCCTTCACCTTCGAAGTAGATGGAGGCTGTATGTTCCTTCCATTCTGTACTTCATAATAGGCATGAAAAGACACTAATAACACTACGAAAGCGCAGAATGCAGTTCGCGAAGGTAAATGCATGCCATGTTAAATCTCTGTTTTTAAGAGCGGCTACATATGAAAGGCCTTTGCTGTGTAACCGTAAGGGTGTTTTACGCGTTTGGCGTTTCCAACTACAACAGAATAGAGCAGTTGTGGTACTCAAACAGTGGAGCAGCTGGTCGTACGACGGTTCTGGAATGATATGCCACGAAACGTAATGCCCATTTCAAATTCATTACGTCAGATAAGGTGTCACAGTTGGTAGGTTGACACCGAGCTACAGGATGTATTGCAACAGGCAGACATTGTGAACTTTATAAAATCACTTAAATTAGGATGGTACGGACATACTGAAAGGATAAATAACGAAAGACTGTCAAAACAAATAGTGACTGCCGGAATGTAAGGAGGGAGGAAGAGAGGAAGACAACGAAAAAGGTGGGCTGGTAAGGTTGAATACGATTTGATTATAACGGGAATAAGAAATTGACGTAGAGTGACCAGAGACCGGAAGGAGTGGAAGAGGGCTGCATTGGAAGCCAAGGTCCACAACAGAGAATAGTGCTTCAGAAGAGGCACAGGAAGAAGAAAAAGGAGGAGGAGAAAAAGGTTAAGGAGGAGGAGAAGGAGGTTAAGGAGGAGGACAAGGACAAGAAGAAGAAGGGCGACAGCTACGTTATGGGGGGGGACATTCTGCCACCCCCTTCAGGGTTCAACGAAATTCGTCGAAGTTGACGCTTCAACTGAAATTCCTTGCCGTATTGACATGTGAGAGTACTTAAAGTTGTATCGTTAAGCTACTGTAGACTGCTGTATTTGCTTTTCGAGATGGAGACTGACAAAAACGGTGATATTCATAAGGTTAGTCGATATTCTAAATCGTGTTTCCCAGCTGCAAGTCCCGCGCAATATGCCGGTACTGAGCATAACAACCGCAGGATCTGAGGTAACTAAGTATTATTGTCTTTTGGGATGTAATTTTGTGTAGTCTAGTACAAATTTATCGATGTTTCGGGGGAATTTATTGCCTCTGTTCTTTATCCTGAAGATGGAGGCAGCGGGTTCCACCGACATGTTGGTAAATTCGTAGCAGATTACACAGCGTAACATCCCACATCTTCGCAGAGAGAACCTGCTAAGAAAGTAGATTTTTGCATTATGTGAATAGCAAAATTACATTGTTGGTGTTTACTATTCCAAACTAAACCTTATAAGCATAGGTGACGGTCATGTCTGATAAACAGAACGTTTGAAACGGGTCATCCTTAGGATTTGTAAGTTAAAACACTGTGGCACCCTTTCTGAGTTGTTTGCAAGCATTGTGGCTTTTAGACGTCAAATATTTTCGTCGAAGTAGCAGCTCCAGATTTCATTGATCTGTATTTTCGCTGTCTAACTTTGTGGTTTTAGAATTAGCTGAAAAAAAAACTGAATATGACGTGAAGGCGAACCTACAAAGGGTAGAATTTCCGACGGTCGGACGTGTGATTAACAATAGCACCATGAGTTTTCCTCCATAACGGCTAGAGCCCCTCGCCTTCCCCTGTTTCCGGTTACTTGGCAAAAAGTGCCCGCGTGCTTTTGTTTAGATTACTAGCATGGCCTAACTCGAAGCTAAAATGCGTCGAAATGGTAGACATAAAATATCTTGAAATTTTCCAGTGTCACGAGTTATGCAAAGTATTTATACATAGTGTTAGATAAATGGCACAAATCTGTGAAAGGAGGAGCATTTTATGCGACCAGTTGCATCCAATCGGAGATAGAGCATAGAGAGACAGCTCACGTGTAAACATTGGTGCCAACGTAAGAAATATTTACTATGAACTAAAGTGACTTTTACGTAACGTAAGTGGAATTCGGTTAACGTCGTATTCTGAATATTATAATTACATGGGATCATGCATACGAACGCTAGAAAGTAATTCCAGTCTCTTACGTAAAGTGTGTATAAAATATGTTTAGTTGGATTTTGTAACGATTTGTTTTCAGATCTTATTGTGTTGCTTTGAAAACTGCGAAATACTGTTAAGTTGCGAGGAATTAGATCAATTGTCATTATTGAAAGTTAATAAGATTCAGTTTTCTTTGTTGAAAATTAATCGTTTGCAAACTGAAATAAATCTACGTTGTATGTAGAAGGTCAGTACCTGACAGAAAACGCAGTTTGTACCCACTAAACAGACCAGCGGTGGATTTTGAGTAAGAAAAATATTGACGTTTTATTATTGGGATCATACTGAACACACAAATACTCTGTGAGAGCAAAATTTGGAGTTGTTGGTGGTAAACCCGGCGGTAAATGTAGTTACCGCTGGCCTTTGAAAGTCTAACTAATAGAACTAGATAAATAATATTGTACTTGAGATCTGCGTTCTTCTGGGATATTATACAGCGTAGAAGAACGCAGATGTCATCAGCATCGCGGTGGAAGCCTCAGATTACGAATATTGTACTTCTCCATTATTGGAAATGAGTAAAAATCAATTCGGTTTATGGCCAGTATCTGCACCATTTTTGCATGCTAGTTGTTAACTCATTAACCCTTTAAAGACGAAGCGTGTCTGTTTTATATAAGGACTCAGTGCGTACCGCGCTGTAGACACTCTCCACTTCGGTTATAAAAACCAATCTCTTAATGTTTTATAAGGCAAACATTGCTGTTTGTTCTGAGATCCGTACAAAACACACAAACGCAATGTGGACACTACGTAGAATTTTTTAATGTTAAACCTGGTCGTATTTAAAGTTACCGCTAGGCTTTAAAATGTTAAAGCACGGTTTTAATGTTGCCCATGTTTAAAAATGTATGTATATTCTCGCAGGAAACACACAGCATTACCATTATAAAACCATTAGGTTAACGCTCTTTGGTGAAGTACTCGAGCTTCAGTCTGAGACATCAAATATGTGTGTGGGTAAAATTCACAACTTTTGAGCCCAAAGGTGGTGGTACGTGTAGTTATTACTGTACTAGAAAATCTAATATATTACAATGAAATCCGATTTGTTTTACCCACTCTTTGGTTCGAGCTTTTGATGTGGATATTTTTCTTTGAGTAAAATCGTTCGGAATTTCAACCATGCTAGCACCGCGTTACATTCTGGGAAGAAGAGACGGGAAAACTCAAAACAAGGTTGGAGGATAATGTAAATATAAGGATAAGGGTTGGACGAACGTGGATCAGCTTATTGTGCAATACTATGATACAGTTAAACCTGTCTTAAAAGGAACCTGGACAGAACGGAAATCTGTCTTTAGCGGAACACGTTTCTATCCTTAGAATCTGAGGTTTCGATATTCCAAACTTCAAACGCCTGTACGAAAGGGACTCTGCCTGCAACTAAAAAATGTCGGTGCCGTGAAGTTCCTTCATAGGCAGGTTTCACTGTGTTACTAGCGGTGTTGGACGTTTTGCAGGAGGAAGCTTTGTTTTATTTTGCATTACACTTTTGTTGGGAACATATACTGAGATATATCGACGCAAAATGTTGCGCTTTCTTTCCTTTTCTAATCAAAATTTGAATTAAGATCAAGTACCCTGGGGCAACTGTTTGTGGTTTCTCAGAAGGCAATCGGTACTCCTTTATGCCTTCCTGCGCTGGCTCACGCTTCCGACCGGCCGCAAGTAATTCTCTTTAGTGTGTCTGTCCAGCCGACCGATCGTTGACAAGGGAATAACCTTCTTCTCTTTCCTTGATTACGGCTTACAGCTGCATGGATCACTGGCTCCCTTGTGGATTAGACCACCAGCAGTACTATCTCTTCCACCTTATCACTTCGTGTTTGTCTTTCGCACTTAGTTTCGACTCAGCTGCCGTGGTGTATGTTTCATAGAGGGCTTCGAACTTTTTTGTGATATAGTTTCGTTGGTTTAACGTTCGTTAACCATGTCACGTGACATACATAGTGCCTTACATACAGTATCAACCGGCATCGGTCGCAGCGCTACTCTCAGGGCGACCGGCGTACGATTCCAGGCAGAGCAGAAAATGTTTTCTTCCTCGCATACTCCAGACGGCCTGTGGGCCACACTCAGCTTCCTGTACAAATAGGTAATGTGGGCTCTTTTCTTAGGGATAATGCGGCAGGGGCTTCAAAATGACAATACATCTTCCTCTAATAATGAGGTTAAAAATGTGTGGAGTCATACATCCACACCCTCTGCGTCTTCATTGAGTTTTGCATAATGGGGCTAAAGAACAGCTTTACTTTAACTTACAGCATGGAGGATACTTCATTACTTTATGGCGTATCACTTGCTGATGTTATACAGCGTTAAATTGGTGTGGTCCGATAGTTATGAATAAGAAAGAATCAAGAAGATGTGAATGAAAACTTCCTTTGCGTATTGTATGTTATTTGACTATATTTTTGCTTTTAATCCGAGAGATGCTTCGCTCACATAGAATAATGGAATTGTGAGTCAGAAATCTAAAGTTATACAGTACGGCTGTTTGAAGTTGTGTGCTCCGTGTCTAAATGCATGTACACTGTCTAAAAACGTAACTGCCGGAAGGAGAGTAGCGATAGACACAGACTTAAAGGCACTGTGTTTTAACCAATTTCGGCTCACAAATAATGCGTTAAAACTTTTTCTTTGTTGTAGCCCCCTTGTTCTCTGTGTGTGGGTGCGATTATTTGGTGAACACGACGTATCTTCTGTACGAGACGCAGTACGTGTACAGTATGCATATTCGTGTCTTGTTTTTACTTTTATATTACCGACATTAAACTCAGTTTTAGAACAGGTGACTGATTCTTTAAATTCAGTTGTTGTCTCAGAGGACAAGAGCGTTTTTTGGTAATGTTTCTACAGCCTACCTGACAACTTCGTTTTTGTATCCTGTTCTATACAGCTATCAGGAGTGAAATGTCATGATTACGGAGTTATTGCTATTGGAATCTGGAAACGGGACGGTTAGGATTTAAATTTTCGCTTACGACAAATGTTCATTGTCTATTGAAGATTATAGTGTGTTTACGGTACGTTTAGTAAACCTGTTCTTACGTAACATTTTACTTTCCTCTGTCACTCGTATTGATATACAGATTTCCTTTCCATGTCATGTATGTTGTGTCAGTCTAACGATGAAAGTTTCCTTCAGTAACTAAATGTGCAAGTTTTATAGAAGACTTGGCCGAACAGGAATGAGATCTTCTGGGGTGTTATATCATGCAGTCTTATAGCATACGCTGGCTTGAGCAACAGAAATGTTTCTTGACCCATCTTTAACGTTCAGTAAAATTCTCAGTTCCATCTGTCCAAAAAACTACGTCACACAGTGCGACACCATTTGGTTTTATTCAAGTGAAAGAGGAGATGAAAGAAAGGATTTATTCACTGACTCTCAACAATAGACAGGCGTCGTCAGGTAGTTGTTGTGGATGTCGAATCTTCTTCTTATTCCCCTTCTCATTATTTATTCCTGCTCTTGACTCCGGGGAGGAACGTGTTGTCATTGTGTCGAGATGACGTGACGTGGTGTCACGGTGGATAAGCCCCTCTAGACTATTTTAACTGAAGTTTCGAGGTTTCACAGTCTGTCTTGCGTTCCCTGTTCTCTCATGAACTGAATGGAGACAAGTTTGATGGCTGTGACATGTGAATCAGGAAGCGGTTATGCTGTCATTTATGCAGAATGTCCGAGAAATAATATCGATTTTGGAAATCACTGGCGTTACGGTATTTATCTGTCGTCCTATCTGAGAAAATAATTCATTTCAGGGACAGGATCGGGCCGTGTCATCAGGTTAAAAATCAGGTGAATCTACTCAGTTGGGTGCGGTGTGTAAATCCAATTTCAACGCCAGGGCCTGGACCGATCTTGTTCCCAAAGTGTAGTGTTTGACTTTCAACACGCAACACAGTGCAGAAAATAAATATTCCAGTTTTGGTACATTGTTGTGCGAATCCTATAGAACTGAAGGATTTTTGGGTTTTGTATTTAGGTTACAAAATGTCCTGCGCATAATCCCACTGGAAAATAATTAAGCCAGGAATTTTAAAGGCCAGAAAAGTTGACAATTTCAAACTTTTTACAGACGTGTGAGGTGGGCATGAAGGAAGTAACATCATACCTGACACACTGGAATGGTAAATAATGCCACAACGCTGTGTCGCGCAAGTGCATTTCGTTGCACTCCTTAGTTTTAACGAAAATCGGCATGTTTTGCCATTCATTGTTGCTATATGCTGTGTTATGTTTCTTCGGCGTCACTAGATGTGACTTCCTCAAAATCCCTAGTCCTTTTTCGCACATTTTGTCATTGTCGCCGCAGTTTATAGAGGGGCTGGAGTGTAGTAAAATCGTGCCTACACTATAGTTAGTCTTCACATTCGTTAAAAGGGATTGCTGAACGCCAATGCCGTTGAAGAGGAAACTAAATGGGACGCTGCTTATATCACCAGAGTCACCACTCCATACATGTGACTGATGGTGTGACAGTGACGTCACTTCCTGCTAGCTTCCTGCAGAAGATATGCTCGACCACGTTTCGTCTGCCAAATCGCGTTAAAGAGAAACTTGCCGCGTAAATTGGAAAAGTGGTGTGAACTTTCAAGTCGAGTTAAAGCGAAAGCGCATAAAACGAGAGTTACCTGTATTTATTTCTTATCATTGGGGTGGAGTAAGTTTATTGGTCCTGTAGCCTCTGATAGGCCTATTGTGCCAGTTGCATGTAATGCATATAAGAATTGCTGGAATGATAACTGGCAGCACAGTACAGAAATACGTGGGGAAGACCTGTCCCCTGCGCCAGTTTGTCTACCATAAGTCTTCGTAGATTACACCGGGAATGAACCCAGGCGTCCGCCGTGAAACGACGGCAGCTGATCACCCCTTTGCTATGGCAGCCTTTACAATTCCTAACTGAAGGTTTAGGCTATGTGTTTGTATTATCCGATTTTTGAGGCCGTATGTCGACTGATACAAGCCAGTCGGCTTGTTTCGGTTACATAAACACAACGTTCCGGAAATTGTCTGTACGTCTGTCGTCAAAAGAAAATGTGGACCGTATAAAGTATATGGAATTATTTCACTTGAGGACGGAAGTGGAGCCAGTTATTGAAACGTCGTCTTTCAAGCACTGAAATGAGACGATTGTTAATATCCGGTATTTGTCTGTTTAATAACCGTTGGTCACACACGAGCACGCACGTGTGGAATTAAGGTGCAGAGTAGGCTATTTTACGAAATCATGTTCTATTGAACTAATTAATTGGACGTCTGTTGAAGTCTGCTCTTCACTGTGACTAACAATTAGGCGGTTATGTTTTATGTCGTTGTTGTTGTTTTTTTTACCGGAGATGTTGATAATTTTGTTTACACTTGGCAGCGCTAATTCCCGCCTGTCGCTTTTCAGGCTTTAAGTTATAGCCTTTAGCAAGTTTTCTCAATCAGCAATACCTAAAGTAATTAAGTACAAGACTTAATACCACCAAATGTGGTTACAGCTACGTACAGTGTAGGGGCGCACCCAATTAGGGGTGTCGGGCTGCAGTCCTCCCCGTCCCAGCTCGATATTTAAAAACAGATTTTGTAGATACGACGATATTAAACGTTATACGTGATTTACATTTACCCTTCGGCCGAAATCAGCCACTGAAACGGCTGATGACTAGTAAATTAGAATTTTGAAAATTAAAAATAAAAAGCTTGCGATTCTTAGATGAAGTTAAACCAAGAAAATTAGACATGCTGACTTAAATTATGTGAGTGAGTCATGGAACGTGTAGAATATTTATATTCGTATGTATAAAAATACAGTTGCAGTGTTGTGTTGCAATTATACTTACGTCATGATTGTTATACCAATTTTTAAAACCAAACAAATTATATAAAGCATCAAGAGTCTCTACCCCCCCCCCAGTGGAAATTTTGAGTGCGCACCTGGTATAGTGTGGGCAGTAGTCAGAGAAGTGTGTTCACGGCTGCGCGATTTCCCGCCTTGTAACATAGCTCCTCAACAGTACCAAACCAGTGAGAATAATGTGTTTTGCGTAAAGTGAAGATTCACAGTGTGGTGTTCCGGATTATGACACCGTGTAGTCTGTAGATAATTACAAACGTTGGAGGATGCACAAGAGGTGAAGGCACCAGTTACTCCGAACTGTTGGAACCAGCCAAAAAGAACACACGGTGTCGTTACCCAAAAGACTACACTGCAAAAGACAGTGCTATCTTAAATCCCGACTTACTAACTTCAAAAAGCAAGCCCGATTTACAAGTTTTCGGACGCGTATCCATGTCTTCTGAGTTATTACACTGTTTATTTTAGTATGCATTTACTAACTTGTCGAAGCATTATACAGCCTCCATCTTCAGGGTAACCAGGATACTCGAATCTCGTAATTCTATACACTGTAAATTTGCTGCACATTTGCATTACGCGTAGATGAACCCACCATAACAAAAACAAAACCATAACTTTGTAGCGGCGTATATTTCTGTGCAGATGAAAAGCTTGTACCATCAAGCTGTTTTGTCGGGATCTTGGTTGCATCAAAAGTTTATTTGCCGGAAGATCGGGCAGAAAATGTGACACAAATTGCACCCTTTAAACCCCAGAAATTTACTTAAAACACTCGTAAAAATGATACACATCTCTTAAAAGTGCCAAAAATGAATGGCTGTTAAAATCGTTATTCAAGTTTGTATTATACGAGGACGTTCAAATATAAACGGGAATCCGTTTCTAAAAAATTTATTCACAACACAATGGAAAAGTTTTTCACACTGCTTTTCAGTGTAGTCCCCGTTGACTGCAATGCACTTGTGCCAACTTTCTGGAAGCTTCTTAATTCCAGTTTCAACGAAGGTTTTCGGTGCCTCCTGTCTCCAACGTTGCATACCTGCAATGACCTCACCATTATTCTGGGATCTCTTGCCTCCTAGAATCCCTTCATTGGTCCAAACAAATGATAATCAGATTGAGCTACGTCTGGACTGTACGCTGGATGAGGCGGTACATCCCACTTCAGTCTGAGTAGAGTTGCCATCGTTAAAGCGGCAGTGTGAGGACAAGCGTCGTCTTGGAGGAAGCAAACTGGATCCTGCCTCTTTCTTCACTTTGAGCGTATTGCCGGCTTCACTTTTTTTTATTCAGGAGAGTTGAATAATACTACGCATTGATGGGTTTTTGGCCGGCGAGAAAGTCCAGGCGAAGGACACACTTTGAATCCCAGAACACAGTAGCAATGATCACCCCGCTGAAAAAATTGTTTTCACTTTTTGGTGGGGGGGGGGGGGGGGGGAGCTGGAGAATGGCGTGTTTCCACTGCTTACTTGGTCTTTTTGATTCAGGACTGGAGTAGTGGACCCAAGTCTCATCAGAGTTCACAACTGAGTCCAAACAGTCGGCTCCTTGTCTTTCGTATTTTTGCAGAAGTTGAGTAACGGCCACTAAACGTCTTTCCCTGTGCTCTGTTGTCAGGAGGCGTGGGACCCACCTTGCGTTCGCTTTACTGCCTACCAACTCGTTGTGCACAATTTCTTCAACACTCCCTACACTAATCCCTACTTCCTATGACAGTTCAAGAACAATTATACGACGATTAGCCCCCAATCATTTCACCAGTTTTCAAAGCGTTGTCTGGATTGACAGAAGTTCTTGGTACCCAAGCTTGAGGTTCATTTCAACACGGTCTCGTCTTTCTCGAAATAATTTCGGCCAACTGAGCACCCTTGGCTGTGACATTCATTCATCCCCAAACTGTGCTTGAAGCCTGGTAAAGATTTCAGGAGGAATGACGTCTTCCTTCATAAGAAATTTGATAATTAAAAGCTGCGCAACAGTTCTGGTTACTTCTTGCTCAGCCATCCTGATTGCACCTGATGTTTGAGGTGGAGAGGGACCCCGACTAGGGCCGATCGCAAGTTTAAACATGTTGTAACTTGTCAGCGCATGCACGTTCATGCAAGTTGATTTGTGCTCGAAAAGGAACAAAATTCTCTTTTAAATTTGAACGACCGACGCAATTTAAAACAGAAATTAACCGCTCTGTGTAAGTTTCCCCGGAAACCTAATTGTCGTCAAGAAGTTCTCCGCATGTTATTGGACACGAAATTCCAGTACAGTGTTCGTAAAAACGCCACTAGCCTCTGCTCTAAGCCGCATGAATCATTTCCACGCTTTCCTGTCGTATGTCGTTAAGGCCCTTTTTGTTAGTATACCATCTACGCGTAAGTCTTCTTGGTGATCTCTTTTCTTCATGCTTTCCGACCAGAACTTATTTATCTCTGTACTCTCGAATGTGGCATTATTGACTTCGTATTTTTGCACAACCACTAGTGTTACTGTGATGCCAAATTTGCGGCAGTGAAACTGCAAAGTTCGGAAGTAGAAGTACAGAATTCTGAAGTGCCACTGCTGCTTTGTGACTGGCCGTGAAAAGTCGGGGGAACTCGCATGCACACATAACAATGTAATGTGCAACTCCGAACCGAGATTCTATTCTGCTACAAGATGTTGAAGCCTTATAAAGCATATGCTTAAAACTTCCTTCGAAAGTAGTATTGACGTGATACCATTTATATGTGACACAGATACCGTGGAGTTCAGCACAGTCAGTATCGATTGCAGTACTCGTATATACGATGGCAGCGGTGTGGAAGCACGAACATATGCAAAGCAGCATTCCAAAATTCCGGCATGAAATAATATGAATGTTTTATGAAATAGAATAGCACTTAAATTCCCATGATGCTGATAAACGCGAGCTAATAGAGTATACGATTTATATTAATAAGCCCACTTCAGCACGCATAAGCAATAAATCAACTCGTGACGAAAGTTGAAACAGAAGTGTACCGTGCTATCAGATGGTAGTCGTCTGGGCTTCTACGCCGTGTAGGATCGTAGTTAGGCACCGACGTTTCGGAGGAACATGCTGCCTTAATCATCAACGTGATGGAATGACGCCCAGATTTCAAGACCCAGACAAATTCCATCTGCTTAATTCTCTCAGTAAAATCCTGAAAAATGTGCGGCTGCCTCTGTTTCTACGGCACTAAGACTTTGAACTTAGACTTAAATCGTTTAAGCATAGTGACAAATAAAGGTCTGAAATAACCACTGGTTTTTTGTTGATTGCTTAATGAAACTGTCAGCTACGTTACCGTCGCATAATAGAGTTAATATTGAATGTTGAATTGTACGTAAATAAGTGAATAATCTGCAAACAATTGCTAGTTACTTGTTGCAAAGTACTATCACGGAATTTATGCGGAGGTAACAAAAAAATTACGGAAGTACATCAGTTAAGTTATTGGCCTGTGGGTCGAGGTTTTAAGCAGCAACCTCCCTTGCACAAAGTAGGAGTGCCGATCCCTTGCCGGCTGAATCTACTATCTTATGGGCGATTTTCTTTTGTTTACCTTCCAAGGACCATAACTTGGGAACAGATCCTACCATGAGAAACATTATTTTCAGCTATTAACCACAACTGGCGTATCTTAAACTTTCCTTCATTTTTATGCAGATTAAAAATTTAGGCCACGTATTTCTTGACTTAGACATGTGTCTGTGTGATTAAAATGCCAAATTGGTAGTGAAGATAAAGATGGCTGAAAACGTTACAAGTCATGGTGTAGGTCTACCTTAGTACTACGAGTCTTAAGATAGAAAAGAAATTGTCTGCTTTTAATAGTATTAAAATTAATATCAAACCGTGGAACAAAGAAGTTACGTTCTGAATACAGCGTTAGGGTGCGATACACACACTGTAGGATTACGTCACCAAAATGTTTGCTCGTGTATGAATACTTTTCTTCGCCTTGGTCCTTCGAGCACGGCGCGATGCGACGACTGCGTAGTGCAATGTCACGGCAGTGAAAACATTAGGTGTGTTCGTCTACGACCGAGAACCTGCCTAGCCCCCAGTAATCAAATCTTTCTAGGAAGAAGATAAGGGAGCGGCCACATGAAAGGCTGAGCGCCAAGAAAGGGATGTAGATAGTGGAGGAAGAAGGTCGATATCCAGAACCATTAAAGTGGCGCAATAGAGTGTACAGTAATCCCTCTTTAAACGAACACAAATGGTTCCAAAAATTTCAGCATGTAGGAGAAACTCGTAAAAGCGATGCTGAATTCCCATTAAAATACTTGTAAAAAGTATCGGATCGTTCCTTGTGCTCGTAACTGGACGTAAACTATTTTAGTGCGCCTACTTTCCTCGTCCTTCGCCTCATCCTCCAACTTTCTTCCTCCTCCTCATTCTTCCTCCTTTTCCTCTTGTTGTCAGGGCTTGGGCCTTTCGGAATCTTCCGGCGTCATTTCCATCTTTTAAGTGTTGTACCTGGGTCACTTAATACCTGTATACCAGTAAGTGTATTGGAGGGGCCTTCGGCTGTCTCTTTCTCCGCGTTGTCTGGGTGTTCTCTCTGGTTACCTTTATTACCTCTTATATTACGCAGAGCTGAGAGTTTGTTTAATTTCTGTCACTTGCTTTCATTTTGTGTGTGATAATGTCAGGTGCATCTCGTGATTCTTCGCAGGAATTTCATTTCTGTAGCCTGTATATGACGCCTTTCGTCTCAAGTACCTGTTATTCTCTTCCATATGTCAAGGTCGGTATGCCTAGATATTTATATTACTTATGCTGGGTTTTCAGTGTAATACCGTACGTTTTGCTGCGATTCGATTAAATATCCTGCGCATTGCTTAATAACGTGTAATTTAGTGCGGACGTCATTGTCAAAACTGTATCTTAAATTACATCCGATGCTATTGGACTGTTGGACCTTTTCGTTTTTCGACAAGGAGACCACTGATCTGGTGTTAATTGACCGAGATGTTTGGGTCACATAACTTAAAAATTTTTTAATTCATGGACTTCCTTTGTAGTTAGTTGTTGTAGACTGCAATAAGTACTTCGGCATTACCAAGTAGTAGCAGGCAGCTGCAAACTGTGAATAGTCCTGAGGGGTCCTCCACGTCTTCGCCTGAAGCTGCAGTAACTCCGATATCTATAGTCAAACTTCTTGACCTAGAAGGCTGAGGTTCAACGGGTTTTAGATAATACGTTTTCCAAATGCATCTTGTTCTGCAGCCTTTTTTCGATTCGTGAAAATCGCGATGTGGCCAGTTGTCGCCTAGAATTTCTGTTGCCGCTTCGGTGTGTTTGCGCACTAGTGAAAGTGTCTGGTGTGTCGTATTATTACTACGGCATTTACGTCGTCTTCAGATTCAGCATCTTTATTCATGTCGAACTGAATGAGTTCTTGCTTCGAAAATTTCTCCTTGTGAGGTTTTCAGAACCTCTTGAACGTCCTCGTTGTCGGCCCCTTCGTATGCAGCTCCAAGAGCCAGCTTCAAAGTTTTTCGGGAGTACCTTTTATACATTTATAATAGCTAGTGAAGTCGTAGACACAATTTAAGCAAGACCTTTCTCACACCATTCATAATTTTTGAGTGGCTTTGTTTCAGACTGAAGCAGTATTTACATTGTTGGATTGCATTATTTCCAAAATTCTTGTTCTGTTAGCTTGCCTTCACCATCAGAGTCTGAAGTGAGGTATTTCATGAGCAACTGTAAAGAATGTACCTTGAAGGTGTCTATTACAACATGATCCATAGACTAAAATGATCTAGGTGCTATTTGTAGGTGAGAAACCCATTTTAATTTTGCGAGATTTAGGGTCTTACAACGGTGTTGCTGAAGAATAAAGTTCTCTTGAATGTTAGGCCGTGTCGTCTTGTGTCATCGTGCCATCGACTGATACCAGTCGACGCCAGCGAGACTGTAAGAGAGAAACGTGGTTGAGCTAGCTTGCAGACAAGCTACTCGCTTGCAATTTGCATGCCGACGAGAGTTCACTCGTTCAGAAATATGTATGCATACGTGTTGGTCGCTTTGGTGAATATTCTTCAGCAGAGTTTTCATTCAACAAGGAATAAGAGTAATTTGCCTAGTCTAAAAGCCTTGTTCCCTCTGGGTTACCTGTAACTGTAAGTGAGCACTTTTGCCGCACAGGTTTATGCAAGTCTTATATTTTAAAAGTGAAAGTGTCATAATGCAACATATCAGGATCCTTGTATAGTGTTTTTTCTGTCACTGAGGATGTTCGCAAGACCACCATATTGTTGTTATTACGAGTAGGAACTTGGAAATTATATAAAACGTTATTGGCTCTAGTAATGTGTCATGAAATATATCGACTTAGTTCAGAAGTTGTTAGTGGGAACTACACACGCACGCACGCACGCACGCACGCGCGCGCGCGCGCGCGCACACTCACGACCACTCACATTGGCATTATGATGCTGCAGTTTCTTTGTCAAAAAGAAAGGCAACAAGAGGAAATGGATTAAATCACTTGAGGTTGACGAGTACTTGGACTGTTCAGTCGTCTGGCTCTGTGGGGAGCGAACGGACATTAATTTTTCGTCAAACGAATAATGAAGAAATGTAATGTGAATAGAAAAGCGGAAGACCTAGGAATAGATGGGAGGATAATAAAAAATTGGATCGTAACTAAGTAGTCTGCAAGGTTTTCACTTAAAGTCTGACGATTTGCAGCTCTTGTTACCGCGATGGTGAATCCTGGGATTTCCTAAAAGCCTGGGAACTCCCTTACCAGCTGAGCGACCTTTAGTTTCTGAGGATTTAGTCTGCCTCATTGGCTTAGTAATCGGATTTCTCATTCTTTTAAAGTGTGTCACATAACGACACTCTCAATTGCTGAGTAGTGCGTGTGACGATGAATGAGTATGGTGTGTAGATGGAACGATGCTGACAGTGGACAACCGAAGTACTCTGAACAAAACCTGTCCCAGGGCCAAATGTTACCACAAGTTCAACAAGGACTGGTGTGGGATTGAACCCCCGTCCTTCACGGTGAGTGATCGGAGTCTAACCGCCTGCGCCATGGCACGGCCAATTTCTGTACTGTTTCATTTGTTGGGATTAAGCAATTTAAAGTTTGTATAAAAATATATTTTTGTACAAAAATATTGCATGTAACATCCTATTGTAGCTAACGTGCATGAAAAGTCGTTTTTAGAGCACAGCGTGTTTAATGTGAGTCCAGTTCATTCCTAAAGACATATTTCTGTATTTGCAGCCACCTTACAGAACAAGTCTTTTGTGGCCTAGCTCGGTGATCCTGGCTATAGTTCCATTAATGAACGAGGCTTTCTTGAGTACGGTTTGTCGTGCTTCATATCCCGTTTCGAGCAAACAAAATGATCAATGTCTCGGCTGTGGGGTGACCAGACCTCTCCAGAAGCATGGAATCTTGCAAAGTGTTTACACGTCATGCGAGGACCATATATTTCGTGAGAAAAACCAAGGACAGCATTAGCTATATGTGGCCTTGCTGTAATTCACCTCTGTGTTGCAATAACGCCCCTCTCTTCGGCAAAAGTAACACCACTTTTGCTTTATGTTTGGCAGTTGGCCTTCCGTTTTATGCCATCTTACAAAATGACATGGTTCAAGTACGTCGCCAGGCGCAAAGTGTTCTGCTGGCAACCGTAGTAATATTCATCTGCTGGCGAAGTTTCGAATTTGTTCCAAATCGTGTGTCACTTGTAAAGTCAAAACAAAATAGGGTAAACGATCCTTGGTCTGTAGTGTAGTCGTGTTCGGAGATGTTGTTTGTTAACCGGGTTGGCAGGATGCAGTCCGTTGAACACCTGCAGCTTCGTACTGGATGTGGTGTATTTATTGAATTGGACTTATTGAGATTCGAAGCATACATGGAAGTTTATGAACCTATTGTACACAAATCCGTCGGAAATCCTTGGAGCATAATAAGATTTTATTGATGTATTATGAGCAATTTTGAGAGCTTTGTCCTGGTGTGAAATAATCAGCAGTCGTAATAATTTGCATCTTTCGTGTATTACTTTACTATTTATTGCAGTCCTACAAAATAACACTTGTTGGGCTACATAGGTATATGTATTATATATACATATGTATATGTATTATATATATACACATCTTATTATTCTACCCTATGGTTTCTCCGACATGTTTCGGCTCTGAGCCGTCATCAGGGAGGTACAACCAGTGTATAATCCCTTGCAGTGTATCATTCTGATGATGGCTCATTCAGAGCCAAAATATGTCGGAGAAAGTATAAAGTAGAATACTAAAGTATGTATTTTTTCCTGACAAGTTTATATTGTTGCAATCCAATAAATACGCATGATCAAACTGTTGTAAATAAAGGTTCACAAAGATAGGTCTAACTTGCGAATGAAACTGGAGTAGTGTAGTCTAACCTCATAATGCGGTACAACCGTCATTTCTTGTAAAATATATATCTAATATTCTCTGATGGATGTCGGAAAACGACTTTCACTGCAAAGTTTTTTTTTGTTACGGAATTATGTGTAAATTATGTGTAAGATGTGTAACTTGTATTTAAATCATGGCGTACATTAGCGAAATAAGTGTTGGGCTGTGTAGTATTTAGCCTGATATGTCTGCAGTAGTTTAATTGGAGTATCTGCAGTAATTCGAAGGACAAGGTTTTGTGTAAAAACATAACAACGGATATGTTTGAAAGTTGCATATTTTCAAAAAGAAAATACAGATTAACTGTCGATATGTTATATTTGAAAGTGACAGCAAATGTAGATCATGTAGTGAGGGGTATAAGCGTTTTTTAATGTTTTATTTAACTATGCTCTCAACTGAGGAGGTTACATACCGTCGTGTTAAGCGGGTCCCTGTCACCACGGCATGGCGCGTCCTCAGGTTGCGGATGGGAGAACGGCCTCCAGTTATGGAGGGTAGCTGCGAATACATTGAATAAGCAGTCGCGGACAGCCGACAAGGGGTGGTCCTCCAGCTTGGGGGTTGGGCGAGGTGCTAACAACTCATCACCGTAAAAAATTATGATGTTACGAACCATTACACAATGCCTCGGACCTGGACCGATTCTTCGGTACGACCCAAGCTACGGAAAAGGATATAAGTTTTGGAACATGGAATGTGAGGAGCATGTATAGGTCAGGGTCGCTTATGACAGTGGCCAGGGAATTAGCTAAGTATAAGTTAGATTTAGTGGGTGTACAGGAGGTTAGGTGGGACAAAGAAGGGACTGTAAGAGCCGGGGAGTATACTTTTTTCTATGGCAAAGGGCAGGAAAATCATCAATTGGGAACCGGTTATTTGTGCACCAGAGAATATTATCAGCAATCAATAGAGTGGAGTTTGTTAGTGCTAGGATGTCATACATAGTGCTGAGAGGCTGCTGGTGTAATATCATTGTTCTGAATGCGCATGCACCAACAGAAGAGAAAGGTGATGATTCAAAGGATTCATGAGGAATGAGAAGGGGTTTTTGATCATTTTCCTAAGTACCATATGAAAATTCTGTTAGGAGATTTTAATGCAAAAGTGGGGAGAGAGGATATTTTCAAACCGACTATTGGGAATGAGAGTTTACATCAGGATAGCAACGATAATGGTGTTAGAGTAGTAAACTTTGCCACATCAAAGAATCTAGTTGTTAAGAGCGCTATGTTTCCGCACCGAAACCTTCATAAATACACCTGGACCTCTCCTGATGGGAAGACTCACAATCAGATCGATCACATATTGATAGATAGGAGACGGCATTCCAGTATACTCGATGTGCGATCTTTCAGGGGAGCTGACTGTGATACTGATCACTATCTGGTGGTTGCGAAAGTTAGGGAAAGACTGGCAGTAAGTAAACAAGAAGCACAGAAGTTTGATGCAGAGAGATTTAATCTCAAGAAGCTAAGTGAACTAGAGGTTAGGAAACAGTATCACCTTAAGATCTCAAACAAGTTTGCAGCTTTGGAAAACTTAAATGTTAGTGAGGACATAAATAGGGTTTGGGAAAACATTAAAGAGACTATCAAAATCTCAGCTCAAGAGAGTGTGGGTCTACACGAACGGAAACAGCATAAACCGTGGTTTGATGCAGAATGTGCAGAATTTTTAGATAAAAGGAAGCAGGCTAAAATTCAGTGGTTACAGAATCCAAACCAAATAATGGAGATAATCTGCACAACGTAAGACATGAAGCTAGTAGACATTTCAGGAACAAAAAGAAGGAATATCTGAAAGCTAAAATTAATGAAATTGAAACAAACAGTAAGAACAAGAATATAAGAGACTTGTATGGGGAGGGGTATCAATGAGTTTAAGAGGGGGTACCAGCCTAGAATTAATGTAGTAAAGGATGAGAAGGGTGACCTGGTTGCAGACTCCCACAGTATTTTGGCTAGGTGGAGGAATCATTTCTCCCAGCTGTTGAATATACACGGGGTTAATTATGTTAGGCAGACTGAAGTACACACGGCAGAGCCACTAGTGCCTGAGCCCAGTGCCTTTAAGGTTGAGACGGCTACTGGAAAGCTAAAAAGTCACAAATCACCAGGTATTGATCAGATTCCAGTAGAACTGATTAAAGCAGGGGGTAGGATTATTCGGTCTGAAATCCATAAACTTATTGTTTCTATTTGGAATAAGGAGGAATTGCCTGAGGAATGGAAGGAGTCCGTCATTGTGCCTATTTATAAGAAGGGTGATGAAACAGATTGCAGTAACTATCGAGGCATATCACTTTTGTCGACTACGTACAAAATTCTAGCCAACATTCTTTTGTTAAGGGTAACTCCATATGCAGAGGAAATTATTGGGGATCATCAGTGTGGATTTCGACGTAACAGGTCAACTACTGATCATATATTCAGCATTCGTCAAATACTTGAGAAAAATGGGAATACAATGAGGCAGTGCATCAGCTATTTATAGACTTCAAGAAAGCCTATGATTCAGTTAGGAGGGAGGTCTTGTATAATATTCTCATTGAGTTCGGTATCCCCATGAAACTAGTAAGGTTAATAAAAATGTGCCTAAGTGAAACGTATAGCAGAGTTCGGGTAGGCAAACATCTGTCTGACACGTTTCCTATTAAGAATGGCTTGAAGCAAGGAGATGCTCTGTCACCATTGCTTTTCAACTTTGCTTTAGAATATGCCATTAGGTGGGTTCAGGCAAACCAGGAGGGCTTGAAATTGAATGGTACACATCAGCTTCTGGTTTATGCTGATGATGTTAATATATTGGGTGGAAGCATACATAGTATAAAGAAAAATGCAGAAGATTTAATGATTGCTAGTAAGGAGATCGGTCTAGAAGTAAATGCTGAGAAAACTAAGTACATGGTCATGTCTCGAAATCAGAATGCAGGACACAATCACAACATAAATGTAGATAATAAATCCTTTGAAAGGGTGGAAGAATTCAAATATTTGGGAGCAACCCTAACGAATCGAAACTCCATTCATGAAGAAATTAAGAGCAGATTGAAGTCGGGGAATGCTTGCTATCATTCGGTGCAGAATCTTTTGTCTTCCAGGTTACTATCCATAAGCACAAAGATTAGGGTATACAGAACTATAATTTTACCTGTTGTTCTGTATGGATGTGAAACTTGGTCTCTCACACCGAGGGAGGAACAAAGCCTGAGAGTGTTCGAGAATAGGGTGCTGAGGAGGATATTTGGGCCTAAGAGGGACGAGGCGACAGGGGATTAGAGAAGACTACATAACGAGGAACTTAATGACCTGTACTCATCACCAAATATTATTCGGGTAATCAAATCGAGAAGACTGAGATGGGCGGGGCATGTGGCACGTATGGGGGAGGAGAGAGGTGCATACCGGATTTTGGTGGGGAGACCCGAGGGAAGGCGACCACTTGGGAGACCCAGGTGTAGATGGGAGGATAATATTAAGATGGATATTCGGGAAGTGGGATGGGGGGGGCATGAACTGGATTGAGCTGGCTCAGGATAGGGACAGGTGGCGGGCTGTTGTGAATGCGGTAATGAACCTTCAGGTTCCATAAAATGCGGGGAATTTCTTGACTAGCTGAGAAGCTGTTAGCTTCTCAAGAAGGCCTCTGCTCCATGGAGTTAGTTAGTTAGTTAGTTAGTTAGTTAGTTAGTTAGTTAGTTAGTTAGTTAGTTGGTTGGTTGGTTGGTTAGTTAGTTAGTTATTTGGTTGGTTAGTTAGTTAGTGAGTTAGTATTTAATATGACAGCGAAGCGCTATTTTTAAATTCCTGATTATAGCCTAACGTGACAGGAAACAGGTTATCCTCAATGACCTGAATTTGAAAGCACTGACTTCACCTCGAAAATCCAGTTTTATTGTCACGCGACACAAACTGAATTATTTCTTCCTATTTGACAGATACCGATTGGAGTCTGTCCCAGAATACCTCTATTCTGTCAGGTATTGCGTGGTTTTATTCAGTTACTACAGGAAAATTCTGAATTATTACTTAAGCAAGCCACGTCCGCTTCCTTTCGGGTCACTTATACCCTGTAATAATTATCCATAGTTATCATATTATGTGAGGGTGTATCACTTACGGAACGTAAGAAATAGAAACAATAAATCATGGATCGACACGTACATATCCTGTGTGATGGGTGCATATGTACCGGTACTTTCGCTCACGCGTTTGAAACACAGTTTTGAAAGTTAAATAAGTTATTGGTCTTCCAGTCTGCCTCCGAATTCTTGTATCCGACATCGAATAAGTTTAACTCGTGGACGATATTCCAAACACAAGCGTAAACACATATACACACACATACAAACCACGTATCGTACCTCCGACCGTGATGGCTCCCCTGGCTCTGCAGGACTCGGCGCTCGCCTAGAAAAAGACGAAGTAAGGAAGTGTTCCACTTGAGAGTTAACCACTTGTGACTGTTGTACGTGGTAAAGCCAACACCTCTCTGGGCCCTGAGGACATCATGTTCATGACGCACTATAGAAATTTCTCGGGCATCTGTCAGGGTGGGACTGTTTCATGCCATAAGCTTGTATGTTGCTTCCACCCAGTTAGGCCTAGACTGTGAGTGTCTATGTGAAGTTTTATGTCTCCCCCCCCCTCCCCGAAGTATGAGGCTGACAAAATCAAAGCGATTCATACGGACTTGGCAAATAGCAGGCGTGACAGAGATAACGAATGCTCGCAGACTTTTGGTAGGAAAATCTGAAGAAACGGGACCACGTGGAAGACGTAGGTGTAGATGAAAAGATATTGATGTGGATCGTAAAAGTGTGGAATTGAAGGACGTGACATGGACTGGAATGTCTCAGGACATGATCCAGTGATAGTATCTTTTTCATAAAAGGCGGGGACTGTTTGGCCGTTTCAGCAGCTCTTAGGTTACCAAGAAGGATTCATGCATGAATATAATGTAGACTTATTTCTGAGGATACACGGTATATGAGAGTCGGAGTTCTGTCTAAATTATAGCGCTGATTTCGATGATGAGAACAGGGAATTATCATAAATTTATTGCATTTAGGATCGTGTTTTATCCTTTTTGAAATCAAAGAAGCACGACCGTTTAAAGTGTTAAACATGGTTCTTACAAGGAAGAAGAATGGCCTTCAGTCATAACTTAAACGTCGGTACGTTTTCGTATCGGGTATATTTTTAATTTGACTACAGTTTGTATATTTTAATTACAGAGACATATATACACGCGAAAATACGTTAAACTTCCAAACTACAACCAACGGAATTCATATCGAAAAGTAAGAAGCTTCCTTACTTTATATATCATTAATAATATACGCGGTTTTACGTTTTATCGTATCTACGTGTATGTATTACTGTTTAATTCTTTTCATGAAATTATCTCTAGTGTGTAACTTGAAGTATAACAAGGTAAGATGTTATTCATGCGCCTTCAATGAAATATACTAAAGCGCGTTTACATCTACCTTGTAAATGGAAGGTATAAACTCAGTAATATATATTTATTTATTTAAAAATTGCGAGACTTACATTTTTAAACAGAATTTGTTTACATTACTACACTAATCCTACGCCCTGTTTTCCGTCTGATTGAAGTCAAGGATGAGATCTGCGCTCTTCTGGGGTGTTACGCAGCGTCAGTATTAATCCTTTACCGACGTTTCTGGACAACATGTCGGTCCCATCTTCAAGGGACAAGAAGTCCAATGAAGCTTCATTGGACTTCAGTCTTATTAATTGAAACTTTAAGGTTGTATACGTGACTTTTTTTAATACTTTTGTAAAGAATGAGTACATGATGATGGTTGTATAGGCCGAAACATGCAGTACGATTTGCCAGGTAATTTAATCACTGTTTAAATTGTGGTTGTCGGTTTTTCTGTCCTTGTATATATTGTGATCACAACAGGACGTTTATACCAAATTCAAGATACAGTTTTGGTTGTGGAATATTTCGATAGGCTGTGTATGTGGTAGGTATTTTAAGCCTGTTCGTATCCTTGCAGAACGCCTGTTAAATCCGTCTTTACGCATGAAATAACTCGAAAACCGATTTTTACAAAACTTGATGTTAAATCATTTTCCTACAGGTTTGGAAAACTTTGGGCACAAAAGACGAGGGAATTAGATATTTGGCATGTTTTTTCTTAAATTAGAGTAAAGATAATACAGAATTTCCAGCGGTATTAAACCCCGTAACGACGTTTCCTAACGTAAGAGAAAGTGAAGTCTGGAATAGCAAGGCAAAGACAGAGTAGCTTCAAGACCATTGGGTCTGTGGAAATACGTGTAAATGCAGGGATTTTGGCTGGCAGGCTAACATAGGGCTATAAAACACGAGGTGATATCAGCATTTCAGGCATACTGTGTTAAATACTCGCACTATTTGAATGCTGCTTTTATAATTGAAACAACTGTAGAAAAATATTTGCGAGGAAAAATAGGCCAAATTTAAAGCTGTTCTGTGGATGCTGAGCACGCGTTTGACGCAATCGGTGGAGAAGTGTTATTCTTTAAAATGAGAATATGAGGGGTGAGAGAAAATTTGGTAAATTGTATGAAGATGACGTACAAAGGTTCAAAGTTTTGTATGGTGTGTGGCTAGAATTGAGTAACAAGCTTTACTTCACGAACAGTAGGGATGAGACAGGGATGTAGCTTGAGTCCTTATTCATTTAATGCTTCTTTAAGTGATGTTAAGGCATATATGAACCTAGCCAGTGCTCGTGCAGTCAGGAGGTGAAATTACCATTACAGGATTGCTATTTGTAGACGATGTAGGGGCGTTATCTTACACAAATTATGGCTTACAGAACAGAATAAATCAACTAGAAGTGTACTGTAAGGAATGGGATGTGAAGTGTAATTTGAGTACATCTAACACAGTAGTTTTTATAACGGAGCAAAATTAAAGACTACGGAAAAGAAAAAGTATAGCGTTTACAGACAAATATAATTAATTGAGCATTACTTTATAAAATGCAGACGATTGCAAAAAGCAAAAGCGACATTGACAAGAGAAAGGTTTCGATAGATTAACTATTGATAAACGTTTAACTACAGCTTCTAATATGAAATCCCAGACGTTTGAAAGTGCACATTAAATATGTGAGTCCAGGATCGTATACAGGATGTCTCAGGAGGAAAGTCAATATTTTGGGAGGTCATAGTATCGGTCATTCTAAGCGAAAAAGTGTATATGAACATGTGTCCTATTCCGAACGGTTTCCGAGATAGAGCTATTTGGCTTACAGTAGTTTGGATTTGTTGAACTATGGGAACTGTAAGAAAATTTTTAACTTGCATGACCGATTTTGTAAGATATTGTTAGGTTTGCCAAGATGTTCAGTCAATTGAGTCGCGGAAACGCAACTGTGGGGGGACAGGAGCCCGAAGTTTGTGTGGCTGACAGTTGAATATTGGCAGCAGTTTTAACATTGCTAATTCCATGCATTGTTCTGTCATCAATCACTGTATTAAGTGCCAACTAAATGCACTGTATTAAATTTATTATTATTTCATTTCACATTACCCCGACATGTTTCGACGTTTTAACCGTCATCCTCAGGGGGGTGCACCAAAGTCTTTTCTCATGTTGGTAGGACCGATGTGTCATACTCATTTGCTGCATGTCTCTTCAGTAGGGTAGGGTAGGGTAGGGTAGTGGTACCCACAAAAAAATACAGTGTTTTAACAATGAAGAACGTTGTGTCAACCTACTGAAGAAACATGCAGTTAATGAATATGACACGTCGGTCCTGCCAGCGTTAGAAAAAACTTTGGTGCATCCCCCTGAAGATGACGGTTAAAACATCGAAACATGTCGGGGTAATGTGAACTGAAATAATAATAATAAATTTAATACAGTGCATTCAGCTGGGCAAACTTAATACAGTGACTGGTAGCAGCGTTTGCATATGGACTTTGAAGCTCCTGTCAGGCAGTATTTTGATTCGCAGAAAGGAAATTCGAACATGAGATTCGGCAGCTGTGCAGAACAGATGACAGAGCACTTAGCGTGTGTAGGTCTTCCATGTGTTGGGCAGAACCAGTGGTAAAGCAGAACAAAAATCCAATAAAAGATGATAAAATACAAGTATGGTGATACAGAAAGGCAGAATACAGTCTTCAAAATACTTGAAGACATTTGGTTGGCATTTTGCTAAGATATGAAGCATAGATGCGGTAGTGAAGAACATTTTGAATGTTGTACTGTAAATGAAAGGAGTTGGATAACTTATTTGTAAGCAGAATACTGGAATTAAGAATAATTAAAAGAGTAAAGTTGAGTGAACCTACCTGTAGAGGAACCGCAACAAGCACATTTTTTTTCTGTTGCAGGCAGCTTCCCTTTAATAAAGGTACTTGAATTTAAAGTAAAGATTCTCTAGATTTTGAAAGTTTTCCGCTGATTATAGGATTCCGTTCTTTCCAGGCTTTGTTTAAGACAGGGTGCACTGTGGTAAAGTATCTTTCCTCTATGTTGAGGTAACGTAGGTGGTAAACATATATTTTTTATTTGTCCAGAAACGGCGGGGTATGGGATTTGCATGTAAAAGTGGCTACATAAGAATACGGAACTAGTGTGTAGAAAAATAATAATAAATTGTAAAGATAAAGCACTGCAAAAAGATGTAGGAAGCTAGGTAGACAGAGTAAGGCAAACGAAGGGAAATAAAGAGAAATAAATGTAGAAATAAGAGTGTGTACTTTGAGAGGACTGGATACCCAAACAGCCAGCTTTTGAACTGTGAACCATTGTCACGAACTGTGCAATAAGAAGAGAATTCAACAAATACCATATCAACTTATTTCCTACCCTTTGCGGCTGAAGGTCTTAGCCTGGGTATCCTGGCTGACGTGTCCGTGATTTTCCTCGGTCCCTCAAGGCAAATGGCTAGGTGGTGCATGTAATTATCCAAAGAACGCTTCAATCATGAAAGATCCAAGAATTCCATAGTCTTGACTGCTGACTATTCGTTAAATGAAAACAATTAAATAGATCAAGTCTACTTTTAAAAATCGATAAATTGTAAGTTGAAAGTGGGAAAATAAAGTACCTTCCTTAAAGACTAATTACTGTTTGTTTTAGTGACATTGGTCGCTTCAAACTTCGCCACGATTTGCCCAAGTTTGATTGAAACCTTTCTTCTCTGTTGGTCCTAATTGTTTTCTGCTGAAACAACCCCTTTTGCTCCTGCTAATTACACAAGCGTGATTCAAGCCTCAGGTTTCCAGACCAGGAAAATGGAAAGGCTGTCCCCAGCAGGGTTGTGGAGTCGGTACACAAAATCTCCGACTCCGACTCCTCGATTTTTAAAACTCCGACTCCGACTCCACTTCGACTCCGACTCCTTCATAAAAGCTCAATATGTATTAATAATGGTAAGCCCATAAAACGTATCATCGCCACCACGTGAATCATCGGGCTACTTTTTAGACTTATAACCTACATTTGAGTATAAGTCTAATGTTTACTGTAGCTATCAGGGCTCTGGATATGGAGTATCTAGGTAAGATTTTAGATTGAGGTCGGAGTCGGAGTCAGTACATTTGTACCGACTCCGACTCCACCTAAAATTCCTTCCGACTCCGACCCCACAGCCCTGGTCCCCGGAACATCCAACTATTGCAGTCACCAGATTTTACTTCCAAGTGTACGTGCCATAGCTGATGTGGTTATTCAGCAGCCCCTGAACTCTGAGGTCCGGGTTCCATCCAAGGCTACACGATGTGGGATTTGTGGTGGACAAAGTGACATTGGAACCCTTTCCTTTCCTAGTACTTCGATTTTCCCCTATCAGCATCATTACACCAGTGTTCTATACTGATAATTTATTCATACACTGACTGTGTGTAGCACTCTTTACACACACCGTTAGGGATTCCGCGTGAAATCATGGAGTAAATGAACAACAGTTTTGAAATACAGGAAAAAATTTCAAATATCGCTCGAAATGTCGCAGGAATTTTTGTCCTGTAACTGGAAATACTGGAGTAGTAGCCGTGCTTTGATATTTAAAAAGATTAGGTAATAAAACAAAGACAGGAAAGTGCTGTAATTCTTTATTACGGAAAATATATGTCTGCTCTTTAGAAATCAATAATCTTCACAGTAATTTAGCAGTAAGTGAATTGCGCTTCTCGCTGTTAATTTTTCTGGCCTCTGAACATTTTTATACGTGGGGTTCCTCGGGATGTGAAAAATTATTTTAGGGGTTCCTCCATGGAAAGCAGGTTGGAAGACACTGCTGTATATCTTTAGCAGTTGACAGCGTCGTTACGTAAAACACATGTTTCTCTGTCAGCCATCAGTAACAAATAGTGTGGTGCCAGTACGTGAAACTAGCGTTAGAGTAAGGTATAGCAACAATGACTAGGAACAGACATTTAACGTTGAAAATAAAATTACTATTTTGAGCACGAAGTTGTAAGGCTTAGTTTGAATGACAAATGCTGTGCATACAGTTAGCGTGCGACATCTTACTGTATTCCATTTGCGTTTAATTATCCGTCCATATTCATTAAAGTGTGTGTATACTCGCCTTGACAAGGTACGATCCATGGCCAATTTTTAACCGTACAGTTTCGCTACGCGGCGCACCTTGATATCCCTTCTCGTCTGCATTCAGTAGTTTGTAACTGATATCGCGCACCGCTGCTGTAGTACGCGTTCTGGGTTAAGGCAATCATGTCAAACTGATTGATTGACTGACTGACTGACTGACTAAGTAAGTAAGTAAGTAACTCCATGGAGCAGAGTCCTTCCTGGGAAGGTAAGAGGTCCTCAGCTGGTCAAGAAATTCTCCGCATTTTATTGAAGTTGAAGGTTTATTACAGCATTCACAAGTGCCCGCGACCAGTCCTTATCCTAAGTAACATCAATCCAGTCCATGTTTTCCCATTCCACTTCTTGAAGATCCACTTTAATATTATCATCGCATCTACGCCTAGGTCTTCCAAGTGGTCTCTTTCCCTCAGATCTCCGCACCAAATCACTACATGCGCCTCTCCCGTTTCCCATACAAGCTAGAAGCCCCGTCTGTCTCATTCTTCTCGATTTGCTCACCCGAATAATATTTGGTGAGGAGTACAGGTCATAAAGTTCCTTCGCATATAGTCTTCTTCATTCATCTGTTACCTCGTCCCTCTTAGGCCCAAATATCCTCCTCCGCACCCTATCCTCGAACACCCTCAGCCTGTGTTTGTCCCTCAGTGTGAGAGATCAAGTTTCACACCCATGCAAAACAAGAGGCAAAATTATAATTCTCTGTACCTGAATCTTTATATTTTTGGGTAGCAAACTGAAAGACGAAAGATACTGCCGCGAATGATAGTGAGGATTCCCTGACTGCATTATGCTCTTAATTTCTTAATCAATGAAATTTTGATTTGTTAGGGTTTTTCCCAAATATCTGAACTGTTCCACCTTTACAGAGGATTTATTTTCCATCTTTATATTTTGATTTTGTGTTACATGCTGTTCTCAAGGTATGGCCATACAAGTTTTCTCAGCATTTACTTCCAGGCAGATCTGCTTATCGGCGACTACTAAAGCTTCTTTGTTTTGCTTTGTAGTATATAAGCTTCCGCCGGATGTATTAACATCATCAGCATAAACAGGAGCTGATATGTACCATTTAATTCCAAGCACTTCTGGTTTGCGTGAACCCTCCTAATAGCCATTGTTTTTCATCTTTGCTTTATTCTAAAGCTAAGTTGAAAAACAATGCTATAAACCATCCCCTTCCCCCAGATTATTCTTACTAGGAGAGGTGTCAAACAAATGGTTGCCTACCCGGACTGTGCTGTAGGTTTCACTTGGACACATTTTTGTTAGCTTTGTTAATTTCATCGGGATACCGAACTCAATGAGAGTATTATAAACGACCTCCCTCCTAACTTAATCATAGGCTTTCTTGAAGTCTGTAAGTAGCTGATGTACTGCCTCATTGTATTCCAGTTTTTTTCGCACGTATGTGACAAATGCAGAATACATGATCAGCAGTTGACCTGTGTGCGTCGAAATCCACACTGACGATCAAAAATAATTTTTTCTGCCTATGGAGTTAACTTGACAGAAGGATGTTGGATAGAATTTTCTATGTAAGTGATAAAAGTCATATGTCTTGGAAATTATTAGAGCTGTTTTATCACCCTTCTTATAAATAGGTGCAATGAGGGTCTCCTTCCACTGCTGAGAGAGTGCCTCCTTATTTCAAATAGAATTAATAAGCTTATGGGTCTCAGAACGATTTGTCCTACCTCCTGCTCTAATCAGTTATGCTGGAATTTTGATCACTACCTGGTGATTTGTGCCTTTTTAGCTTTTCAATAACCGTCTCGAGCTGAAAGGCTCAAACACTAGTGCTCTCTTGTATTTCAGTCTGCCTAACATCATTAACTCGATGCAGTTTCGGTAGCTGAGATAAATTATTTCTCCATCTAGTCAAAACACTGGGGGGGGGGGGATCGGCAACCAGATCACACTTGTAATCCCTTACTATATTAGTTTTAGGCTGGGTAGCTCTTCTTAACCCTTTAAAGACGAAGCGTATCTGTTTTATGTAAGGACTCAGTGCCTACCACGCTGTAAACACTCTGCACTTCGGTTATAAAAACCAATATCTTAATGTTTTATAAGGCAAAAGTTGCTGTTTGTTCTGAGATCCGTACAAAACACATAAACGCAATGTGGGCACCACGTAGAATTTTTTAGTGTTAAACCTGGTGGTACGTAAAGTTACCGCTAGGCTTTAAAATGTTAAAGTCATTTATTCCCCTGTACGAGTCTCTGATATTGTTGTTCGTAATGTTTGTTTCAAGCGCATTAATTTTAGAGATCCCCTCTTTTTGTTTCTGAAATGTATACAGCCTCACATCTAACATTGTTCATATTATCTACAGTACTTTGGTTTGGATCCTGTAACCACTGTATTTTAGCTTGTTTTGTTTGGGCTGATCGTATCAAATCACTTGCATAATACGCCACTAAGTTAAAAATAAAATCAACCCAATATAATAACATAGTAATAGTTGACAACAATAGTAACTGTTATAAGTGTAGCAATAAATGGCATAGCATCTTTATTTGTTTACGTCATGGAGGCATGTGTGGTGGAGTTATACCTCCACTCCTTCCTAAATTCGGCACCAGATAGAGGAGATTAGTGATCGTCACGGCCCCGCCTCTTTACTTCTGGGGAAAGTCCGTCCCAATACAAATTCAGTAGTAGGCTGGTGGGGGGCTAGAACCGGTGTGGATGCTTTATAGAAGATAAAAATATGTATACGTCCTGGCGGGAATCGAACCACGATTTCTGGGTCTTCCAGCCCCTACCCCAGTCCGTATACCGACTCTGATATCCTGGCTCACAATGATACAGATCAAATAAGTAAACAAGTAAATAATAAATAAGCGCGCAACGTAAAAGACATGTAACACTGACACCAGCAAGTAATAATATAAGCTCGCTCACTTTCGCTTGTTTTGACAACCAGGGGATAGCGAAGGGGGAGCTGCCAGGCTGCAACGCCCACCAACCACCCCCAATCCGAAATTAAAAAAAAACATATTTTGTAGATATTGTGATGTCCGTAGTTTTACGTGATTTATGCTTCAGGCGAAATCAGTCACTGAAATCAGCTGATGGCTAGTACATTAGAATTCTGAAGAATAAATTAATAAAATTAAAAAAACAACAAGATGGGACACTGTGATTGAGTCATTGAACATATACGTATACAGATGCAGTTTCACACAGCGTTATATTAAACTTATGATTTTTATAACAGTTTTTAAAATTGAACATAAATTATATATAGGCTGAAAGTCAGCCCCCCCCCCCCCCACCCAATCGAAAAATTCTGGGTGCGCAGCTGTTGACAACAACCTACGCAAACTCGTGAAGTTATTCAGAACCACAGTGCCGAATTTTAACACAGGGTCGGCGACATACTGCATCAGATCCTAAGCCAAAAATGTTCCAATATATATGACAATTTTGAACTAGATAAATTGAAATGTAGAACGTGCAGCACATTTCACGCAGGACACATCATTCCTGGCTACCAAGAACACAAGCGATATTAGGATAAACCTATAACATACATTAACTATATGTCAGGTACTCCCACATTAAATAGCCGTATGTTGTAGTATATACAGAATGTGTTTAATGAAAAATGCTTACAATAAAGGGCGGTAATTTCGTAAAGTCGTACCCCTATTAACTGACTAGTATTCTCAATAAAAAATTATTTGCTTCTAGATAGGAACTGGATTTTTAAATACGTCGATGACCTTTAGGCTTAAAAATTAAATAAATATTTATTTTCTTTTTTAAACGTATGTTGGAAACAAAACACGTGTAACACAATGGAGAACACGGTGTATAGCATCATACTGCCGTCGGTAGGAGCGGAATTAAATGTTTATTATAAAATGTGTATTCAGAATTGCAAACGCCCTGAGTTAATCATTAAATTGTAACATGTTGCTTGACGTGTTTTACTTCTAATTTATAGCTGGTAATATTTGGTCTGCTGTCTTCTAAAATAAATAACCTTATAAGCAAACACGTAAATACGCTAAATAAACGGACTAAATACACAAACGAAGGAAATAGTTAATAATTAGAATACAAATTCGCGAAAGCCTACAAAATTTCTTTTCTGCATCAGCAGTATTCAGTAATTTAGAAGACTGTGTGCATTTTATGTGATGAAGATGATGTACAGTGGCTGGCATTGCCGCCAGCCTGTGACGTACTCGTATGACGTAGTTTTATGTATGTAGTATGATAGCTGCCTTAAAGTGAAACCTAAAGGTATTAGAATACAGCTTATGAGAATTAAATGTAGTTGCAAACTATGAAACTGTGTGTGAAAGTTCAATGACACATAGCACTACAGTGGTGACGGTTAGACGTAGCGCTACAGTGGTGACGGTTACACATAGCGCTACAGTGGTGGCGGTTACACATAGCGCTACAGTGGTGACGGTTAGACATAGCGCTGCAGTGGTGACGGTTACACATAGTGCTACAGTGGTGACGGTTACACATAGCGCTACAGTGGTGACGGTTGCACATAGCGCTACAGTGGTGACGGTTACACATAGCGCTACAGTGGTGACGGTTACACATAGCGCTACAGTGGTGACGGTTACACATAGTGCTACAGTGGTGACGGTTACACATAGCGCTGCAGCGGTGACGGTTAGACATAGCGCTACAGTGGTGACGGTTACACATAGTGCTACAGTGGTGACGGTTACACATAGTGCTACAGTGGTGACGGTTACACATAGCGCTACAGTGGTGACGGTTGCACATAGCGCTACAGTGGTGACGGTTACACATAGCACTACAGTTGTCACGGTTGCACAAGCAAATGCATGCCCCGTGTCTGTATGTTTGGGTATTGACTTCGAGAGATCTCAGACCCTCACGGCAATGAGTATTGAACCGGCAGTGTTCAGCCATGTGACGCCGTGCCGTATTAACTTTTGGAAGGAAATGTATGTCTCCATTAGCCTTGAAGATGGCGCCAGCGGGTTCCTTCGAAATGCTGGTACTTACTTACCGGACTACACGACGTCGCATCGCAGAAGACCGTTACTTTATCACATGTTAGTAAATAACGTACGAGTAGAGGAGACTGTTGGCTTAAAATTGACTTGTTTTTGGTTAGATTCGCTGTGTTCTGTGTCGAATGTTAGGAGTGGCGCCTTCTGTAAATAGCCGATTTCTTACTGTGAACCTACGCCATATTTTCTTGCGCATCCGTACTGTGATATTATTAGAAACAGTGTTTTTACCACTGTTTGTTACCAAGAGGAGCGTTATATTGCGCTATGTGGTTGGCGGGTAGCGTTTCATTAAAGATAATAACATTTCTTCCGCTGGAAAAACCCTGCCTCGCAGAATAACGCATTTACCACTTCACTACCCACGTGTGTCACAGAGTAATTACTTTTATGCATGCGTGTGTGGCCTTCTTGTAATCACATTGTTCCCTAGCCTAATTTCATTGTTGGCACGCATCGAAGAGAGAAGAAACTTATGAAGCTTTCTTGTGAGAAGTCGCGAATGAAAGGGACCATTTGGAAAACAAGGCGTATATGCGAGAATAATATTAAAATGGAAGAGGAATGGTGTGGACTTGTTTAATCTGGCTGTGCATATGGACCAGTTACCGGATTTTGTGAACGCGATAGTCATACTTCAGGTTGCATAAAATGCAGAGAATTTTTTGTCTAGTTGTGCAACTTTTGAGACTCCCGTCCATGGTGTGTTAGGATATTGGTTGCTTGCTATCATTCGGTCTAGTTCTGTCAAATTAATCCATTTATTAAGGTTAATGGCTATTACCTTTTAGCGTTTTGTGACAAACTGTCGCAAAAATGCTCCTTTTACTTAGCCATTTAAGCCCTTTCGCCTTCCCCCATGCAAGAATTTGAGGGGCATCAGTTGGATGTCCATCAAATTTGATGTTGTGGAGTTTTACAAAAATTCCAGGTTTGGTTAACAATAACAGATACTGTACTGGAAATGAATATGAAGGCTTAAAATGTGTTCCCATGAAGAAGAGAAATTGTATGTTTGTATCTATCTATATTTTTAGGTAAATTATTGCAATATACGTCGCAAAGTATAAACTGCAGCCCAGGTTTACTGACCATAAATTTTAAGAGAAAATCTTACATTTCGTTTCCTGTTCTTAGTCAGCAATGATTACAGTTACAACACGGATGTAGTATGCCCTTATTTTTGAAGATTATTATAGAGAGAAGGAATGAGGACTAAAATTAACAGCCAGTACTTTAAAGCACAGTGGTTACTGTATTTTACTACCAACGTTAAGATTAACTCTACACTTTGCCGCATAGTGCGGTTATACTTTTCTTATCAGCCAACAGCGATTATTTCCCTAACAGCATTATTGGTTTGGTCGTTATTGTGGAGACTGTGTTTACTGTGAAGTAGGAACTGAATCCTTGCATCATGCGAATGAACGTTATGCTTTGAAACTGTTCGTATCATGACTCAGGCAGCTAGTTGAAGGTCTTTCACCCCGGAAGCCCGGGTTCGATCCCAGGTCAGTCCTTTTGAGATTTATGGTGGACACAGTGGCACTGAGACAGGTTCTGCCCCAAGTGGTTTGATTTTCCCCTGTCGGTATCTTCCTACTATGCTCCATACTTATCTTCATCTACATGTTGCTCTTACCAGAACGACAAATGGGCGATGCCTGGGGACCTTCTCTCGGAAATCGGGGAGCGTTGGATAAAAAGCACTTCCGGTTTTTTGTGTTTAAAAGGTTTAACTCAGCTTAATTTGGTTGCCGCTGTTTGGTACACCTATAACCAAGGCACGAAAAGGTGGTGAAGAGAATGGCTAAGAACAGTTCTGATAGAAAACTTCAGCTCGTTTGGGCAATATAAAACCTCTGTGGGAATATTTCTCCCTTCTTTCCCATCCCAGCTTCGTGCTTCTCGACTCAATAAAGGTCTGTATATCTTCCAGTGTTATTCTGCAATGGACCCCACGATATGCCTGTCTCGATCAGGCCATAACTTTGAAGTCTTACAGTTTTAGGGCCACCGCGTCTCAGCTTTTCGGGAAGAACTTGGCCACTTTATCACTGACATGTGACGTTAGACCAGTTCAAGAGAGAACCAGACATTTGAAGAAATCAATAAAGCTGTAAGTTACACAAATTGGGGTGTCAAAATTATTTCTAAAATGTCGGTGCTTGGGTGAAGAACAGAGACAGTATTCCAGATGACGTTTTCCTCCCTCACAGGACTTCACCGGATGTCGTGAGCAACTAGTTTCGTCTTCAAAAGGTAACAGTTTCAGCTCTCAACTTCAAAACTGTCTAACCGAGCTACGATTTTGTGTTTTTCCGCATATACTGTCAGGTAAATTCTGCGTTAATGCCATAAGGTAGAACGCAGCTGCTTACTACCACTTCCTTGCTGTGTAAGCGAGAAGGGTCCGTAGTCCAAATCTCGGTCTGAGCTTCCACAAGATGAGACCATAGACCATCCAATGTGATTCAAGTTGTCGTTCACAGTTGTTTCATCATGCATATTTGTCCTACCGTTCTAAGCTATGTAACTAATGCTGTTGAAAGAGGCCGGTAAATAAAATGGCATTTAGGAGAAGAACGCCATAGCGCAAATGTTGAAAGGCACATTAGGATTATGAAATTAAGGAGATGTAGGTGAGCAGGACATGCGGTGCCCATGGGAATGATGGAAAGGTAGTAGCTATACTCAATTTTATTCGGAAGATCTAAGAGCAGGACACAGTTTTGGATATCTACGCTTGCACGATCGGATGGTAAGGAAATGCATGAAAATAAATAGGTTGTGAGGGTGTTAACAGAATTGATTTTGCTCAAAAAAGGGACCAGTGACGAGCTCTGTCTAACACAATAATGAACCTTTGGGTTCCATCTCTGTCATGTTCTGGCCATCTCATCCTCTTTATTTCACAATCATAATAATATTGCTGAAGACTAGCATACCAGTTCCGAAACTACATAAATATAACTTCTGATTCTTTACCTTCAAACCAGGAATGTCCACGGACAGTGATCCCGGCGAATGTGTGTAGTGCGTAGCTCTAATCTTATCCTATCATCTCGTCGGCATGTGGAGTCTCAAACTCCAGCCAAGTCGCTTGACGTTACAACGTGCCGAGTTTATATACATCAGGATAAATGCTTCGTCAGCTGAGACCATGCTGCTGAGTTTCATGCTCTCTTTATTGTGACTGTCAGCTAATTGGTAGCGCCGGCTTAGAAGAACTTTGCTCTACAACCCGTGCTTAGAGATACTGTCTCACACGCCGCATAAAATAAGTTGGAGACGAATGCAGACTATTCTAGCCAACAGCTGTTTCTTCAGTGCTGTTATGATAGACTACAGAGCACACGCTGTTAATAAGAGAATTCTTCTTTATCCAAGTTTAAGCTAGGGTAACGGGCAAACTTATCTCGTACAAACGCCCCCTCCTTCGCCCCTTGATAGAATTCCATGCAGCCGTGACATTTATGGCTGAGATGTCATCTTCGCGAGCTTTAAGGCGCGTGGCTGCCACAGCAGCTGACAACGGTATGACATCTCGTCGTCTTGTTTTGTATTGTAGAATAATTTAAACGATATTTCAGGGGTCGTAGTGCGTGATGTAGAATGGCTCAGATGAACAGGATGCCGCCATGAGAGTGTCGAATGATTGGATTATTGTAAATCCGTGGGAAAAATGCATGGGGTATTGCAAGGTAGTATACAAACAGTTACTTATGAGCACTGTGAAAACCTTTCAAATAACTCAGTCAAGTAGCCGTCTGAAGTCGCAACATTACTCGATTAACTGAACACTTCTTAAGAGAGTCGGTGATTCGTGGAGTGAGTGAATTGATTTGAACAGAACCCATCACATTTTATTAGTTTTGATGAATATGAAAGTTGTTTTCGATGGTATTGCAATGCAGACGTTTTTAAAGTATTAGAGATTTTATTCCAGAAATTTGAATTGAATAAAATTTGCAAGTGAGATTAAATTTGTCATCAAGTATGACAAAGATGAAAAAATTAGAAATTACACATGTTTGTAAGGTAAGATTCAGGAAACTTTTCCGCTGTATTTCCATTAATAAATTCGGACAAGTTAGCCATTAAAATACGTACGTGACACAGTCATTCTTTTAATTCTTATTATGAAGGATGAAATTTAAAACTCGCTTATTAAATATTTTTTCCAATGATTCATTACCCAGTTCTGCGAAAGGCGTATTGTAACCTCGCATGGTGGTGCAGGCATACTTTTATCCGTCGGCACCACAACGTGCACCGGCACCCGCTGTCCCTTCATGAAGTTTTTATTCTTCTCGAAGCTATCTGTTCTCCCTCTTCGTACATTACGGACTCAATTACACTTGTTTGAGCTTGGTTTTTACTTTCACGTAACAGTTAGTAGTGACTGCACGAGATGTACTGTAAATTACTTTTATTAGGTATCTCCTTAATTAACCCACTACAATTTTTTTTTTCAGTTTTATTCATATCATTAGCTTTATAGTCAGCAACAGGTAAAAGGGTGTTCCAGTTACTTATTGCTTTTAATACGTTCATGTGAAATATGTAAAAATAGGTACGTGCCTTTAGATTTTCGGTAAGTCCTGAAGTGTTTTTGTAATTTGAATTTGAAAATCACAAACTGTTAAGTAGGCTTGTTAACAGGTTGGAGGAAAATATTAGAAAGGTTCTAAAGAAACGAAACGTGATATAAAGGAATGAACTGTGACAGTAAATTAGAGAAACGGTACGTTGAGGTGGTACGGGCCGGCACCTACAAGAATTATATGTAGTGTCAGGTAGAGTAAGGGTAGAAATTTGTGATTGAACCATAGGCATCTAGCAAGTTGACTCATGCTTGGCACTTGTATCAGGAGGTGGGCGGTTCGAACGCCAGTAGGGACACCACTATCTTGACTCTGTATTTCGTGGTTTTACTCAGTTTCCTAGACAAAACATGGGATGGTACATCAAAGTGGACCACGGCTGCTTTCTTCCACATCCTTTAAATTCATTCTGCAGTAATCATCCAAACATACCTCTGTCAAATGAAACCAAAGTAACAAAATAAAACAAAAATGTGAATCGAATTTTATACCAAAAATTGTAGCCATTTTTGCTAAACTGAAGACTTGGCAGAAAGTTTTCCCTTCGTTGTCGTCATAATGCGGGAAATAAAGGCTGGTAACAGAAGCACAACTAAACTGTTCCACTTGAAATAACGATAAGAACAGTAAAGTACTTATCACGCAATGCGGTCAGGACACGACATTTCTTGCTGGAGCGAAGGAAGAAAAGTGGTCAATAGTAGAAGCGGTATTTTGTGTTGGTCACTTTAACGCTTTATTACAGTGTCAACTTGGGCACATTTAAGTTAAATAAAACTGCGAGAAATGTTCTTAAATCGCATTATTCTAGATGGCGCTTTTCTGTAAAGGGGTTAACGTATTTGTTTTTAGATATTGGCCTGCAGATGACCTAATCTTGGTCGAAACATGTAACCCTGTAAATTGATCTGTTAGTAATACCAATAAATCGTTGATTTGACGGTAATAAGGTATCCTTTATAATTTTAGATATAAAAATTATCAGTCCAAAACTCGAAACTTCTCTGGTCTGAAGACTCAGGTCTCCTGCAGTGTTACGCCGTGTCGCCTGGTAAACATTTACCGACATTTTGAAGAATCTTATTGCCTTCATATCAGGGTCCTGTAGTCAAGAAGAGTGGCCCACTCTTAAGATGAAGGCAGGGAGGTAGTACGAAACGTCGGTAACTGTTTGCCAGTCGACACAACATAACGTCCCAAAAGACAATCCCCAGCACCACCGATAAAGGGCCTCAAATCCCCTACTTGAGCGTACTTCGTTCTATCCTGCTTTTTGTACCTTCTTGTATCCCGTGAGCGACATGATGAGCAGAATGCATGTGTAGAAAAGTTTATGTGCTGATACTAAAATGTAGAAAATTCCTCGAATTTACCGACGAAACTAACTTGATTTTAACTTGATCTTACGGGAATTTATCGAAAGCGTTGTCAGGTAATTTATGCAATTAAAAAGAAATATAATTATCTGGAGAAATCACAATAGATAAGGGTTTAATACTGTCAGATGGAATGTGACGCTGTTCAGTCCGTCAGAAATTTGCCGACGTTTCGGAAGAAGTGGTGTTTAAATCTTTAAGGTGTAATAATGAATCCGAGGGTTAGAGTAAATAGTGCCTGTACGTTTGTTCCAAGTATTGCAGCCGTCTTGCGACTAGTTTTAAGTGAACTTATAATTAAGCTGTATGAGAAGAGGCAAGTTATATTGACAATAATGTTGCACATTTTTTGCGCCATGCAAAATTAAATATTTTCACGGCTGAAAAAATTAAATTTTGGTCTTTCGACGTAACATGTCTTGAAGTATGGTCAGTAGAATCTACGTTTCGGAAGAATGTACCGCTTTTATTGAAAGTTAGAAGTAACATGAGGGTAATATATTTCTTCGAAATGTCGACACCCTCATAATGGACTACACGGTATCATAACGCAGATGACGGCAGAAACCATTCTAAACAACCAAAAACCCAACCACATTAATTACCTGATAGAAACTAGACAAGGCATAAGCTTAAGAGTTCGTCTCTACGAACATGTGGTCGAAAGCTGGGCCCAGTGGCACACAGTACAAATGCCCATGTTCCACACATTAGCGGACCGTAGTTTATCCAATACAGCTCTAAGAAATTAAAAGCACGCATTGCTGAAGAGGATGTGTGTTATTCCAGGTAGTGTGTTCATTTTTATTCTCTGCTTTTACATTGAACACCATAATTACTAACACATCGAATTTCTGAAGTTTTACTCTACGAGATATAGCTTTATTAATAAAGCAAAATAATAGCGAAACCAACATTTATGGCCGGATCGGAAACTGAGGCACCAGGAGACAAGGACATGGAAAGACTAGATTCAGCAAATGGAATCCGTGCTACGCATTTTGGTACCTGAATCAGGAGACAGTTTGTATAATGTTGTACTGGGCGAGTAAATGTGAGAAACCGAGGTAAGTTATATTGATAAATAGAAAAGCATTGCAAAAATCACTTGGCAGGGATGGGAGATAAAATGAATTTCCAAGAGGAGTTTAGAGGGCAAGAGGTAGACAAGAAGGTGAAACAGAGGAAAGTAGACGGTCCGGCTTTTGGGGATGGGGGGGGGGGATCCAAGAGACCTTGTCCGTAATATAGCGGAGAGAAGAGAACATCAATAAACATGTTTGGGTACAGTTTCTCATACATCTATGTACGAGAGGTCCTTTTTGCGCAGACAATTCCTCGTTTTCTGTAACTTTTGTGCAAGTTGAGCGCACGGTAGCTCTGTTTTCGCTGTCGCCACAGTTATGGAGACTAACAGTTTATTGGTTCTTTTTTTCTAATGGCGCACCAGCCCCTAGTGGGCCAGGGTCACCTCATTACCGAGGCTTCACGATCGCACTCAAAACACACCACACTTGGTAGGACCTCTTTGGCCGAGTGATCAGTCCGACGAAGAGACTTCTACCTGACAACCCACAGCACTTAAAAAGAGTCAGCTTTCCCTGCCCTCAGCGGGATTCGAACGTACAAACCCAGCAACGAACGGCCGCAGGCACGCGCCTTAAACTGCAGGGCCTCTGAGATCGGCTAGTTCTGTCAGTTACCTACATAAATGTCACGGTGCTTATAAACATGTAGAACATTCAGTTGATACAACACACTTCATTGGTATTACGGCAACTGTAAATTCCACTTACATTATAAAAGCAATGCTCTGTTTAGAGGCACATTCTGTGCCATGTTCAACACTTTGAAGCACGAGTGAATGCGAGAGAGAGGCGTAAGCAGTAGTACTACAGTAGATGAAATGGGAAAGTGGGGGAGGAGTGACAGACGCATTACTGCGATGGCGAGAAAGAGCATCGCTTTGATGGAAGGTTTCCAGGCTTCCCCTGCTTGCCCTTCTGATCGCAGTAGTATGAAAATGAAGATGTTAGATTGGTGAGAGGTAATGGCTTGAAATGGATGCTGCGGAATTTTGATTTTCTGGTGAATTGTGGAAAGCAAAATTTGAAAAAAAAAAAAGCTTTAGACAAAGGGATTAGATCTTGATCATTTAAATCACTTCGCTGCATATTTCAACCTAAGCGAAAATCATCAGGCAAAAACTGATATAGAACGACATGATTCCATACCATTTTGAGGGGAGTTCGAAAAATTGCGAAAACCGACTATTAGCTTTATCATGTGTGTATGTCCGTCCTTCCACATGGACGAAATCTGCACTCACTTGATGGATTTTCACGACATGTTATATTTGATTATTTTTTTAATATCTGTCTAGAAAATTCTAGTTTATTAAAATCTTACAAGTGGAATGGGTACTTCACATTAAGACCTGAAGACATTTATGATAGTGTCGAGCTGAATTCTTCTTAGAATAAGAAATGTTCCAGACTAAACTTGTAGAGGGAATCAAAACATAAGTTTATGTTCAATGCTTCTTTTACCAAAATCGTGACATTTATGAGATAATGTGGAAGTATATGGCAGAGCCAGACAGGCCACAGATGACAATATAATTTGGCGTTTGCGCTTTGCATGCTGGGTAACTAAGGCTTACAACACACGCTTAGAATATGTGCTAGGTATTGCTTTTCCATGGAAACGGTTGTTACGCGAACACGTTTCAGTATGACGTTTATACGTACATTGCTGTATTTTTAAGTTACACAAAATTAGAAATTTTTTAAACGAAATATAATTTTATAATAACAAAATTACATATGTCAGAGATGTTTACAGTGTATAAAGTCAGTCCATCTCTTCTACGAAAACAGATGTCCATTTACTTTCCTTTTATGTATCGTATAATTTTCGTCTGATGAAGTTCTCGTAGGTTGAAACATGCAACAAGTTGTAAAAACAGATGTTGCTTTTGTAATAAAGGGACAGTTGTATTGACTGAATTATTCTTTGATATATTAAACTATAAAAACACAACGGGATGTCGTCTGTTAAAATGAAAATGTTTTCTGTCTGTTGCATGATACGAAACACATAATACACTGTGTGGGCAGAATGCAGAGTTTTTTAATCTTCGCACAGGTGGTAGATACAGTAATCTCTGTGTTTCACAGGTTTAAACAAGATGAGCTTATAAATGGATCGTGATAGAAATGTTGCGCTGCGGTGCTTGCTGTTCGATGCAGTGGAGTGATCTCATTCTAATTCTGGATTTCACGAGCGCCTAAATAAACCATGTGTCAGTTTTAAAAATAGACGTTTGTTATAGCGATGCGCTGAATTTATATTGCACGAAATGCATTGAATAAACTAATTTTCCTCTTTATTTTCTCCTTCTCTAACTCACAAGTCATTCAATAACTAACAGTTATTAGAGCCGGTGGTACCTAGTTAGTATTTCTCATCACCCAGTTTCAAACACCCGTCATTAAGTTTAATGGCAGATGTAATTAAGCGCGTTTGCAGAATTGCGAGAAGCGACTGCTACCTTCGTCATATGTGTCTTTCTGTCCGTCCGTCGCTCTGCATGGAACAACTTGGTTTACACTGGACGGATGTTCATAAAATTTGGTATTTGCTTATTTTTCAAAAATCTTCTAAGAAAATTCAAGTTTCATTTAATCTGACAAGAATAACGAGTACTTCACATGAGGACCTATGTACATTTATGACAGTATCTCTCTAATTCTTCTTAGAATGAGAAATATTTCAGACAAAAGCTGTAGAGAAAATGAAAACACACGTTTTATGTTCAATGACTTGTATCCGAAAGTCGTGCCGTTTATGAGATAATGTGAAAAAATATGGTATAGCCAGACAGGCCTCAGATGACAGTATGATACGGCACATGCGCTTTGGATGATGGCTAATTACGACTACAAACACACACTAAAAATATGTAACAGTTATTGCTATTCCACAGTCATATTGATTACGCGAACTCGCCTAAATATTACGTTTATACGTACATTGTCTGCTTGTTATATACTTAACGCTCAACTTGTAAGGATAGGTGGAGGGGGGGGGGGGTAGAACATAGTGACATGGTTCAGAACAAATAAAAATTTTAAGGACTATAACTCTGTCTCTTCTTTATTTAATTGCATAGTTTTTTTAGTGTGTTCCATGTCCGTGCACTATATTATACAAAAACATTAATCACCAAGAAATGCACAAAGAGAGTTTTAGCATCGATTGTAACACACTCCTACATGTTTCGACCCTGCGGGGCCATCTTCAGGGAGAACTTTTTATTATCGTTACACTAAGGTTGCACTCTGTAGTTGAGTGAGAATGTGCTGTTGACTGTGTACTGCGTTGTTTTTGGAGGCGTGCACTCTCTGTGGTCCCGGCTTGCAAGCCGGGACCGCAGAGAGTGCATGATACAAGATTTTATTGAGTGCATTGATACAAGATTTTATCGTAAAATTGGCCAGCATGCCCTATGCATAGATAGAAGGATAATATTAGAGTGGAAGGTATGTGAAGTATTAAAGGGAAACTCGAAAAGAACACTAAGGCGTAGATTGAGGGACGCTCTTAAAACCGATCTGAAGGACACTGAGTAGGATGGTATGGAACCGGATTTGTCTGTCTTAGGACAGAGGAGAGTAAACGGCAATGAAATGGTTGTTCTTATGGCGGCGACTGTGAATATTGCTGTTTCCTGGAATGTGACGCCTTGAGGAAATCATGAACTGTTGTCTTGTAGTGTCGGTCACAGATTGTAAATTTCTTCGTCTTGTGTAATATTCATTATACGTATTGTATGTATTAAACGGCGGCTGTTCGTGTCCTTTTGGAGTTTAGTTATTAGGACCCTTTAGTATACTGATCCTTTCACATGCGGAGAAGGTCTGAAAGTCATATGGAGACTAAACAAATATGGACGTCATATAATATGTAACTTGAATTTCTTCTCGCCACACAACTGCCATTGTTTGGTATTGAACACAATTATCATACCCACACAAACGAACCAAACAACACAATACAAAACGCATTTTGAAACTTCTTATGCTGTGATCGACATGAGTCGTAAGCATGTTCTGTAATTAACAACAATTGTATCGAAACAAAAGGAAATCACTTCTGTAGCTCCTTGTTCCCTTAATCCTTCTGTAGGGTGGGTCTAGCTTCTTTCTTTCCGAATTACACCTAACTGACATACTGTGACCGCCCCTGTGTAGGGACGCATTCATCCACACTACACACGCTAGCATTACGTGTGGGTATACAGAAAATTGATATGGATTCCTTTCCACTCCTAACAATAGACCCATTTTATTCTTGGGAGAAACAGACAGAAAAGATCATCCCATTTCAACGCAAGGAAGAGGAAAAAGAGAAACTATCATTTCTGAACGCTGGGGCCAGAGGGGAAGGAGAAATAGTCTCCCAAGAAGAGAGAACGGACAAAAAAATTCTTAACCCAATACCGACAAAGTTAATTTCTCGGACACAACAGTGAATAGGAAAGCAGAAGAGACAAACACACCCAAACCGTGTGTAATGTGAACGCTACAGAAATGTGCTGACTCGCTTTTCTTAGTGAAGAGAAGCGCTTCAGCTGTCAACGTGACGCAAAGTTAGAAATATCGACGGTATCAGTTACGGGATACCACGTGTTATTTTCTTTTGAGAATATTTCAACAGGATGATTAAACCAGAACTACACAAGAGTAAGGATACATGTAGTGCTGTAATTACATCAGACAGAATAGCAATTACTGTGTAATAGGTTTGAATATTCAAGCAAAGATACTACGTCCACTCTTTCTATAAATATTAGATCAGAGAAATATCTTTTTGGACTGACTGCGGACCCACATTACTTTCAGTATTATTTTAGATACAAATGTCTGGTACCCAAAGTATTGAGTAATTGGATTTATGAAATTTATTACTGGAACGAATTACAGTTCTCCAGAGGGTTTTACGGAAGCGTAGTAAACCAGTCTGTAACAACGAAGTTGAGATATTCTGGTACTACAGCAACGAATAAAAATTTCAGTTACGAAGAAATAATTAACATATAAATAAATTAAATACTTACCTTTAGACGGCTCAAAAATGTGTATATTCTTTTCTCCGATTAAACTTCCGAACTCCGATACACCACCGCTGTTTGTATTCGCATTTTTTTACGGTGTGTGCGGTGTGGGGTATATCGAGGGTGGTTGTAAATCGAAATAATTTATAGTAGGAAGTTTCTGTTCACAGACGTTCATGGGCGCTGAGTGAGAGTGGCGCTATATCGGGGCTTGTATTTAACGTCTTGTACAGGTGAGAAATTTGGCATCTGCATGTGTTCGAATGTCTTTTAGAGTGACGTGCTGAAGATATTACCTGGACGTAAGAGAAAGAAACTAAGAAGGGCCTAGATCAGGGATCCACAAAATTTTCAAAATATTCGTATCTAGAACCTCCCTTCAAATTCTAGGGGCCTGAACGATGACATGAAGCAAGTTCCATACTCAGAACCCACACTTTTGGGATGACCTGTGAACCTCGCTGGTATCTGGCGCTTACTCTTCTGTACATGTGAAATGATACAGATTTTTGTGTGTATGGAAAAGAACTGCAGTAATTATGCTGAAAATGTTAGACACCATCATATAAAATTCAGTCGCCCGGGATTTGTGCATTCCTGGGGGAGAGAAAGTTCAATAATTGGAGGTTTCGTAACTTGTAATTTCGTCATGTATTTGTAATCTTACCAGAGAATCACAGGACATGTAGCGCGCATGGTGAGATGTGACATGCTTTAGAATATTTGCTCTGAAATTGTGAGAAAGGAAGTCATAAAGGGGCTTTAGGAGTAAGTGACATTAAAATATTATAATTTATCTTATATGTATGGCGGTGTGTATACTGGATTGAGTTTGCTCAGGGTAAGACTGTTTTAAATGCAGGAATGTGCCGTCGGTTTTCACAAAAGTTAGGAATTTTGTGATAGATTGGGAGAGCATTAGCTTCTGAAAAGGATAACTGCTCAGTGGATGTTACTTGTATATATTTTTAAATGTAGTGTCTTGGTTTTTGCTGCTCCTTGTCGTACAGTAAATGTTAGACGTTTTTTAATATTCAGTGGTATTCTGGAAGGGCAGGTTGATGGCCCAAATAAGCCCATTGTCTGCACATCAGTGTTTCGAACGCCATGTTTTCCCAGCAGTGTAGACGGGTCGATCAAGATACAACACCCCTATTCCCTTAATATTTAATGCTAATGGCCTCTATACTTAGAAACTGTGGAGCAAATGTGTGTGTAAATTACAAATAAATGGAAAGGAAAGTACTTCGAGTATTAGAAAAACTATAGAGTAAGCCTACAGCTGGACGCATTTCCGATTAATCTGATTGAAGACAGTTTCTTTTATATGTAGCTGAAACAATTAATTGTCAAGACAAAGAAACGCAGAGTGGTACCAGGCTACACTGCTTGAAACCTAATGCCAGATCACTCCGGTAAATGTGATATTTTGATTTACTGGCAAAATGAAGTGGAGAAGGGGTGGGGTTTGCCGAAATGGCTTCTGTGAAAAGCAAAGATAGATTATAAATCTTGGTAGGCATCTATCAGACCCAAAACGATTGGGAATTTAAACTAGGTTGTTGGATTTTTAGGAGTAATAGTCACTTCATAACTTGCGTCAGTTTTTAAAGTTTTAACGCGTTACTGCGTTAAGTTCATGGAATGCATACCATGTACAGAACTGGGCGACAGAACACCCAATGGGCAGACACGTAAAGGAGATTAGCAGGGGCACAGTAGTCACGAACAGCCAAAAACTGTAGTGAATGGGATAAATACATACTAACTAACTAACTCCATGCAGCAGAGGCCTTCTTGAGAAGCTAACAGTTTCTCAGCTAGTCAAGAAATTCCCCGCATTTTATGGAACCTGAAGGTTCATTACCGCATTCACAAGAGCCCGCCACATGTCCCTATCCTGAGCCAGCTCAATCCAGTTCATGCCCCCCCATCCCACTTCCCGAATATCCATCTTAATATTATCCTCCCATCTACACCTGGGTCTCCCAAGTGGTCGCCTTCCCTCGGTCTCCCCACCAAAATCCGGTATGCACCTGTCTCCTCCCCCATACGTGCCACATGCCCCGCCCATCTCAGTCTTCTCGATTTGATTACCCGAATAATATTTGGTGATGAGTACAGGTCATTAAGTTCCTCGTCATGTAGTCTTCTCCAATCCCCTGTCGTCTCGTCCCTCTTGGGCCCAAATATCCTCCTCAGCACCCTATTCTCGAACACTCTCAGGCTTTGTTCCTCCCTCGGTGTGAGAGACCAAGTTTCACATCCATACAGAACAACAGGTAAAATTATAGTTCTGTATACCCTAATCTTTGTGCTTTTGGATAGTAACCTGGAAGACAAAAGATTCTGCACCGAATGATAGCAAGCATTCCCCGACTTCATTCTGCTCTTAATTTCTTCATGAATGGAGTTCCGATTCGTTAGGGTTGCTCCCAAATATTTGAATTCTTCCACCCTTTCAAAGGATTTATTATCTACATTTATGGTGTGATTGTGTCGTGCATTCTGATTTCGAGACATGACCATGTACTTAGTTTTCTCAGCATTTACTTCTAGACCGATCTCCTTACTAGCAATCATTTAATCTTCTGCATTTTTCTTTATAATATGTATGCTTCCGCCCAATATATTAACATCATCAGCATAAACCAGAAGCTGATGTGTACCATTCAATTTCAAGCCCTCCTGGTTTGCCTGAACCCTCCTAATGGCATATTCTAAAGCAAAGTTGAAAAGCAATGGTGACAGAGCATCTCCTTGCTTCAAGCCAATCTTAATAGGAAACGTGTCAGAGAGATGTTTGCCTACCCGAACTCTGCTATACGTTTCACTTAGGCACATTTTTATTAACCTTACTAGTTTCATGGGGATACCGAACTCAATGAGAATATTATACAAGACCTCCCTCCTAACTGAATCATAGGCTTTCTTGAAGTCTATAAATAGCTGATGCACTGCCTCATTGTATTCCCATTTTTTCTCAAGTATTTGACGAATGCTGAATATATGATCAGTAGTTGACCTGTTACGTCGAAATCCACACTGATGATCCCCAATAATTTCCTCTGCGTATGGAGTTACCCTTAACAAAAGAATGTTGGCTAGAATTTTGTACGTAGTCGACAAAAGTGATATGCCTCGATAGTTACTACAATCTGTTTTATCACCCTTCTTATAAATAGACACAATGACGGACTCCTTCCATTCCTCAAGCAATTCCTCCTTATTCCAAATAGAAATAATAAGTTTATGGATTTCAGACCGAATAATCCTACCCCCTGCTTTAATCAATTCTACTGGAATCTGATCAATACCTGGTGATCTGTGACTTTTTAGCTTTTCAATAGCCATCTCAACCTGAAAGGCACTGGGCTCAGGCACTAGTGGCTCTGCCGTGTGTACTTCAGTCTGCCTAACATCATTAACCCCGTGTATATTCAACAGCTGGGAGAAATGATTCCTCCACCTAGCCAAAATACTGTGGGAGTCTGCAACCAGGTCACCCTTCTCATCCTTTACTACATTAATTCTAGGCTGGTACCCCCTCTTAAACTCATTGATACCCCTCCCCATACAAGTCTCTTATATTCTTGTTCTTACTGTTTGTTTCAATTTCATTAATTTTAGCTTTCAGATATTCCTTCTTTTTGTTCCTGAAATGTCTACTAGCTTCATGTCTTACGTTGTGCAGATTATCTCCATTATTTGGTTTGGATTCTGTAACCACTGAATTTTAGCCTGCTTCCTTTTATCTAAAAATTCTGCACATTCTGCATCAAACCACGGTTTATGCTGTTTCCGTTCGTGTAGACCCACACTCTCTTGAGCTGAGATTTTGATAGTCTCTTTAATGTTTTCCCAAACCCTATTTATGTCCTCACTAACATTTAAGTTTTCCAAAGCTGCAAACTTGTTTGAGATCTTAAGGTGATACTGTTTCCTAACCTCTAGTTCTTGAGATTAAATCTCTCTACATCAAACTTCTGTGCTTCTTGTTTACTTACTGCCAGTCTTTCCCTAACTTTCGCAACCACCAGATAGTGGTCAGTATCACAGTCAGCTCCCCTGAAAGGTCGCACATCGAGTATACTGGAATGCCGTCTCCTATCTATCAATATGTGATCGATCTGGTTGTGAGTCTTCCCATCAGGAGAGGTCCAGGTGTATTTATGAATGTTTCGGTGTGGAAACATAGTGCTCTTAACAACTAGATTCTTTGATGTGGCAAAGTTTACTACTCTAACACCATTATCGTTGCTATCCTGATGTAAACTCTCATTCCCAATAGTCGGTTTGAAAATATCCTCTCTCCCCACTTTTGCATTAAAATCTCCTAACAGAATTTTCATATGGTACTTAGGAAAATGATCAAAAACCCCTTCTAATTCCTCATGAATCCTTTGAATCATCACCTTTCTCTTCTGTTGGTGCATGCGCATTCAGAACAATGATATTACACCAGCAGCCTCTCAGCACTATGTATGACATCCTAGCACTAACAAACTCCACTCTATTGATTGCTGATAATATTCTCTGGTGCACAAATAACCGGTTCCCAATTGATGATTTTCCTGCCCTTTGCCATAGAAAAAAGTATACTCCCCGGCTCTTACAGTCCCTTCTTTGTCCCACCTAACCTCCTGTACACCCACTAAATCTAACTTATACGTAGCTAATTCCCTGGCCACTGTCATAAGCGACCCTGACCTGTACATGCTCCTCACATTCCATGTTCCAAAACTATAAATACACGCAGCACTCGAAAACTAATGTCACTTACTCCGCAAACGTTAAGCAGAAAGTGGCTGCAAACGTGTATGCATGACGCAAGTACCGCCCTACCCGATCGAAGTCAAACCGTAATACATGTACCAAGTGTTAATGCGACACTTCTAGGACCAGCTCACCTAGTGATCTAGGACCAGCTCACCGAGTGATAAAACACTCGAGCTGTCCCTGTTTGCACCAGGAGGCCGTTGCCATTATGGGATTAATTTGGCTTACTTATTTATGTATTTATTCATTTATTTATTTACAGAACGTCACTTCTTACCTCGCAAGAAACATTCCCTGCCTGCCTTACTAAGACGGACCGGTCAATAGGGTTTAGGGAAATAATAATCAGTTTTTATTGAGGGAATCATAAGAAACCCATAAATAAGCGGTATGGGAAGAAGGCACTGTTTTAATGTGAAACACGTGGTACGTAATTCCACTGTGCTTGAAATGGCTGGTAAGTTACTGAACTTACATTCAGCATGCCCCAAGGAGTTTAGATTACTCTATAGTTCATAATTTTTTTTCTAACCTACAGAGTTGATTTTGATGTCAATCGAAAACTCTTTTAATGCCCTTCCGTTTAATATGGAACGTGAGTCTGTGTCATAAAACCTGGATTAAATTTTATGGTAATGATGATTTATGGGTCTGTCAATCCACTCTCTTGGCTTAGTAGCTTAATCGGTGGGACAGAATCGAAACTTAGTATGCCAGAGATCATACTTGTTGCACGTAAGTAGATGATGCATGATGGATCTGTGGTTAATCGGCGTCATCACATACACGGCGGGAAGAAAGTCAAATATTTTATTACCTGGAATTTTATAATATATCGTAACTCAGCACTGTACCCGGCCAGTCAGTAAAGCAAAACTTTAAAACGTCTGGACAGTAACATTGATGCTGCAGTATCTCTTGTCAGTTTTACGAACCATAAATTGGACTGTTCTGTCGTTAGCAGTGAGAGAGACAGTTACAAATCCCAGCCACAAATGCGGATTGAATGCAGGGATCTAGAAGTTAAAATGAGGACGACGCGTCCACAGTTTTTAAACTTTTTAACTGCGGATTACTGAGCATTATAAATGTCTTCTTTTACTGCATTTGGCCCTCTATACACTTATACCATTTTAGACGACTTTTTTTTGTTTGTTTAAGGAAAGAAAATAAGCTACTGGTGTACTGAGGCAGCTCTGTTGTGTGTGTGTGTGTGTGTGTGTGTGTGTGCGCGTCCGTCCGTCCGTCCGTCCTTGCGCGCGCGTCTATCTCTGTCTCTTTCTGTGCCCCGTTTTCAACCTTCGAACAATTTGACCAATCTTCGTGAAACTTGGTATGCATGTTATGCCATTGGAGGCCGCCCCACTATCGTAATGTCAGTTTCCTACGCTAAGAAATAACAACGCGAACGACACATTTAATACAGTGCGACTTGCACTATTTCAAGGGAATTTCAAAGATCAAGTACAACTAATAAAATTTCGCCTTAACATTGCCAAAATTTCTTTAAGAAAGGTATTGCATGGGTACCCAAATTTTGTATCTGTATCAGTAATCCGAAAGTTAAATTTGATATTTGGACACGAGTGAAGAGAATTGCACTTGAATATTATTGTTGTCTGAGATGTGAGCCCATATAGTTAGCTAGTAAGTTACCTACATTTATTTTGCTATGAATGTGAAACCAGTAAGTCCATCCGAAATGTCATATCCCGTCAGGCACAGACGTGAGTGCCTCAAGTCTCACAAATACAGGTAGGCTTATTTTTAAGGATTTTGATATATGTTCTCTTTTGAAAGGCGTGGTGAAATGGGCTAATGGTTGCGTCCACGTCAAATTCCGACGCGTCGTATGGCGCAGACCCGTCATATTCGCTATATTAGCTCTGACACGGGCAGAACATTTGGGAACGTATCATTCACCCACTGTACAAGTGAAACCACTCAAGGGTTGCCTTGGAGTGAACCCTATCTGTATACGAATAGAACCCTCAGGCCTACGAGCTTAGCCTGGGGATTGGGTGGAGTGGATGGATCAGGTGCTTGTTTCATACCCCCTCGGTATTTTAATGCCCCCCTAGGGGCGTTGTCCACCGTAATGACCCCTCGGAAGTGGGTAGAGGGACTCGCAACACGGCATCGGCCACAAGCGGACAGTCTCCTAATACACCCAACACTGTCTAATCATGCAGGTTGGAAGTATGCCTTCAGGTAAAGCTGCACGTGTACTCATTAACCCTTTGAAGACGAAGCGTATCTGTTTTATATAAGGACTCAGTGCGTACCGCGCTGTAAACACTCTCCACTTCGGTTATAAAAACCAGTCTCTTAATGTTTTATAAGGCAAAAGTTGCTGTTTGTTCTGAGATCCGTACAAAACACATAAATGCAATGTGGGCACCACGTAGAATTTTTTAATGTTAAACCTGGTGGTACGTAAAGTTACCGCTAGGCTTTAAAAGGTTAAGTACGACAGATGAAGACGCCTCCTTAATCTCGGCATTAGATGCGTGAGTTGTCAGCATGACGCTTCGGCGGCTTTAACTCTGGAGGAAAATTCCCGGTACCCACTGCGTAGAGGGTTGCGGCATGAGGTAAACACGTCTGGATAAAGTGGCATATAGAAGAGCCATGCCTGTGCTGATGATCCAACTGCGGTCGTCCGCTTCTTAGCCTGGCTGAGTTACCGCGGCGTCTGTCAGATCTTGCAGGTAGGAAGAGAAGAGGATTTAACTTTTGATAAAGACCGGAAGGAAGTCTAGAAGCCCCTTGTTTTTGACATAGCGCGAAGGTTCATGACCGTCTTCACAGAAAACCTACCTGAAATCCGGTCTGTAACATCCATATCTTCAATCAATTGAATCTGTTCCCCACTTTCGCCTCTGCTTCTTGAAGATGCACTTTAATATTATTATTTCCATTTACACCATTTCTTCCAGGCGTAACTTATCTCATTTGTGTTGGCTTGGATATTTTATCACTTTCAGACCGGGTGGTCAGTATGTTTACCCCAAATTTTAACACTAAAAACTCTGCATTTTGCGTACATTGTGTAATTACGTCTTTCATATGGTTATGTTAATTAACAGCCATTATTTCCTTGTGCAGCATTCAACGATTAGTTTTTTATAATAGAAGTGCGCTGTGTTCTCTATGAGGTTTGAACTTATTTATATACAATGAAGATTGTCTTCCAACCCAGCAGTATAGTTCCGTCTTTATCTTAATACTGTTCTTTGTGAGGACATGAGGGCGAAGCATGAGAACTTTAAACCAAACAATACTCTTCCGGATATGGCGAAGCGATGGGCAGAAAAGTACTTTCATATTGCCTTTTTTACTCGTCAGGGGCTTAATATGATTCTGCAATGAACACCCTCTCTTTCGTGTCCCATCCACCTCTTCCTACGTCATTTGAACCCTTTAATGACTTCTGGACCAGTGACGGGTACAAATTATCAACTCTTCGTTATGAAGTTTTCTCTGTAATCCTTTGCTTTCTTCTTCTGACGTTCAGATATTTTCCTCATCATCCTGTTCTCAGATAATGCATGTCCTTTTCTCAGAGTGAAAGACCAAAACACGACATTCAGTTTTAGTAATTTTTATTTATTTCAAGCTTAGAATTTTTGGTGTTCTCATAACGATGAGAATTAAAGACTACGGTCCTTTAGAATGAGGCGCCGGGCATTTAGATAAGTACCGGAATGAGGCGCCGGGCATTTAGACAGGTACCGGAATGAGGCGCCGCACATTTAGATAGGTACCGGAATGAGGCGCCGGGCATTTAGATAGGTACCGGAATGAGGCGCCGCGCATTTAGATAGGTACCGGAATGAGGCGCCGGGCATTTAGATAGGTACCGGAATGAGGCGCCGGGCATTTAGATAGGTACCGGAATGAGGCGCCGGGCATTTAGATAGGTAACGGAATGAGGCGCCGCACATTTAGATAGGTACCGGAATGAGGCGCCGGGCATTTAGATAGGTACCGGAATGAGGCGCCGAGCATTTAGATGGGTACCGGAATGAGGCGCCGGGCATTTAGATAGGTACCAACGTTTCGAAGGGACGTAGTGCGTCCGTCTTAATATTAGAGGAGTGATCACCATGTACATATGGAAGGTAGCGAGATTTTCCTGACCATTGGCACTTGTTTAGCTGACTACACAGCACCAGATCTCAAAAGACCGAAATAGTAGTGTTTTATCTGTACGTTTTTAGATAGGACAGTATGACGCAAAGAATTCTGAACAGAATGGTGCTACTAGAATAGTGAAGAACTGAGGTGATATGGAGAGGGATTTTTTCGTTTCATCAGTAAACTGCTGCCTGGCGCGGATCGTCGGCCTGTCGGAGATCTGCTGGTGCGTATGCTCTTCCACGTGAGGAGGGCTGATGAGGGTGTTGCCACCTCGGCAGACCGGCGTCACTTTCATTTAATCAGACATCAAAGATGGGCTCGTATTTTATCTGATGCCTCTGTATTTGAATGTCTGCCTATCTGCCTGCTTCACTGCAAATGTTCACGAAGCTGTCTTTTAGCGTGTTTCACGAACGTGTATGAGAATAATGTATGTGATCGAACGGGAGGGTTACAAGATGGTAAACTGCAAACAGTGCATCCGGAGAGACTGAGAAAAACCAGAAAGCCGTCAGCGAAGATAGCCGACTCCTGGACGGAATTCGAGCCGGTTAAAGCTTGATTGCAATTCAGGCGCATTGTGTTCGTGCATAATTGGCCGACAGGCCTCGTGTGACTTGGGTGATACTTGTTTGATCTACTACATCAGGTAGGTCTGTGATGACTTGTGCCTAATGTCCCCTCTAACCTGCGCGGGTGCGCCGCCACTCAGTAACTGAAATGCTCCCGCGCACACTGAATAGTTGCCGCGCAGCTGGAAGTTTTCTGATTTCATTGCAAATATTCTTATTAATTATATTACAAAAAACTTTTAAAGTGCCGCGCTGTCGTCAGGTTATGTAAAAATTTTCTGCTCAGAGCAGTAGCAGGTCCGCGCAGCTGTAAAAACAATTACAGGGGACGCTGGTTGCGCCCCCAGATATTTTTATGACTAACAAGATTGCAAATGGTGACGCAGTACACGGACGTTACCAAGGCGTATCTTACTTTCAGAATGTTGTACGGTTCGTGACACGCGAGTAAATGTAATTTAATTTATGTCCATAAGAAAAGTGCGGCCTCAGCAGCACCCCTTTACGTGAAACTCACAAGTGCGCAGCAGCACTATGTGTGTAGCTCTTATACCGAATTTCAGCGAAATCGGACATGTTTGTAGAAAGTATGGATATAAAGTAAATTGCGACACTAAGTAAAGCACGGCTTTCACTGCGTCGATTTTCACTAAACTCAAGATCCCTAAGCGAATGCTTTATTAACCGAATTCCATCCGTATCGGAAGCAAGATGTAGAAAATATTGTCAACATTTTATTTACTCTTTTAAGTGAAGTATGGATTCCATTTTGCTAATTTTCACGAAATTCATGTTAATTCAGTCGTAATACGTGTACTCTTGCTATAACGAATTTCACGTAAATCCGTCAAACAATATAGAAAGCAAGAATTTCATATTTATCCGTCAGTAAAATCTGAGTGACATTGAGTCGCTTTACACAATATTGGCATATCTTGGTAAAATTTTGTAAAGAATTCCTATACTGAATTTCATAAAAATTCTACAGACTGTTTAGTTTCGTATGTTAGTTCTCAGACAGATATCGTGTCCGTGTGAGGCTTTTTGTACTTCGTGAAGAACGCACAAAAACAAAAATTTGGTTAAATATATTTTTGTGGTTTTTGGACGAATCTCACTCAGCTAATCAAGAATTTTCTCGGTTTTTGCGGAACGCAAAATTTCATTGCTACGTTCACAAGCTTCGTACTAAACAAGTGTAATTTTTCCGAGCGTAATTTCCCTGAAAGCACCATGAACTCAACTAGACGCCTCTTATGACCTTGATTTTGAACGTGCTTGCATGGAACTGCCCATCAGTTTAAATACACAAATCCCACAAACCATAACTTTAGGTACCAGAAAAAAAAGCTATACGATCGACTTGGTATCAGGTACAGAGTTTCGCTTAAAAAACACATTATCTATTTTAGAATTCTGAAGTTACTTTAAACATTACTTTTCGTACTTTCATAGTAGATAACCTTAGCAGTTTACAGTGTAAAATATTCTGTAAGTAACGCTTTTCTTTAACAGTTCTGCCACGGTCAGACACAGTATGGTAACCATAAAGCTGGAGACTGCAGGTTCCCGCTGACACTTTGGTGACCAATCGTGCTATCTAAAGACGAGTATTTATGTACATATTTCTTACATTGGGATGTTATTACACACACAGTATGCGAACATCTCTATGTGTCTTTATTTACATACAGAATGCTTTAGAGCCTGGTTTCTCAAACTCTGGTACACGTACCAGTACTGGTGGGCCATACTTTTTTTTATTGGATCGCGGTCTAAATAAAAAAAATGGAAATACAAAAAAGGTTAAGGGTTTTATAAAACAAATAAAACATAAGCCGCACATATATTTGCTAATACGCAACATTGCTAACAACATTATATAACTTATTCCCGTTCTTAGCCACTCTTGCCAATTACAACTTTTTCATTTAAGTACAAAAATACTGGTGACACATTTAAAAATTTTATTTAGTGATACACTAGAAAAAAAAATTCGAGAACCCCTGCTTTAGAGGGTAGATATATCTGCGTACCGGACCTGTGGACCACGTGTATGCGATTAGACATTCACTGCAGTTCATCGTGTTCCCATGACAGTTGTACTTTACACCGTGTTTCTCGATCAATAGCCCACCACTCCGAAGCTTCTGGGCGGCTACAGGCTTGTATTCCAGTATATGTACCCGTACTGACTTGTTTGCAATTACTGGCCATTTGTTCCTACCTTCCTTTGAAATGTATTTGCGTTTAACATCCTGTCTTTAATAACAAGGGATCACCACACGTAACTCAACGGCATTTCCACTGTAGTAGAACATATTGGTTTTAGACACACGAATACTGCTGCAGTAGCGGAAGTTACTAACCCCAGCGCTTAATTAAGAACCACTTCATGAAAGCATGTGGAGGACTAGAGGCATAGCTTGACGCATTCTTAACCACCGCACTAGATGGGAGTGGATGTTGAGTTTTACGGCCAAGCAGCGTTCCCGCCGGGTGAGACCCTTATCGGATAGGAGATCGGGACCCAGGAGGCAGTCTGGACGCCACTGAGAAGAGAAATCAGGGATTTCTGCCGCGAATCCAACTCCGATGGCCCGGTCGTCTAGTCCTTAGCCTGGTGATTATGCTGACAGCTGTCCAGGTTCCCGAATTCATGTGCGTGGCTGGCAAAGTAAGGTTAAAATTCTGTGCCACTGTTTTGCTTGCTTCTCTGAAACTTAATATCATTTAACCTTAATTTATATACGCCCTCGGTGGCAAAGTAATGCAATGAAAATGTGAAGAGCGTCTTAATGGAAGCTTAACGCCTTTAATCCACACCGGAAGTTAAGCATATTAAGTACGGCGAATAAAAAACATGTTACCCAATCTGCACTTTCATGCCACAGCGGTCGGTGAGTGCCTGCGGGTAAGAATGGCATACAGGTGCTAACTATAGCAATAACAACTTTGAAGATGTTTCTAGTCCGGCGAAATAGCTCATGTCCTGGTCCTCTGTACCCATCATAACGGATTATTCTTATTTGTATCTCGTCTGCATATGGTGTGTCCGAAGTTGGTTTTGAGATGTTGATGTACCTAATACGTTGAAGCATCCCGATTTTTATACGATGCAATACCTTCTAAGAGTTTAAAATTGTAACAGTCTTATGAATGTATGGGCCGGGATACCGCAGTCGGAATACTGACAAGGCTACGGGCTAGGCGACCGAGGAACACGGTTCGATGCCCGGCTGAGGAAAAGATTGGTTTCTTCACCAAAGCATCCAGACCAGATCTGGAGCGCCGTCAGCCTTACATTTAATGGGTACAGGATCCTCTTTCTCCGAAGTTAAATCGGTCGAGGCGTGAAGCTTACCACACATCTCAATCCATTGCAGAGGTTAAGAGTGAGTGGATCTATACTTTGAATTCCGCTATACCTTCGTGGCCTGCAGAGTAACAACGGTACATCTGCCTGTACCTTTATCTATTAATGTTGCTGTGCGTTTTAATCCAAAACTGGAATGGATTGTATATGTTCGTGCACCCGATTTTTAAATATAATGGGTTCGCCCTTTCTACCTTTCTGTGGCGCAACAGTCCAAATCGGGCGTAGGCCGCCTCGTTGTTCATGTTTCTAGAGAACACACAATTAGACACACACACACAGCCGGTAGGGCTCCTGCGAACGAGTGATCAGCTTGTCGCAGAAGCCGTTACCTAGAAAACACACACGGACGCAAGGGACAAATATTCATGCCCTCAGCAGGATTTGAACTCGCGATCCCAGCTATCCAGCGGTTTCAGACCTAAGCCTTAGACCATACGGCCACAGGGATCGGCAGATCGTTCGCCAAGTGAACATTAATTTATGTACAGGCATATTTACTCCTGATTTTTGAACTCAATGATAAATATTTAGTGGATAATTTAGTAAGTGTGTTAGAGAGAAAGGTTGTTTTTTAGACATTTTGTTCATGAACGCGATGATTTGTTACGGTGTTTCTGAGACATTTGGCACTTCCTTCCTGTTAGTATGTTCAAAACTCACTGTGGGACTGTAAGCAATACGCCCACCTTTTTGTGAAATGGATTGATTTGTAGTGCATAGGTAATTCAAATAAACGAACAGTGATAAATGTCAGACACTGTTGTATTCTGCCTTAATGACTACGAGCAGCATTAAACATGCCTTGACAACAATAATACATTTATTCCCTGCTTCTCAGCAGGGAAAACAGTTTTACGGAGCGACAGCGGTGTGTGGCTGACCATTTGAAAAACACCAATGAAGCAGAGGGCGTAGGACACATACAATTATTATTTCTTCAGTTTTTAACTGTGGGTAATATTGTAAAATATATCAAGACACTGTTAGCACGGAATTAATAATTCTGTAGCAACTCTTGTAAAAGAGAGCAGGAACATCACCAATAATCGAGTAACCTGGTGCAGATTTTGTTTGTTTAGTCAAATGGCGAAGTTAGTCGGAACATACTCCGGCGGAAAACTTCAAGTCTCCATTATAGGTTGCAGCCATGTTCCTAGCACACTTGCAAATATTACCGCTTTACGAGCTAGTGTTTTAAAATTTAAACTGCTCTAATAAATTTCGAATATCAGCGTTTATTTGAAACATTACTTAAGAGTCTGCAAGTGTTCAAAGAAAGTTCTGTGTTTAATTTGGGGAATGAGGTCCCCACTTCTTTATACGGAATTTTCTGTGCACTCTACTTTGGGAGTTTTCCCACATTTTGGAATATTTTACACTCACACCGAGTTTTACAGCGTTGTTATGAAATATTCACCTACATAGTGAACTTCTCAAAATTCAGTGACGCTGTCATATTTTATTTTAAGGGATGGCGCGTATGCGATACTGACATCCATAGCGTGGATGTTAACATTGTCCGTCTTACAGGCCCTTTTAACTTTGTCATATAACGAATAGGACATGACGGTTCTTTACGACAGTCCCAGGTTATATTACAGCCTTCAAGGAAAAGGATAAAAATTCTGCATATCTTACGAATAACATTTCAAAGTAGATATGACGATCCTTGTCAAAGTATCTGACCCGCCTTCGTATACGTTTCTTTGCTGCCGATGCGTGTAAGATAAAAAAACTAGGAACGTGAAAAGAATTAAAAAAAACAACTAAATGCACAATATGTTTCAATGTTCACTGTTGAGGTCACACGCTGCTACATGTTTCGACCCCATCTGGTCATCATCAGGGAGACAAACGGTTATACATAAAACAGCTACAAGACAGTTAAAATGAACGTGTGCAGTTGACTGCCATGGCTTCACATTCAGGTGCAAGTAGGTGAGCACTCACGAGGGCGGGAATCTAACTGTAGGAACTAGAAACGTATTTTGAAAAGAAAATGTCACGGTCTTCAACCGCAGATACACATCTGCCCCCAGTTATTTGTTTTGGATATTTTATTTGATATGGGATAAAGTTTTATGAATTTTTATCTTTGCTGTAAACTTGGGTTCGTTGTTAGTTTCAAGCCTCGGCTGTTTTACTTCCGGGAACCTTTTCCCATTGAAAATGAATTGTGGTAGGTCCATTGCCATTCTGGAAGCGGTAATGAAGAGACCATTTCCAATTCCCTGCAGGTAAACTGCTCGCGCTGGGCAGGCATCACGTGTACGTCACTCTGAATATTTGTGCTAATAAGGAAACACTTCGTTGTGTTCTTACATTGCTGAAAAAATGATAGAGACATGTACATTTTACAGTTGAGAGAAACACTGGAAGTTTTAAAATAATTACTGAGTGATATCCTTGCAGTGCTGAATTTAAGAATGCATGGCTCTTCATCTTCGTTTCCTCCATTGTCTCCACTCCATGGTACGTAATTAAGCAGAGTCTGCGGATTCAACGTTAGGCTCTTTTTCCTTTTTATTTGTGTTTCAGTACAAGTACACCTGATGGAATAAAGACGAAGTGTAGATGGGAGGGTGTGGGGGTGGTTTATTCTGGCTTACAGAGGCCTTTTCAGCACAGCAGTGAAACCCGGTTTTGCTGGAATTTTGACTAGCTGAACGAAGACTGTTTTTGAAGAGGGTCTGTTGTTCTGTATTCGTTCGTTACTGATGTTAATTCTGTTTGTGGGTAGCACCGTGTATGGAAGTGGATTGTATTACCGACGTTTCGGAAATAGCTACTGCAAGTATCCATTTTTAATGCATGGTTTTCATCTTCTTAAAGACGGTAACAGTGTCTGAAACGCGGGCGGTACAGTCTGCTTGTATGCGATAACACCACACACAGACATGGTTTGACATCAGCATCGCACCGCCGCCATAGTCGTACATAATCTGTTTCTTTTATTTGATGTGTGTGTATGGAAATTATTGTATATAACTGCCCTTAATAACCGCCAATAAGGAAAGTAGTGTGTAAAGAAAAATCACAGCCGCCCTCTCTACTGAGTAGTAGAGAAACCTCGCATTCATTTCTTTTCGTAGTCCTTACCTCTTCTACCTACTAGGTGTCGAGGTTGTTTATTTTCACTTGATCACACTCAGACACACACCACAGTCGGTAGGGCTCCTCTGGACGAGGGATTAGCCCGTCGCAGAGACCTCTACCTGACAACACAAACACTCACAAGAGACAAACATCCATGCCGCCGGTGGGATTCGAACCCACGTTCCCAGCAATCGCTTGGCCGCGGACCTACGCCTTAGACCGCGCGGCCACGTCGCCTCCATAAGGTTGCTGTTTTGATATGTCGGCTATGTTATCATGGTCTTCCTCAGTCCCTGTGTAGTGCATTCTGAGATGGAATCCTGAAAGAGCACCACGACACCCGTCGTTATATATCATCTCCGTGCCCTGTTATTACTTTGCGATGATTGAGAGATCATCCCTTTATCTAACGTGGAATAGAGACATGTTCAATTGTTATGAAGTGTGGGCCAGAAAGTGTATAGACCAAAACGGTCTGTTGTGAATCAGAGAAGACTTTAGGCATATTGTGAAGAGTATATTTACAGACTACTCTAATCTGTAATTTAATCCAGGTGGAGAATTAGTAATGGCTTCACCGGGAGTTTTAAACATGGCCGCCAAACATCTGACAGTTATATTATTCTCTAACGTGAAGCTAATGTTTGACTTGCCACGGTTTGTTTTAGTGAAAACTGGAATAGAATTCCAAATTCATTTATATCTCTAATAGGTTTATAGCTGTTTCAGAGGTTAGTGTTATTCGGATCCAGAGGATCTTACGGCCGCTTGTTCGTCCAGCTACTGAATGAGTAACTTCATAATTTTTCATTAGCTTAAAACATCTCGTATGAGTAAAAAGGAGTAGTATGTAACCAAACCGCTATGACAACTGTCTATACCATCTGTTTTAACATACAGAAACTCTGAGGTTTGCCCGCAGAGTGTATTTGTTTTTTCCGTATGATTCCTACAGCAAATAGCGACTGTTTCCTTGTACAGAATTAACAGGCTATTCGTTGCAACGTAGACGGAATGTACTTAACTGTGAAGTAGAAATTTAATTTGTAAGTAATGTCCAGATGTAATTCGGAGTGTTAAGGCAGTACGCTACAGACGTTACTGGAACTACTCTCCGGTCAGAGAAAGAATGAACATGAATCGTGAGTTTTTTGTAGGCCGCCTGCTCCCACTCGCTACGCAAAATGGTCTCTGGTCTGAGCAACACAGCTTACAAACATAGAAACAAAGACAGAAAGGGACAGATAATTGAAAACAAGGTATGCTTTTTTGCCTTTGGGATGAAAACGTGGGGGGGGGGGGCCCCGCGTCTGATTTTTAGACGGCGGAGGAGAGCATTTGTGATCATTACGTGTATGACCCGAGTTTAAATATCCTCAAAATACGAAGTGCAGTTGCACTGCTATACGAGATGATCCGTCTGACACTGTGGTACAGAGATTTTCCCGCAATCTTGAGATTTCTGAGTTCTCAGGAAAATGACACTGGACCCACTCCTAATCCATAGTAAAAACGGAGATCCAATACAAGATTAACTTCCTGTTTAACCGACTGATTTTAACATACGCAACACTGTTAATGTTGTCTGTGTAACCTTCAAGTCATAATTTTTCATTTTGCTTGGGTCCCTGAGGATGACGCCACGGGATCGAAACATGTAGGACTAAAATATTAATATTGTAAATGTTGTAACGTAAGGACATTAGAATACAGTGCAGTGGTTGGACATTTTGTATGTTATACATAATTGCTTCCTTTTGGCACCGGCTGCCAAGGCACATTACGGCAACAACACAGTCCGTGAGTTGTCCCTCAGGGAGCTCCGCGTAATTAATTTAATTTCATTTACTGAGTTATTGAAACAAGGTGAGGAAAATGGTCGCTCTTAGGTCGTGCGAATTAGGGAACGTTCTGATTCATATTTGTAAGCCAGTTTTTCTTGTCCTGCCATTACGTAAGATAATCGCAAAGTGACACGAATCGGGAGCTGCAAACAGCAATGTTACGTGAAGTTTTCCGACTTCGGGAATATTACACTATGTAATCTGTCAAACTTACGGACGTGTCGGGGGAACCTACTTTATCTTATTCACTGAAGACAGAAGCAGTGTTTAATGTGTGCATGCATGCATGCACGCACGCAATATATGTGTGTGTGTGTGTGCATGTATGTAATGTACATGTGTATGTATGTATGTATGTATGTATGTATGTATGTATGTATGTATGTATGTATGTATGTATGTATGAACGCACTGTATGCGCGCGTGTATGTGTGTGTGTATGTATGTATGTATGTATGTATGTATGTATGTACGTACGTACGTACGTACGTACGTAGTAGTACGTACGTACGTAATGTATATATGAAATGTATGTATGTATGTGTGGCATAGAGAAGTGTAGAGTCGTATCTCATTGTATTTATATGATTTTGATGAACATTAAAATACGTTTTAAGTGTTCTTTACAAGATACTGTACTTGATGATACAGGTGTTGGTGATTGTTGCATGTTAATAATGCAGTACACTTGTATATTCTCCAACTTGAAAATGGTAACTTTTAATTTATTTTCAAGGGACTGCCTCCAGAACTGGCGATACGAACGTTGCCGATCGAGGGGCCAATTAACGGCATGATAAGGTAAGACGTATATTTCTGTTTTTAACCTCTAACCTGTCGCCTCGCACAATCGATACACAGTATCCTCAGAAAAGACGCGGTCGTTTTAAATCTCTGTGTTTATTAATATGTCACACTCGCAGCGATGTTTCTGATGTCTCAACATAAACAAGCCGCAGGAGACATAAACATATCCAGTATGTTATCCTTGTATGTCGCATATCACTTTCAGAAAGAGGAATTCGGACTTATAACAGCCGTTAATATTTCTTTAATGATGTTTCTACAACAGCTATGATTTCTGTCTTCAGTTCTTCAGTCTGCTGGGGGTTATCGCTAACTGACAATACACTGCCAACTGTTGCGCATTCAGAGACAACAGGTTCATTAGTTACACTGTAATTAACTCTTCTTTTACGGCCTTATATATCTGGATATATGTGTGATGAGGGCAGTACGTGCTGTGGGACTATATTACAGTCTTTATCTTTTATAAAACTCTTTCTTTAAAGCTGCAATATGTAATTCGCTCGCCTATTTATTTTCATATACTAGTAATACCTAAATTAGTCAAAAAATTTCAAAGTGAGTACCTTAATCTTCAGTATATCTATACCAAATCTTCTGTTCGATGAGAAGAGCAATTTAACTTTTTATCGTGTGCCGTATCACTGATGTCATAATGGCTGCCATCATGTAAAGCGGTCCAAGTATGGCGATGGTGCGTGTAACGTGACTCTCCGGACTTATTCAACCACACACTGTGCACTACCGGCCGTTAAGCCCAGTAACTGACACGGAAATCAATCAAACACATCCACTTATTGGGACATTATTTTTATCTGACGAGTCGCATCACATTTCACCCAGACCGTTTTGCGTGACGGCGGGCAACCCAGCGAACATCGTTATTCCAGTTTGCTGGGCGTTGGGCTTCACTCGCTTTAGTTCCATATATTGCAGTTAATGTTAGGTTTTTATTCGCCATACGTATGGAAGGTGTTAGGAATGGTTTCTTTCAGATCGCAGACAAGCTTCACGTCTAAAAACACGTTCATGTCGAAGTCCTGCTGGTGAAATTTAACCCTTTAAAGACGAAGCCTATCTGTTTTATACAAGGACTCAGTGCTTACCGCGCTGTAAACACTCTCCACTTCAGTTATAAAAACCAGCCTCTTAATGTTTTATAAGGCAAAAGTTGCTGTTTGTTCTGAGATCCGTACAAAACACATAAACGCAATGTGGGCACCCCGTAGAATTTTTTAATGTTAAACCTGGTGGTATGTAAAGTTACCGCTAGGCTTTAAAAGGTTAAAACACTGTATTCTGAATGTTTTCTTTCTGGTTGTATTCACTGCGAGGAGTGTTACTATACACTTTGTCCCTTCGTGTGCCCCACAAATAAGAACTGATTGCACGGTTTGCTGTATGGCTAAGGGAATTTACAATTCCCTCTTTTTCAGTCTCTCACCAAAACCGCTGAACGTAAGGCACAGAATTTTTTGTATGTGAGAAGTTGTGTTGTCTTGCTGAAAAAAAGCATCGTTTCGCTCGTTCTACGGACAGGTGTTCAAAAGAATGTCGGAATGTGTATGGCATGTGGTGTGGATTGACGATCTCAGAAAGAAGGGCCCAGTAACCCTTGTTGCAATCATAGCACACCACACTACAACCTTAGTAGCATCATCTGTTGGTATATCGTGGATTATTATAGTAAACCTGTTATCCTGAGAGTTCACATCCACTGTTTTGAAACCAAGTTTCACAGTTAAGCAGAACGAGTTTGATGTGTGGTTCATCACCATACGTCCCATGATGGTACCAGTTCACAAAATTCTGTTTTGTTTCATGCTCTGTGTCGTGCAGTTCATGACCCACAGTTGCTTAAAAACCTTGCACTTTCTTTGAAATTCTGACACAACTTACACGACACTGTCTGTAGCAGCTGTGCTGTGCTGTGCGTGTTTATCACACAGCATGCTCCGGACGAGTAACAGATAAGTCGTACACATCCCGATAAATATAAGTGGAAGCTGGCCATTGGGTAGGCCAACGGGAAGTGAGTAGCGATATTTGTCAGGTAGAATAATGTCCCTATCCTTTGTCCGAACTTATAGTGTTAAATGACATTGTACCAAAGGTCGGGATCAAATATTAAACTTACAGCATGGCGTGTGTCTTGTAACCTCACATAACACGGTGCACACGTGGCGATGTTATCATCTTGCTGGCTGAGTGATAAGTAACATTTAATTTTTGTAATTGCAGTCTGTATACATATTGCAGGCTTTTAGCTTATGACACTGTGTGTTCTGGTAGAAAACGTGACACTGTGAATTTGGAGGCAGTATGTTTCTCCGAAATACAAATACCCCACCTCGTAGGTTGCCTTATGTCATAAGCCAGAAGGCTACAATATTAATCTTCACCGCCGCGAAAACCTCAAAATCAGGCCAGTTTTCCATGCTTTACAAGTATGTACGCGTATGTCGTTTGCATTTTTTTAACACGCTTTCATATTTTTAACTTCTTTTGCTTATTATGAGACACGGTGTGAAGAAGGTTGGAAGTTATCGTGAAAAGGGCTATATATAAAATTTTCTCGTGACAGTATTACACGTTACGTGTTATTTTAAGCATAACGTAGTATGCGATACGTTGTCGTTCTGTCACCGAAGCTTTAATAGAATCTAGTTTATAAAGTTAAAATTAGAATTATAACATGTCGTATATCATATTAAGAGGCGGGGCATCGCGCAGCAATGTTTTTATGTTTATTTCGTTAAAGCAAATATACCATTTATTCTAGTATAAAACGTAGTTCGGCCACGTCGGGTTCAATATTTTGTGCCACACAGAATGACACGGTGAATAACAAGGGCTTACAGCACAGCGCTTACTTCTGTTGCTGTGCCTGGTGAATGGTTGTGGGGGGCGCAGAATATTGGCTTACCGTCCTGGACTAGTGAAATATATTTATACCTGTATTCCTACTGCGTAACCTTTAGAAAGAGGCGTAAGAAATAGTAAAGTGCAGACGTAAAGGAAAGAAAAGGGAGAATTGAGGGAAAATTTATTTCGGTGTTGGGAGGAAGACAATCACTTTGTTAGAAGGTTCCCAGACGTCTCCTCTTCGTCCTTCTGACAGGAGTAACATTAAAATGGAGAGAGAATGGTGAAGGAAAAGAGCTTGAAATTAGAGTCGTGGGATTTTGATTTACTGTGAATTAGGAAGTACAACGTGCATAATTTGGAAAGTTAATTTAATGGTATTTAAAGCAATCGGCTTAATTTGGATGAATTTAAACGGGGAAGGCTACGTGATAAACATAGAGTAGGAACTTGGAACATGCGAACAGTCTTCGCATTTGCTGGAAGACAAAGTAAAACCAAGCAAACCCATGTCGAGGTGGCGATGGTAGGAGTTTTCGAATGCATACTGACTTTTAGCCAGCAGTTCAGGAAAAAAAGATGGAAATTCCCTAACGTTTTCCTAACGTGTGTGCTGTTGCGTCATTGCATATTTAAATTGTCTTGTACACGTCACTGATGATGTAAATCACTTGGAAAAACAAGAGTGTCTTTGAGATGTGCGCTCTTCTGGATATTATGCGGTGTCGTGTGGTGATTCTTTACCGACGTTTCGGGGCAGCATATCGGTCCCATCTTCAAGGGACAAAAGTCGAGAAGAAAAGCGCAGATTTCATCAACATCGCGGCAGAAGTCTGAAATCAAGGTAAGTGTGTTTTGTGTTCTAATCTTGGTCCGTTGTCTTAGTATACAGCGTGCCATTTCGCCTCCAGATTGGGTCTAATTTGCTTAGTGCTGTCTTATGGACTGGACCCTCCGTAATGCTGTCTAATAATTATCCGCCTGGAACAAGAAGCATTTTAAGGCTGGCCTTTGTATAAATTACACATATAAATTCGGTTCCTACAGTCACACACACTCCGCGTCCACTGTACCGGTAAGGACAAATCAGTTAGATGCATTTTATTGTGCGAATCATGCCAACAAACACGCTGCGTGGGTAAGTAGAGTAACTTAATATTGCGGCAGGTGGTACATATAGCTGTCACTGGGCTGTAAGCGGTTCGTTAAATTACGGGACGTCCTAGTTGAGTGGGTGACCTCCTGTGGTTCGTATTCAAAAATCGCTGTTTCATCATGAGCTGTTTTGACTGAGGTGCCACACAGTTCTCGTGAGTCTCCCCGACCTAATACTAGGACAGTACATCAAATTAGCCTACAGTTACTTTCTTACACATCCTTTACAATCCATTATTCACTGATAATTTCATCATTTCCCGCGTTATAGTCCAAAGCGACGATATTGTATTTAATTGAAAGGTAATGCTAATAAATAAATGAAAAGGTAAAAAAAAAGGTAAAGCAGTCCCATTACAGGCCTGGGCAGGCCCACAGGGTTCCAGGAGGTTGGGTTCCCAGATTTCTCAACAATCGGCACATGAAGGTGGTCAGCCCTACACACCGGCCGCGTTTACCCCCCAGGAAAATTCCTGGTACTCATTTCCGTTAGAGGCTGAGTCGACCCCAGGGCCATAGTGCGACCGACAGGATTATGCCAATGAAAAATTCCACTGACACCATTGGGAATCGAACCCGCGACCTGCCGGTTTGTAGCACAGTGCCTCAACCAACTGCGCCACCGCGGCCCCCATAAATAAATAAATGAATGGATACATAAATAAATACAGTAAGTAATGTGTTCCATAGATACAGATACAGATACATATACAGCAAGAACATCAGTGCATTGTTATAAAACATAGCAACAATCTTAAATTTTTTCTTAGTTAACAGGAGTGTCTTTACAGACATGTCCATTTTGCTTGACATTACAGTCGTGTTTTACTTGGGCGCTGTTTGCATACTGTGTAGTAGTTTCGGGAGTTTCTAAGCTCAGGGCACCGAAGGTTGGCAGTAACAAGACGGGGGAAGTGGCTTGCGGGGGGTAAGTAGAAGGACTTGCAGAGATGTCATCTGTCTCCCTGTTGGTCTTGGGTTGCAGCTTCTATGCCATTGTTTGAAATGAGGGTAAGCTGAATGAAGTGGGAGTAAGTTGGACACAGGTGAAATTCAAGCTGAGTCAGGGAAAAACCGCAAAGATCGATTTATCCGTTTTATACGAACAAATATAGAATAGTGCATTTGTTGGTGTTACATAAGTTTCTAACATGGGTTTATCCGGTTACATAGCTTATGGGAAGAAACTATCGTGTTTCCTGTTAATGCATTGACAGACAAGTGAACTTCTATAGAGTGATTCACATAGAACGCCCGGACCGTTGAGGCCGCGGCAAATTAATTTATGTACAGGACTGACATGAACAGGCAGTGCCTCTGAAGCAAGTTCCATCTGCTTCCGATCATTCGTTCAAGAATTACAGGCAAAAGCCACCCGGGCGCTCTCTATGAATCGCTTTGTACAAAACACTTATTTCTGATCTTTACCGATTTATTGTGTTAGTGGAGGCGGAAGGTTGGAGGTTTTTCATACGTAATTTGAAGTCTTGTATGAGGTAATGACAAGTAGTTTGTTAAACAGGTACGAAAATTTGGGGGAAATTGCTGTCATTTAAAAGAGGTTCAGTATTGTTCTGTGATTATGGCGGCCACCGGTTCTTCCGACTCGGTGGTACCTGTGCACCAAAGTACACGGCGTAACATCCCAGGTAACACCAATCTTCATAGTCACCGCCGTGACTTCTTTATCAGATGTAGGGTGGATCCTATCTATTTAGTTTCTGGTTGTTTTAATAGATGCTTTCCTGTTGCAGAGTTTATATAGCATCGAATACGCTCGAGACATGGGTACTAATGCAACGTGGGTCATGACTCTGGAGGAATCTCCCGTGACTTCATTAACAGAGACTGGGAAAACTTTAGAAAGGCATTGTATGCAGTACTTTACCAACATTAGAACCGGACATCTCCGAGTGCAAGCCTTAATTGGGCGTTAGTGCTTAACTACCCGGCTCGTAACTAACTATATGGAACAGTCATTACTGAGAAGCTGCTCGTTCCTCAGACAATAAATTCGCTGCATTTTGTGAAGCACGAACGTTCATTACCATGTTAACGAAAGCCCAACCCTTGTCCTGATCCTAAGCCAGATCAATCAATTCCATGCCCCAATTTTTTTCATGACTAACCATTGCAATATTATCTTCCCGTCTACTCCTACATCATCCAAGTGGTCTCTTTCCCTCAGGTTTCCTCATCAAATCCCTGCATGCACTTCGGCTCCATACGTTCCATACGCCTCTGCCACCTCCTTCTAAAAGTAACCTGCTGTTTACGGAATACTACGTAGTATGGGTTTCGGTGACGCGTTACGTTTCTGTTGTTGGTTCAGGCGCGTTCGCAAAATTACGTAAAGCGATGTTAGCTTCGTCACGTCTGTCCATCCTTATCTATATCCGTCTGTCCATCCTTATCTATATCCGTCCGTCATTCTCTCTTTCCGTCCGCATGGAACAGCTGGTCTAACAGAGGAGGGATTTTCTTGAAATTTGATATTTGAGTATTTTTCTAAAATCTGTCGAGGAAATTCAAGTATCATTGAGATATGGCAAGAATAACGGGTACTTCGCATGAAGACCGCCAATTCCAGTGGCCGCGCGGTCTAAGGTGCGGGTCTGCGGCCGCTCCTTTGCTGGGATTGCCGTTTCACATCCTGTCGGGGCATGGAAGGTGTTGTTAGGTAGAGGTCTCTGCGTGGGGATGATTACTCGTCCAGAGGAGTTCTGCCGAGTGTGGTGTGTCTGAGTACGATCGTGAAGCGTCGATATTGAGGAGGCCTTGGTCCACTAGGCCGTCTTTTGCCATGGAAAAACTTAAAGACCTATGTACATTTATGATAATATCTCGCTGAATTCTTCTTAGAATGGGAAATGTTTCAGACAAAAATTGTAGAAAAAATCAGACCACCCATTTTATGTTCAGTAACTTTTCTTTTTTCGAAAATCTTGCCGTTTATGAGCTGTGGAAAAGTATTGTACAGCCGGACAGACCACAGATGACAGTATAATACGGCACATGCCCTTTTCGTCCTGGATACTGAGGCCACAAACACACACTGAGAATATATAATAATTATTGATTTTCCACGGCAACAATGGTTGCGCGAAGGCGCCTAAGTATTACATTATACGTACTTTGCCTGTCCTGTGTTTGTCTTGTATTGAATTACTCAGACTGTCCACACATTTGATATTTTCACTTCATGTTGGAACTGTCCTTGTTACGCACGTAATCTGTTCTAGTACCAGCAGTTAATGATAACGTTTTCGTTCCATTCAGAAAGTAGGCGTCGTCCGGAACGTTAGATAACCTCACAAATATGAAGCGATTAATTGGAATTAATGAAAAGGCCCCTCCTTGCACACAGGAATAATTCTGTGGTGATTTGTTACTAAAAGAACTCGTACTTTCAAGAAGACAGTGTGCTCTGCATGGAAAATGTCGCTTATTTAAGAACGTTAAGGTCTGGATGTGTAGAAATATATGAACATACTTAAAATGTGTTGTCTCTATTAACACAGGAATGTCACACTTTTGTGTGTATCCTCTCCAAATTTTACGAGTACTCATTTCATGAATCCGTCTTCCAGTTCCTGCTGCCCATAACTAAGGAGCATTTAGTAATGCGCCGTGTGGTACAAGAACAGTAATTCGGATACTGTAGGGAATTTAAGTTCAGAACAAAGTCTTGTTACGATTACACACGTTGGCAGTGTGTAGGGATACAGTTATTTTGGTTAACCAGGACTGTCCCGATTTTAGGGTTTTAAATTCTTTTGTTCCGATGTCCCACAGAATTTGGTCGATGATGCCAAATGTCTCCTGTTTTTCAGTCCAAGTCATAAAAATAAGACATTTCGGACAACGCATAAAAATATTTTGACTTCCTCCCCGCGGTGGGAAGAAACGTCTGTAGGAGTAGGACAGCCATCAGGCAGGCACTAACGGGAAAAATAGGTGAGGGAGAGGAGGATACGTAGATTGGTGATTATATAGGCTGCGAAGGATGAGGAACGCATACAAAAAGAGCCTTTTATTATTATTATTATTATTATTATTATTATTACGTGTTGTCTGTGTCATAATTATTATCTGTGTTTCTCCTCGTATTATTGTGAATTAGGCCGATCCCAGTGGCCGCGCGGTCTAAGGCGTAGGTCTGCGGCCGCGCGCTTGCTGGGATTGTCGGTTCGAATCCCACCGGGGGCATGGATGTTTGTCTCTTGTGAGTTTTTGCTTTGTCAGGTCATTGTCTCTGCGACGGGCCGATTCCTCGTCCAGAGGAGTCCTACCGACTGTGGTGTGTGTCTGAGTGTGATCAATTGAAAATAAACAACCTCGACACCTGCTGTGAGTAAGTAGAAGAGGCAAGGACTAGGATGACGACGATTATTGTGAATTAATTACTCTGCTCTTTCCTTGCATAATGGGCTAAAAGTCTGTCTTGTAACCCTTCACCGTCGCCCGCTACACAAATGTTAATAAGTGTCCCAGTTTTTGATTCGTAAAATGTGGTGTCCGTAGCAGTGCAAGTTTGGCCTGTTAACACCATAGTTATCTTTCCCAGTGCTATATTAATTACATCCAAATTTTTCGTTCAGTGTTAAAGTTTCTTTGAGATATAGACGGGTGAGTTGCAGTTCAGTCAACATACTGGGGAAGTTACTGGCGTGTAATCACAGCATTAGATTAATGAACGGTTTGACGCATTTTTATATGTATTTTTTAGTTTGACCTCCTGTACGTACACACTGTAAGTGTAGAGGGTTATCGCCTTGATCACACTCAGTGACACACTCGGTAGGACTCCTCTGTACGAGGGTCGGTCCGTAGCAGGGACTTATACCTGGCAATACACAACTTTCAGAAGAGACAGAAATCCATGACCCCTTCGGGTTTCGAACCCGCAATCCCAGCAACCGAGCGGCCGCAGACCCACGCTTTAGACCGCGCGGCCACTGGTATTGGCCTTTGGATCTTACAGAAGACAGAATATTTCTTGACCGTGTGAGGGACTGTTAGCTTCACCAGAGAGACCGATCAACCGGGGTATGTAACTGTATAAACAGAAAATTGTTTTGGAGTTCGGTGTTCATAATAATGTCCGCGAATTAAAGAGCATTGTAGTATTGTCAGTGCGTAAAGCTGGATACGTGCTTCAGTTCTGCTGCAGTGTTCGTTTGTTACAGGACGAAGTCTGAGGGGCGTGTTACGAGGTAGTGTGAATCAAGCGCACCGCAAACCGAAGAAGAGCGAACGGTAGCACCAATGTCCACACTTTACGCACATTAGGCTGTTGCAAGGTTCAGGTAAGTACGACAGACAACTCTTTATAAAGAACGTGCCACCAGCGTAAAATAACGTTTATTGATGTTCCGCCTGAGTAGTGCCGATCAAGCGTCGCTAACTGAAGACGGACGAGATGGAATCAGAACTTACACAGCTGCGCCGTCATTACTCTCCTCCGCTGTAATATTATGGCGGTACGCATAAGCAAAATGTACCCAGCTGAAGAAGTGGGGAAATTTGCGGTTGTTTCTTGGTGCAGTTGGTAGAATAATTGGTGTCTGCCGAAGTTGTGTAAGGAAATGGAGTTGACGTGTTAGGTTCTGGTGTGTGAATGACACATGATACACCGGCCTGTAGGAGCACTGTCTGGCGCCTGCCTCGCTCGCTCTCTGGCTAGAGTAAATCCCGAGAACGTTAATGAACTTCTGCGACCCCTTTTTCGTCGTCGCCTGTCGCAGGGGTGATAAAATACATTCACCCAACGCCAGTGTTATGTACAGAATTCAGCACTTAAACAGTCCATTCGACAGTAAACATCCGTTGAACCCGCCATACCAAAGTATCAGATAAATAATGCGCTGAATTATTGAATTTTTGGGAAGGCATGGTACAGCTATTTGCCTATTAGTTTTTGTGACAATATAATAGCGGCACTCTTACTTACTGTGCGTATTTGAAAAGTGCCTCCTTCAGTCCTGTTGACAAGACTGACAACCCTACGTCGATGCCCCGGAAAGAAATCCCCATGAATGGTGAGGATGCCGGCGGTGTAGATTTCCCGTTTCTGCATATTGTTTTATGCCCCTCTAATCCTTCGAGCGTGTGCCATCCAACCGAAGTAAGGCAGGTAACAAAAGGCTGTCACTGTCTCAGCCGGACCTAATTTGCGTGCTCGACCGCCACTGCCTGCAGTGTAAGATATGTAAAGCAGGCCTAGACCTAGTGCCTTATCTGAAAACATCTGACCAGGTACACTACCAGTTACATTCATGCACTAATCAGGACGTTCGACTTACACTTACAGGTTTGTTAATAACAGAGGTTATCTCCTCCCGAGCCATGCTGCTGCCCTGTAACCACTTGCAAATGCCAAGCTAGCAAATCCTTGTCGGCTGCTATGGTACCATTCGTACGAACTAAGTCCCGAGACGACAGGACTGGAGTATAGGGAAGCACACTGGACGGTGAAGCGTAGTAGGTCCAAGGATATGTGGGTGGGATCATTCTGCCACCTGTGCGCTGTGAGGTGACATTACTTGGGGATCTTTTGCACTTAGAAATTACCCTGTAAAAGCGTAACATATTGTGGGCTGAAGTAAGTAAGATCTGTGTTCACAATCAGCGATGTGGTTTTCCATACGCGGAAACATGTGTAAATCGATACAAACGAATACTGAAATTCATCCAGCTAGAAGTAAGGTTTATGATCTCTTATTGCCTGTAAAACTCTAATTTCCGTGATTGTTCATGAATGAATATTCTGTCCTTCGAACGATTTTGACGTCTTTATGCAAAGAATAACAAGTACTACGTTTGATGCCGGGCTTCCGCCGCGGTGTAAATGAGATCTTCACTCTCCTGCGATGTTACACAGCGTAGATTGGTAGTTATGTTACCAACGTTTCGGGACAACCTATCAGTCGCATCTCCAAGGATCGGACTGTTTTACCGTCGGACATGTGACTGATAGGTTGTTCCGAAACGTCGGTAACTAATGAGCAATCTACGCTGCGTAACATCCCAGAAGAGCGAAGATCTTAAGTGCTAGGTTTATGAAGTGTGAGGCGGTGCAGAGTAAGAGTGGGACAGCTGTGGTGACCCCTGTCGTGTAGTAATGCCACAATGGCAGTTTATACATCGAGACGCGGGAAGGACTGTTGGCGCACGAGAATTACACCCAAAAGGGAATTACCGTTGCAACAGGATGAGTGGGGTTAATAAGCATCCTATCTTGGAATGAGATCCCTTTTTGGAGGGGGGGGGGAGCGTGAGGAATCTGTTGCGTGGAATATGTAGAGAGATATAAAAATATACATAATGTGTCACCGTTATTCTGGGTGCCATGTTATATATCACCGTACTGTTTACGTCATGATGAAGATAGCTACTCATTTACATAAATGTTATTGTGCATATCTGCGGCATGCTTTATGGCGGGCCGTCGTGTGAAGATGCAATGAAAAAGATTCCAAGTCTGAGGTGAATTGAATCCTGAAAAATTAACCGTAGTTTATAACGGCTTCGTTCAGTTTGAATTTTAAAACAAAGTTGCTCTGTGGAGACGTTTGTGGGAGAAAGGACAAGAGGTGGAGTTTATCGCCTGCTTCCCATGAAGGCATAAGGCGAAGTACATTTTTAACCTCGGCGGTAGATAGAGTTGCTCAGCTTCACGCCCTGGTCGCTTTAGCCCCAAGAAAAGAGCCCCGGTACTCATCCTGTAGGTGACTGGAGGGCCCCCAGATTCATTCGGAACCCTTTAAAGAAGAGAATAAACACTTTTGCTTCTACCGAATGTTGTATACCTGGTCACCATAGCAACTGTCCTACCCCGAGTGTAACTGCATTACACTTTATCTCAGCGTTACATGCAAGTGAGTAGTTAGCTACACATTCCGTCCGTTTTAATCTCCTAAACAGAGCCCAATGTATTTCTGTTTCCGTAATACGTAATTTTACTCCTGGCTGGATGACGGAGGAATCTTTTTTCGATTTCTGGTGTGGGCAGATTTTTTATCCTCTTCGAAGCTCCCAGGCCTAATCTGCATGCCGCCCAGCCTCCTACTACATGGGTAAGGGGGCTGTTTCACCGGAAGCAAAACGGCAGGGACCTGAAGCTCGCTGCTCACCTACTTACAGTGGCGACGTTAAGAATGCGACGGTCTATACGTCTGCTCCTCAATACGCCTCCATGACGTGCCGACGTACCGCTTTAGCTGTTTTCATGTTGCGTCTCTTCCTTTGCGTGATTTAGCAAGGGCACGCTGTTCACTGTTACCTTAGCAATGCATATAGGCCTTACGCACTTGGTGTTAGAGGTACTAGTCCTTTGTGGACACAGGGACCCACCCACTTAGTTTTGTTACGTACAGTAGACACGTGTGTTAGTTAGTATATTTTTGGTTGTTTGGTCACTGTCCACTTCCACACCGAAGACGTTGGCAGCGAGTTCCTCGGTAGAGTCGACGTCACAGCCCACTGTCATACAACGTGAAGACGTTCCAAACCAGGGTCAACATTAACAGCGAATCATTATGAAATATTAAAACGTCAAGGAGGTGAAGAAGGTTTGGTTTGGAAAATGTGTTGAGGTGCAACGGATCTTAATAATTGGCAACATATTCGTTAAGTACTACACTTGAATTACTGCTATCAGCTTTGCAGTTGGTGGAGTAACTGTCGTTACAGACCGGAAGCCCACATTACAATCTTCATGGTTACATCAGGAAGTCTACCAACCTGCAGTGTTTTTTCTGTCTAACCGGATTTCCTTCTCTTACTGCACCCAAATCTCCCTGCCTTCTACTATTGGTTTCAATTTGTGGCTTTAGGGAAGGGAAAAGTGAGATTGTTTGAGCTTGTTTCACTGTTTTACGTAAGTGCAGATGGAGCAGCACGGCCTGTACATCATTAGCGCAACATTAGTTTATTTCGCAAGAGGTAAATGCCTTTGTGTTCTTGTCTCCAGGTTAACTGCATTTTTTCTTTTTCTTCGAAGTAGAATAAAGCTTTTTTAATATATAGACCATTCTCTGAGGTAAACGCGATTTCTTTACAGTTCATTTAACGGGCGTCTTATTTATGAAGTCAAAGTTCAATAATAGCATCTCTCTTGAAATCTTCGAAGCAATTTAAAATTAAATAATAAAGTTTTTTTCTGCAAAGTGCAAACTTACGTCATAATTCAAGTACTGTTTTTACAATGAGGCAGAATGTTTCTGAGACCATAAATTATGCGAAATGTTTAATTGGAAAGTTTCGTTTCCGTGATATTTTGCATGTGACTAGTCAATTAGTTGTGAAGAGTAAATTGAAAAAAAAAAGAGATTTGGTTATGTGTCAGGAAATGAGATTTGTTACCTTAACCTGTTAAAGCCTAGCGGTTACCTTACGTACCATGGGGCTTAATATTAAAAAATTCTACATGGTGCTCACATTGCTTTTGTGTTTTGTACGGATCTCTGAATAGACAGCAACGTTTACCTTACACGTCACTAACTGACTGGTTTTTATAACCGATGTGCAGTGTTTACAGCGCGGTACGCACGGAGTCCCTATATAAAACAGAGTACGTTTCTTCTCTAAAGGGTTATTTGCTGTTTGTTTATGGCAGTCGTGTCTGTGTATTTTTGTGCTTAACAACCATGTAAATATTTTACACCTATAATTTTGATGTCTACAAGTATAATGCGCAATTATTATCCGCGTATTAAGTCCGTTTTTTTCATTTCTTGATCTGCGTAACTCGTCTGTGGGCCGGGTAGCGCAGTCAGAGGCAAACGGGCTGGATGGACAGGAGCTGCAGTCCCGGTGGGAGAAGAAGTTCGCGTGCCCACACACATACATCCAGACCGGCCCTGGGGCCCACCCTTCCTTCATTTTAATGTATACCGGTCTTCCTTCCCGGTGGCAAACCGGCCGGAACGTGACGTTACCCACTCGCCTTCATCTGACGCCGAGATTGAGATTGAGTGGCACTGCACCTCTACTCCTCTTCTGCGCCTTAATTATATGTACTGGAAACATTTACGTTGACCTAACTGAATTTTTTATTGTGCAAATACATGTAATTCTAGCTTTTCAATAACGTCACCGGGGCGGCCTGAATGATCTGTAGCCCTTCCTCTAGAACAAGACCTGACATGCGCACACGCATGCACGCACGCACGCACGCACGAACGAACGAACATTTTGAATCACGAATTTCATCTAGGGTAATCTAATATAATACAGTGAAAAGTACAGTCAGTGACCCACGGTAAAGGAGCCCGGGATGACATAATTAGTACAGTGACTAGACTAAGGCCTGAACAACCAACGAAGCATGGGTTCGATATGCGATAGGTGCAAGAGATCTATTTCTTCTGCAAAGCGTCCACGCCGGCACTGCGGCCCACACTCCCTCCCAGTCAGTGGGTAGCGGGGATTCTTCTGCCGGGGAGTAAAGCGGCCAGGGCATGGAGCTGTACATGCACTCCCCATATGCCTTCATGTGGTGGACAGGGAAAATTTTACCTTAACCTCACAGTAAACACACTGTGTCTCCATTACAAAGAAGACCCGATTATGCTCTTTGGGTAAATAATTGCAACCGCTTCAGTCCTCTGTGGTTACAGCGGGTGCCAGGTGCAAGGTGCAGTGCAGTTACCTTTATGCTTTAAAGACTGAAATCGTTTTGCATGATATTAGTGGCCGTAACGGAAGACAGCTTTCTGGTAACGATAATTAATACACTGAGTGGGCTAGAGAACTTGTTGACAAGTGGGTAGGTGCCAGGTTGTTTAAGTTCACTGTGTGGGCTAGAGAACTTTTTGGCAAGTGGGTAGGTTCCAGGCTGTTTAAATTCACTGTGTGGGCTAGAGAACTTGTTGACAAATTGGTAGGTGCCAAGCTGTTTAAATTCACTGTGTGGGCTAGAGAACTTGTTGACAAATGGATAGGTGTCAGGCTGTTTAAATTCACTGTGTGGGCTAGAGAACTTGTTGGCAAGTGGGTAGGTGCCAGGCTGTTTAAGAATATCTGTGCCATGTATTGGACCTGCAGTATCCACCGCGGGTCTAGTGTTGGTGTGAGTGAGTATCATTGTTGTCCAGTGAGTGTAGATGATACAGTAATGCCAAAAAATGAATTCCTACTATTTCACTAGCAAGAAGCTTTGAGTAAAGAGGCTGTATGATATCTCGTGTGGTTTGCTTGTGGAGCGCTAATCGGCAGTGCGGTGCTGAGAGGCTGTATATAAATGAAGGTTTTAAGTTGTGATAATGAGATCGCACGAGGAAGGAGAAGTGAGGTCATTAAAGAGAGTTGCACCCCGTCCTTCTGTTCTCTTTCCAAGAGAATGGCGAGATTTTGCTTTTAAAGGCAGGACCCCACTCACTGTAGTGGCATCAGTATGCATATGAGGCAGCAGACTCACGATATCTTGGGATCCACTCACAATGTAAATATTATGGTAATTTTACGTCAAATAAACTTCACGCTCGTAAGTCGTATGCTTTTATGGATCTAATTACAGACTTGTAACGATTCGTGTGCTGTGATTTATTTAAGTATGTGGTTGTGCATCATTATTCATACTATACGGGTATATAGGTATTTAAATCTTACATTGTCAACGACAGAGAACTGGTCCCTTTCTCCGAAATAACCATGCATAAAATTGCTAATTTATGCTTGTTTATTAAATAATACTTTACTTAGGAACGTTTTCAACATCATAGATTGTGTCGTATCGACTGGTATCAGAGGTAGTGGGTACTAAATTGGAAAATGATTGGAAGGATTCAGTAATTGTCTAATTTAAGGACTGTGTCGTCATTTGTCAGGCGAGACCAAGAAAAATCAAGAGAGCAATTAATGGAAATGGAACACTGGAACCGTCAGACACGAAGCGGCAGTGCTATTAACCTTTTAAAGCCTAGCGGTAACTTTACATACCACCAGGTTTAACATTAAAAAATTCTACGTGGTGTTCACATTGTGTTTATGTGTTTTGTGCGGGTCTCAGAATAAACAGCAACTTTTGCCATATAAAACATTAAGAGACTGGTTTTTATAACCGAAGTGGAGAGTGCTTACAGCGCGGTACGCACTGAATCCTTATATAAAACAGATACGCTTCGTCTTTAAAGGGTTAATCTACCGCGATATTGAGTGAAAATGGGTTGTGGATTGGCGAGCAGCACATTAGGAATCTTCTCAGTCGGTACAAAACAAGAAACAATTGAGAAACAGTGATCTTACATATTTTCTTAAACAGCCATTTTTCGAAATATGTTTCAGCAAAACTCATTTCAATAAATTTACAAGTGAATAGCTGTAAAAGGAAGTCAACAGTTACGAAGAATCCTCAACCACGTGTGTGCCAAATTTCATAACTTGTGTACTCCTAAAATTCCATCTGAATATGAAAACTTAACGTTTTAAAGTCAGAGTTTACATTCGTCTCTTATTTTGTGACTCCTCTTCGCAGAACTATAAACATTTACATGAAGTTATCGTTGCGTTCTAATTGAATCTGCTTGTATTTTGGCGAATATCATTATTGTTATCGATCAGAAGTGTAATGTTTTTGATTCGTGGGAGATAAAATCTGCTTTGTAGGTGACATTAATGGAACGGAAATGCCAACAGAGATCGTGCGAATAGTCTAAGCATCCAATCCAACTAGTACTGCCCTTTCCTGTAAGTCCACCACGCTGTGAGTACTTACGTGTAGAATTAATGTTGAAAATCATTCACCCGTTAAACGAAATTCTGAGTATTGTGAAGCTCCACGCGTAGTTTTGGCCTCATCGTTTATCATATAAAGTAAGTTTATGAAACTTAGTCATCCGTGATCGGTAAAATGTTTTATCGCATCGAGAACAGAGTATTTTGAAACAGTATGGGCTATTTTGTAATGTAGCATGATTTAATCCCTTTAGTGTACGAGATTTCGCGTGTTTTTGTGTTGAAACTCTTATTCGCATGTGCTTGTTTGTGAGTAACACGGAAGTAAAAGTTTTAAAATTTACATACGGGCTAAACCCAGCATTGTTATTTATTTAAACCGGCAGCTACGATTAAAGCCACAATGATACTTCTGACCTTTCTAACTAAAAATTTGTAACTTACCAACGCTGGTTTGAAGTGAGAAAGTTTCTGTATGGATTAAAGCTTTGTTTTGTCACTGACATTACAGTTGTCTGTTATTATAATAAAAGAACAAAAACCACACACTGTCTCTATTATGGACTCATTTTATTGCTTGTAATTTTAAGTATCATACCTTCTGTGCTCAGGTTTCGTGTCGCTTCTCTCTAACCAGATTCTCTTCGGCAGTCGGATGGAATGGGGAATTCTTTCGCCATCTAGCACTATAATGTTTTAATCTCCAGGTTTTAGAAAGTCAGTAAAGTTATAAGTATGTAAGCAGTTAATCGAAATTTAATATTGTGTGGTGCAACCAGTAACAGAACAGTCGGACAGGGGTTAAACTTACGGCATCCTAAATTTTGCACGAAATTATGCTTGCATCCTGCAGGCGGTTGTAGTACATCGCCACGGATGTCCACATCTTGCAGCGAATTTGGTGTCATACCTGGAAACAAGGTACTTTGTGTCACGAAACTGAACATGTTTACCCTGTGTACTGCAGCAGGAAAGCAGTGTTCGTTTCGTAATACAGAGTGTATAAATTAATACCAGGACATGAAATTCTATTTTGAGATCAGTTAGCAAACAAATTCCCCTACATGCAATTTCGATGGTGAAGTAAATGAATACCAAGCACAGTGTTTTGTGAAATATATGAATTCACTCATTCATGTCTCTTGAATTTTATTTTCTACTGTCCTTCATCCTTTTCTATTGGAATCTCTCCAGTCTCTTGTTTTTTTGTGAACAGCTGTAGAGAATTTAGTTGAGGTTCTCGCCAAAAGTCTTGAATTTTCAAGTAATTTCGACCGAAATAAAAACAGACGAGCAGCGCGTCTCTGTTCCACCGTAGGGATCGCGGTTTTCTCTTGTGTCTCTGAGAGGACAGCACGCGAAGGAATAGCACTTAAATATTCTTGTTTTAAAGTAGGCCTGCAGCTATCGCTGAATGAAGGGTTATGTTCTTTTCTCCAGACACGGCGATAATTCTGCAACTAAATGTGCCCCTATGGCGGCAGTGTTAACAGTCATTTTGTGTTATGGATGCCAGTTTCGATAAGTTGATGTTATATTTTGTCGAAGAAAGTAATTAGGCTTCGGCATGAATTCCGCATATTTTTAAGTCGTTTAGCTGGTTAGTGGCTTAAGCTGGCTGCTCTGTATTCGGAAGGTCTGATAATCCGGAAGTCTGTCCATTGCAGAGAATTTGTTGATACATTTTATTTGGTTATTAGGAAGGAAGAAATACACGAATAACCATGGCAAATGTGTAACACTGTTATTTGAAGAATTTCGTAAGTTTTAATTGGAAGTGTTGCTTCATTCAGGTACTTGCATTTGTAGAGGAAAGAGGGGAGTGTACACTAAGGTTAAATTTATTAAGGCACTCAAAAGGACCTAACCCGATAAAGCGTTCAAAATTGTTATTGCCTTTCAGATACTTCCTCGCAACTTGACATTAACGCTTTCTGTACCAGTGATTACTGATAAACTGAACGGTCGGTTGAAATCTTTAGTAACTACTGCGTAAACTGCTTTAACTTGAACTACGTGTGTTATTATGCATGCTAGCAGAAAGGTTATAGGGAATTCAGTGGAGACATCCATTGAGTCATTCAATATCCGTTCCAGTGGAACTGATTTCTGGCCTTTCTCACAAAATAAATTAAACGTTTGGGATATTTTCTTCTCCAATATATAACCTGCTTTTATTTGACCGTTATCGTCATACAAGGGAGCAAAGAGAATCCGTGGAGTTAAGTGCGGAAATTTGAGTGTGTTGCTTATGGTCATGCACGTAGTTATGAAAAGAGGACGCTTGGTTTTTGACTTTATTGCTCTGCACCACACAGTTGGCTGGCCGCGCAGTTTTTCGTCTGTGTGTTTTACTTCAAAATTCCTGTTTGTCTGGTGAGAATATCTTCAGCAAATCTCACTGCTATCTGTTTGTGTGGTACGTAAAATACATAAGTCACGTGACAGTAACCGGGTAACTTTTCACAGGAATGAATGTTACATATTTGCCAGAAGTTATTAAAAAGATATAGCAATTACCGCAACTTTTTGGCGTCAAAATTTCATGTCAATATCGGCAGTATTTTTGGTTTTATTGGGACAGTAACACACATGGCTGGATGGATAGTTGACTGGTAAATTAAAACTACAATTGACGTTTTTTATTATTGTTTAAAACGTGCTGTCAGGTTTGGAAGGGATAACTCCACTTGCTGCTGTTGAATAACGCATGGGGTGAGTCATTTGTATGTCGAATTCAGCGTTATTCTCTTATATTACTGGTATTCCTGAACTTAAGACAAAAAGTGGAAAGTTGTGTGTCAGTGGCGTAAACATGTTTTCCAGGTACGTTCTTTTTGAACTGGTATTTCTCTTAAGGTATGAATTTTAATTTGCTGAAGACAGAAATCTGTTTCTTAGTCCCTTTTGTGTCTTACTCGTTGTATTCTAAAATATGTTGCTTAAATGAGAATTAAAGTTTGTTACATAGAGCAAAGTGGAAGTGGATTCCTGACAAAGGTGAATCAGAATAGAAAAATATATTACGTCGCTGACATTTTAAATATTACTATCATTATCAAAGACTGCAACGAACTAACTGACTGACTGACTGACTGACTGACTGAGTGACTGACTGACTGACTAACGAAAGAAAGAACGAACGAACAAACCACCCAACCAACCAACCAACCAACCAGCTGACTTACAAACAAACAAACAAACAAACAAACAAATAAGTAAGCAAACAAAGAAACAAGCAAACAAGTAGCCAGTTGAACTCAGTCCACACCCTCACATTCTGGTTCAAGTCCTGTATGTCCTTCTACCTGCGCCTAGGCCTTCCAAATGGTCTTTTTACTGTCAGATTTGGACAGAGAGGGAATTAAACAAGAGATACATCTAAAAAACTGCAGAAGAAGTAGGCGTCTGAGAACTTCCCACCTTGAGATGTAATCATTCGGAGGAACTCTGAAGTGCACTATAACAACAGAAACTGCTTGTAGTGTGACGTGTCACCAACCGGGCGGTAGTGAAGGGCCTGTTTATTTCTGCACAGAAGGAAACCAGTGACACATGTAATAAGTGTCTGTCGGAGTGTGTCACGAACCAGGCAGTAAGCGAAGGGCCTGCCTATTCCTTTCTTACGAAACCAGTCATCTGCCTTCACGTACCATTTGCTAACCCCATTAGGAATTCACTATCCTCTTAGCTCTCACCTTTATCGACCCAAACACACACTCACACACACACACACACACACCTCGCTCGGGTGTTCCCCTAAGACCCTACCTACTCCTAATGCAAGTCCATTTAATGGTTTAGTTTGTCCTTTTTTTTTTTGCAATTACGATAGAAGCCGTGAGACGAACAGAAAGCTTGGTGGGTATGTGCTGAAATACTCAGTATTCGCCGATAAGAAGGCTTCAGGCTTTCAAATTGAAAGGGGAAATATATGCTTATACATCTAGTATGAAGTGTCAGTACACATCCTTTACATATCTAATGTGAGTAAATGGTGATTATTGTACTGGAAGTTTAAGTATGCGTTACTAATTCAGTATTGTTTACTCAACAAGAACCAATAATTGCAACCTACCAGTTCTTGATAATGGCTTAACATCACTCCTATCACAAACACTTTACAGGACTTTTTTACTTCGTCAACACAGTTAAAAAGTCACAGCTTTCCGGAAGAAACTTCTTCCGCCTTGAGGTAATAACTGTGGACGATGGTGAAATTCCTGCAGAGTGGTTATGATTTGAGTGAAGAACAATTAAAATATGTCAGAGTGTAATGACATCCACTCGTTAGAAGAACAGGGTGTAAAATAAAAGAGACGAAGTGTTAGGAATGTCGGCGTAGTGACTTGGGAATCGGATTTGACAGTAGAATGAACATCTGAGACTTGAGAGTGGTTCAGTGCAGAATATAATTGTGGCATAGTACTTAAAATTGCTTATACATTTTATACAAGACGATGTAAGGAATAGAATGGAAAACCAATCAAACTTCTGAAATGAGGAGCACCTTTAAAGAGCACCCAAAACTTTCGGAAGACGACGAAGAAAATGTAATATTTATTGTTGCTGATGAGAAAGCGATAACAGTTCTTAACCTGTGTTTCGTGGTTCCCAATGTACACATTCAAACTTAAAATGCAGTGTGATGATCATTAGCTTAACTTGCACAACTGTAAGGATGTTTGATTTTACTTTCTTAATTGCCATTTGAAACAAAATTACACGTAACACATATATAAAATATTGTATTTCGTAGTAAACACTTTGTGTCTGAGCCTGTTCATTCAGTTTATTGGAATAATCATACGAAACACGTAAATACACGCTGTGGCCGCAGTACTGAGTTTTATATATTAAAGCAGGTAGTGTGTATAGTAGCCACTGCGATTTAAATGTTAAGGGCAAGACGTCCTTCTAGAGAATGTGTTCACCATATCGTACTTGGTGTATGCTAGATATCCAGGTTGGTACTGATGGTGGGAAAGTATCAGATTTTCAGTGTGATTGGAGAAAGAGAAGTTCAAGTGACGTCCTCTGAAATGCATCCAAGGATGTACCAAGAAAGTGCAAAATAAAGTAAGAAAAGAAGGAAGAGACAACATGTAGATAACTTGACACATTGTCACGGAAACGAGGACAGATAAGTTTTGAAGCACTTCTCAAACCTAGAGCTTCCCAAGGGTAGAGGTAAAGGTCACAGCATGACATGCTTATGCAGGCATAGATTGGATAGCTCGCACCCCATCATAAACCGACACCAGAAGGAGGTTGGTGGTGAGCACCACACTCTGGCTGTGCTCCCCCCTCACCCTCCACCCGGAAAACCCACGATAGCCATTTTACAAGAGGATCGCAGGTCTGGACGACACAAAAAATCTCGCCCACACCGGGATTCGATCACCGGACCGCCCAGCCCGTAGCGACTCGCTATACCCACCACGCCATCTCGACTTTTCCAAAGTTCAGCCTAAGTCGTACAGATGGGGTAGTATAAGAGGTATTTTAAATAAAATAAATTTTATTTTGAAAAGGACCTGTGAGTTTTGTAAGTATGGTGTTAGACTTCGCTGTCATATGACATTTTCATCTGGAAAAGCAAATGTTTTTCGATACTAGAGATTTTAAGTTCTCAGGAGAGTGAGTGTGGATACCCTGCCATACGTTGTGGCACGGTGTAGTCTGCTAGAGATTTATCGACCCTGAAGATGGAGGCAGTGCGCTTCTGCAGTACCTTTTGTGTTTCTGCCAGACAAATAATAGTCACGAGACCTGCACCCTTCTGGGATATTATGTAGCGTATAGTGGTAACTATGTTCCGACGTTTCGGGATAACCAATCGGTTCCATTTTCATGGTAAAGAAGTCCATTCTTCTTGGACCTCTAGGCCCTTGAAGATGGGACCGTTAGGTTGTCCCGAAACGTCGGTGCAGAATTACCTATCTGCGCTGCATAATATCCTAGAAGGGCGCAGATCTGACCTACATCGCGGTGGAAGCCTGAAATCACGAAGTGAGATTCACAGGCATATCCCAGAATATAGCCCTCCTCATCTTGCAAATATTATTGTTTGTTTGATTTATGATGGTGAGTTAGCCTGTCATGGAATCAGCGACTCCTAAGAATCAGATTTCTATTGCTTCAGTGCTTCTGTGTTTATTCGGTGTGCCAAAATCGTCGTTTTATATCTAACTGTTAGGTCAGGAGGGGTGAATTGTGTATTGCCATATATTATATCTGCAAACTCTGGTACGTAATTGCTACAGGCGTTTCCGCGGGATGTCGTGCCTCTATCTGACAAGCAGAACGTAAACCATTTTAGTGAAGAACTTTTTTATACATTCCCGTGCCGACTGCAATGGAGTTACGTCAGGGCCGTGATTCCACTAACTTTGCTTTTAATCGTTCGCCATTTTTTACAATTCGTAATTCGGAAGTACCCTAACACTCCCTATTCGAAAGGGAATGAATTTTGTACACCTGTATTAAGTAATCTACGAATCTGATATAAATTATAGACAATGAAGGGGCTTTTCCTAAAAAGTGTATTTTGTTGGTTTTAATTTCTGTGATTTAGTAAATTAATAACCGGTTATATGGAACGCTGTAAATATTCTGCGAATAACTGCTATAAACAGGATCGATTTTAGACTTTGTTGCGGCTTATTGACCTTGTTTATCCCAACCTGAAATGTGGAAGTGGGCTGTATTGCCGACGTTTTGATCCTGAAGTTTGAAGCAGGTTGTTTTGCAACACAGGCCACGTCCCGACGGTGTCAGCATCCAAAAACAAGATCCATATCAACACATAAAGCAAGACGCTAAATTTTAACTTCAGTTTATTTGGTTTCTGAAATGTTATTTATTCGAACGAACATTGTATATTACGAACGTAAATGGACGTTATGTTTGAAAATTCTCGCAATGACAGAGGCCGAATGCTTTATGAAGTATTCATAGAGCTGCATACTTCAAAGGCTGCAAGTTTTACGAATAACCACAACGATTTAATATTTGAATTTTAAAAAATAATAAGTTTCTTTTAATGTTGCAGTGAGCTTTATTTCGGTAAATCAATTATTACGTATTTGTTTGAAACAGTTACAGAGTACGGGGAACACAATAGTTTCCGCTGAAATAGTGGTATAGGGTGTCTCAAAAGAATGTACAGTACGTATAATATTCTTCGCAGACTAACATGTGACTTACTCAGTAGGTCTTTCTTAGCGGGAGTATTTAGCCACAATCGCCCTTCCTCTGACTCGCACTAGCGGAAGATATCATTAGCCGGCAGAACAATTTTATTTCCAACGCTCCATCTCAGCTTTCATGTATGACGATGCGTGCGCCTTGTAGTAATGCGCGTGACTTTGTGTACACTCTCTGTATTGTTTACATTCTGTCTCTTAATTTCTGCAAAGGGTCTTGAAGTTTATTTGATTTGTTGATTAAACACTGCTGTCAGTAGGTAGGATTGTGTGCCGTCGAAAGAATAGCTGACAGAGAATAATGAATTGGGAAGGCTGTAGAAGAAAGCGGTCTTGGCCTAGTTTCAGTTGTTATCGTGGCATTTGCGTGTAGCATCTAAGAAAGGTTCCGAATATCTTGTAACAATAACCGATCTGCGGGTCGAGATTTGAAACCTGTGTCTCCATAATACGAACCAGAAATGTTGTGCACTCCATCGATAGGTTTGGTAAGTTTCGTATAAAACTTTAGGTTCTGTAAGAAGTTCGAAATGAATTGCGATTTAAAGATACGCGATAGACGGACAGACACATTCTTGTTGTGATTTCTGTTCCTATACGTGCATGCATGGCCTGTCACATTTTACGCACACTAGGCTGTTTAAGTAAGCTATGTCTACTACGCACGGTGGATGAAGGACAGCTATAGGGAGTTGACACTTTAGATGTTCTTTACAAATTCAAAGAATGAAGGGAGCAAGAGTGCCACCTACTCGCCTGGGACATTCGTTGTTTTAACGTCTACGGACATTAAACCAGTGTCTTAAGAGTAAGATGAATGTTTGTCACTCAGCGTTGTTTGGACTAGGCAGTAAAGGTTAAACGTACAGTGGCAGGGCAGTAATGGTGGAGTCTGGAGCAGGTGGGTAAGACGTGTGTGGGAGATGGATAGCTGTTCTTAATTTTGAGTAATCGAAATTGTAGTCTTCTGGAATAGAAATGAATTTCCTGGCACACTGCTAGGGAGAGGAAGGTTTTAAATTGAAAGCGTGTACTACTTTCCTTGTGGCTATGATTTGCCGACATCCCTGCGGGCTGGGATTTGTTACATGCTTGGGCGTTTTATTGTTACGTTGCTACTCAGAAGGTCTTCATAAATTTAATTTAAATATGGGCTATTAATTGTGTTACAAAATATTAGAAAGCGGTATCATCGATTAAAAATGATTTAATGACGAATAGAGAGCTGTCCACTCCTTGTAGATGTTTAATACGGTAGCGGAAACCGGTCAGTTGGCCTAATTATACCTACTTCGCTTTATATGTTATCCAACACATTTGATGTATTAAAGCTGAAAGTTCATCTGAATGTAGAGATTTACTATACGACCCTGTGTCTTCAGCCAGTAAAAGAATACAGCTGCTTAGTGTTTAAATATTAATGGTTCAGCTTCTTCTTTGTCGAGTTACGTACGTGTAAATGTACTACGTCATAACTTGACAATCCATGCCGTAGTTGCTGAGTAGTTAGCAGCCCTTTGCTCTGACAGCGTTGTTAAAATAACCGTAAACACGTAAATAAATCTTAAATTAAATATTTATTTGAACTTTTCAGTGGAATTTAAACCTATAGTACCAGGAGCTCTTTTCGATGGATTTAGTTTAGAAATCTTCGAAGCTACACGTTCCTGCGTGATATTTGCTCGTAGTACTTGCATGTGGCCTTTTGTTCTCATATATTGTCCACAGAACCGTAAGTGATGCACGTTGTAGTAAGCCGTAAGCTTCGTCTCTCTATTTTCAGCGTACCAAATCGTGTCCATATCCACATGTTCACTACACTGTAAAGGTAAAGCAGTCCTATTACAGGCCTGGACAGGCCCTGAGGGTTCCAGGAGGCTGTGTCTCCCAGATTTCAAGACAATCGACACATGAAGGTGGTAAGGTTGTCAGCCCTACGCACCGACCGCCTTTACCCCCCAGGAAATATTGCTGGTACTCATTTCTGTTAGAGGCTGAGTCGACCCCAGGGCCATAGTGCCGCCGGATGGATCGGGTCACCATCGGGAATCGAACCCGTGACCTGCCTAGTTGTAGCGCAGTGCCTCAACCAACTGCGCCACCGCGTGCCCCCTTACTACACTTACACGTTACAATTTTAGTAGTTACGAAAACATAATCTGTACGTATTTCACGTAAAATTACGTATATAATAGTTGTAATCGAGGGTGAAATTACAGTAGCATAACGCCAAAACGGAGTTCAGTTTTATGGACATTTCGTTCACAGCCTGCTCGACATTTTCGCCACCTTGGTCTAAAATCATAAATAATTTCACATTCCTTCTGCTTTCTTTCCAGATATTACACTAGCTGAACACGTATTGTATGCTTTTGTTTTAAATATATTTTTCCCTTACACGCTTGTGTGCCTCCCCATCCCCCAACCCCGCCCTCTCGTTCCATGTCTGCGACAAGATCCCACGACAATGTCGTCACCCTGAATGGTGTGACGACTCCTCTCGTTCACTGGCTGACCTGGTAACAAATGATGGATTAGTTTCATTAAGCACGTTCGCTGTGAAAGGTAAAAGTGCAAATTGTTGTCACCAAAAAGTTCGCATCCATAAGGTATAAAGGCCTTTAGTTCTGTTGAGTACGGAGTTTTGGGCGTAGCTTAAGCTTAGCTTTCTTTACAGTAGTAGAATTAGTAGTTGTGATGGGGGTGTTGTGCTGGTGGTTGTGGTGGTGGCGGCGATGCTGATGGAGGTGGCGGTGGCAGCTGCAGCGGTGTTGGTGATAGTGGAGGTGGATTGATAGTAACACAGCTGTGGGGTAAAATTTGAGGTTTCCACAGCCAAGACCTTGACGATTCTGGTGTTCTGGGATGTTACGCCCTGTAGCGGAGGTGACAGATCCCGCTAAAATCAGAATACTCAACAGCAACAGTGGTGGCCGCAGTGGTGGTGGCGGCGGCAGTAACATGTCAACATACACTTCATGCAAACTACCGACAATACCCGCACTGTAGATCACCCTGCTACTGGTTAAGATTTAGTATTGGTTGTAATTTCTTACTTAAAATTTCTTCCATGAATCTAAGAATGTGAATTCCAGCTTATGGGTGCGCTGGCCTTATGCATTTCGTTACATGTGAGTAGAGTGAAGTACTGAGCGAACTGCTCTTGTGTAGCGGGTTGCTGATCCTGTGCCAGAGCAACCCAGGCAACTGAACAGACTGCTCGACTTCGTGGGGGACGGACTGACCGATCGACTGTTTGACCGTTAAAAAATTCTCTTTTTACCATTACTGCCAGTAAAAAAGTACGTCAGAGCTGTTGATCATTTCAAGCTAACAACTTCATGTACCGACAGAAACAGTAAAACACTGGAATTTTATTTGTCATTTCCTTTGGCTTTGGATCTGTCTGATTTTGTTACAATCACTTGAATTCACTAGTAGCTTTGTTGCATTGTGTTTTGGTTTTTCTTTTGTCATGTAAACCCCTGCCCATATTATACTCTGTTGGTAAGCCTGTACGAGGCAGTGTAATGGTACAGTAAGAATTCCATACAGCGTTACGCAGACCGGCGAAGAAGAGCCTGAACCGCACGTATATTAGTGTAAGGCTGTAATGAATTCTCCTTACATGATACACCTCGCTGTAAGTTATGAATTTACCAGCTTGTGGCATCGTCTTCTGTTTTTACGGGCACCCCAAGGTTTTTGTGCTCTAGTGGCAACCTTGGACGAGGCATTATAATAGTGTGTGCTTCAGAGTCGCCACACTGCATCATGTGTTGCAAATGACACGCTTGTTAGTGAGGTCTTGGCGTAACCAACGTGAAAAGAATTTGCACGACGGTTCCTTCATGCCTCAAGCACGAATGAACGGCGGAATTCTTTATGTCGTATGGTCCAATTTTCTCCTGAGTCTGGGGCACACACTGCTACTGTAAGTTGGCCCTACACGCACGCACGCACGCACGCACGCGCGCGCGCGCGCGAACCCACGCTCACATACATACTTCTCTGGATTAGAATAAACGGGCAACGCGGGGGCCATGCCTGTCAAAACTTCTCCGGTTCTCATCAGTAAGAGATATCGATCAAATGTTGTATGTAGAATCTAAAATACGGACGGTACGTAACACGTAATTTTGTTCCATATCTTTTCCACTAAAACGCGTACTTCGTATCGAAATGAACTTGAACTTTATGTGCCTCATTAAAAATAGTTCACTGTACAAAATATTTACATGACAAAATGTATATTTCGGTATGTTTAACAACCAATGTTTAAAACTCTTCCAAATGTAGTAAACATTTTACGAAATATAAGGTAAAATACTTCCTGGCTGTATAAATTAAAGGGTAAAACGTGATGTAAAAATAACTAATAAATACTTGAAGAATGTGGTGAAATTCAAATATTTGGAAATTTCATTACTGGTAGTGTAAATTAAGGGCACGGACAGTGGGAAGTGGTGCCGTGTAGTGACAAAAGTGCACCAGTGTTTTTGATAGCAGTCTGAATAGTCACAGTGCTGACAGCCTCAGATGTCGCGAAATAAGAGCGGGTACTTGCTGCCACTCGGTTCGTACAACTTACTCTTCCCGACTCCTATTTAAAAATGTACATATTAAAGTATAAAAAATTACAAGGCTGTCACCTGTTGTCCCACGTAGGTGCGAAATTTTGCCCCATTCATGAAAAAGGGAGGTAGAGTCACGAAGACAATATATGAACTGAGAGGGGTATAACTGCAGCATTGTGAATATGGAGTTCTCATTGCTTGCAGCCTTCACAAATTGTTATTAAGCGATAAAATCAAGAATGATGAAGTTTCAGCTCGTTTAGCCACGCATGACGTGCCTGAGAAAAGCATGAAACCTAACACTTTAGTCTGAACCACTTAGGAGACCTGGGCTAGATGGAGGGGGGGGTGTAGTATTAAAACGGGCTTTAACACAGGAGCATGAGTATGTGGACTCGATTAGTGTGCTTCAGTGGCAGTCTCTTGTGACTAAGGTATTTCATCTTGGCTTCCATTAAAGGTCGTGTTATTTCTTTACATGCTGAGGTAGCTGTTGACTTATAATGGAGGATCTGCTCCCTTGAGTTGGTGCCACGGATTTTGTGTCAAGCCATTTACAGCACAGAGCGAGGGAAGTGCATGTGACTGTGCTTCATAGCTAGCTTCTTTCAACGGCACGTGCTTACTAACTGAGGTCGTGTAACATGTAAGGATATGGGAAGATGATAATGAATTGCGAGTAGAGGAGTATTTAAAAAAAAACTCGTTTGTGGCTTGTTTGAAGGTACCGTCCCGGAATTCTGCTGGATAAAACGAAGACTGCGCGAAACCTGGGTCAGAGGGATTTTAATTTTATTTATTTGATCCAGGGCCTGTTGTATTAAATAAGGGATTTTGTCATCAAAAACGAAACTAATTTAGTGTACTACAGTTTGAAGGCGAATTGTTTCAGTACACATGTGCTTTTAACCAGTGTTACAGGATTTTGGGTTTCTACAGTTTTTAGTTACAGTTTATGTCACTGAATATTCTTTTCCTGGCGAATAGAGACATCGTAGTGGTATCGAAACGTCGGCAGCCGTTTACGTAATGGCACAGCGTCATATTACAGAAACCTGGTGTTGTTTTACCTTTTGTAAATACTGTATTTATAGATACTTTAAGAGTACTGCGTTGATAATAGAGAAGCATGCCTATAATAGACAGCTTATTAATACAAATAAACTCGTGTCACGTTGAAAATGCAATCTAATGAGCACGTAATTGAACCTTCATATGTTTGAGAAACTATTTGCCTTCATCGCCCCTGAAGATGATTCGGTAGTGAATCGAAATACTTGTGGTCTCAGACAGAGGGTAGTAACTGTAGTGTGTGCTGTTTATGGTCATAAAATTCATTATTTATTGCTCAGTTTGAATTGTCTAAAAGACGACCAAGTTTTGGACCATGTGTCTGCAGAATACCATTGTACACCAGCTTGCTCAAATTGAGGCAAAGTGGACTGTAGCCCTTTAAAGTTGAACTACAGCTCAAGATACGTGGCTGCAAACAAATGACGCTACTAGTTCTGTTTGCTGAACTCTCTACCACAAAACTCCTTAGAGTTTAACTGTTCAGTAGGCAAGTTTCTTCAGTCCATCTCTTGTAACCGTGTGCCACAAGGCGACACTGACAGGACGAAAAATCGGGAATTCCTGTTGTAACAACCATGAGGAAGATCGATCAGTTTGTTGGTCGAGAGATGAGTTCAGATAGAGAACTGGAGCGGAAGGAACGCGCCAAACAAGTAGGAAAGGAAGTGAAAGAAGAACAGGAAGGGGAGTGGAAAGTGGGCTGAAGAGACACAGACAGAGAGTGAGAGTTAAAAGAAAAGGACAGACGCGAATGAAAATGAAGTAAAGGGCATACGTTTTTCATGTAAAAGGGAAGAGATGGTTGACGTTGATTTAGTGCGCGCATAGGAGACTCATGTGAAGAAGTTTGTGTTTTCGTGGGGTGCTAGGGAGGGGAACTCCCTTTCATTTGAAGGAGCTTTCTATATTTTCTCTCACAGCAAATAATATAATTTTGTTCTTTATTTAGAAGAGGCAAAAAAGTGAACTGAAATTACTGAGGTACAGAAATACCAACCAGTTAGTCGAAAACTTGAAAATTTTTCTTTTACAATAAATGGCATGAAGGCTAAGGCAAGCAAACACAGAGTTATCTGTGTGCTTATCTGACCATCACCATACCATATGACATAAAGGGAAGTGAAAGTATGGCTTAACAGATGCCGGTTCTAGGCTCTATATGGCGATAAGTGGTCAGTGTCATGCACTGGCGTCTTTTTTCCCCTGGGTAAGAGGTCCCGATGACTATTGGGCGGAAGGCAGGGTGGGCCGCAGGGCTCGTCTGGTGGAGAGTGAACACTCTTTCTCTTGCCAGAAATGGAGGTCCGATTCCTGTGTTTTCCGTTCTAGTCACGATACGGACTGAGCTATCTCGCTGGGATTTATTTATGAAATGTTGTTATAGCATTCCAGAGTCGGACCCTCGAGTTCCCACGTTTCCGATGCTAGGTCAGTTTTCAGAGCAGTGAAGCTCACAAGGTGCCTTCCGGATAGTAGGCAGTCGAGTATCTTCAGATCCAAGGTGGAGAGTTCCTAACAGGACGCTGGAGAAATTGTATAACGAGGAGGTACATAATAAGCGCCATAAAATTATTATTAGGGCGATTATACGAAATATTGACCCGTAGCACATTTGGGTAGATAAATTTAAACAATTCTTTTGGGGCCGGAAATCCTGTAGGGAAGTTATCAGTTGCTAGACCTCAACGTAAGTGGCTGTATATTAAATTAGGGTACGAGGCTGAGAATTAGATTGATCTGATTCAGAACAGAACTCTGTAACGGGCCTTTGTTAACACGGTAATGCTCCTTCAGGTGCCACAAAAGGCCGATTTTTTTTTTTGACCAGCTGAGCGATTATGTGCTTGACATGGAGGGCTTTGCTCCATGTAGTCAGATGCTACGGAAGGAATCTTGTAGATCGTGGGCATGGCGACGCTTGAGACTTCTCATTGTTGTTCTGTTCGTCGTTAGCTCAAAGCGCTTATCGCAGGCGAAGTGTACTATGACGTTACCATTGACTACATTCGTAGAACACAGGGCCCAAACGAGTTGACGGAATACAGGCCGTACGCTGCAAGGGGAACCGAGACGGCAGGAGGGGGCTGCGGGGGGGGGGGGGGGTCGTGCCAAGCGACTCCGGGAACTTCTGTATAGCCACTTTGGTTACAGAAACTTGCACGGATTTCTGTGCGTTTTACTCTGTGATACGCCGACGCCTAACAATGTGAATCTGTTTACTATTACAAGTTTTAGAAGTTAGTTGCTTCCTTCGTTATTCTGACGTATGTCGTAAGAATATGAACGAAAATCTGAGTCTTGGGTACACATTTGTCTTGCTCACGTCAGAAAGTTTTCAACTCAGTTTGCGTACATCATAAATTACTCTTTACACTATCTTTCGCGGAAGAGTGCAGTACGCCTGTGCCTAAGCCCGAACTGTGAAAGTGTATGATGGTCATAGGTATCTCTCTCATTGCATTCTTGGCCTTTGCAGTGAATGGAAGTGAAGATTCAGTATCAGAGAGCAGCTCGAGTCTCCAGCAAATGTGCTTCCGGTTGTAGCCGCTGGATACAAGGGAACGCTGCAGTACACTCAGTCCTGTTGCGAAGACAGTTTATTACCTTTCGTGCCGGAAATAGAATCCCGCGTTTCCAGTCCGTGGCTGATCCTTCTGCTAACTGACGTCTTAAAGCTCGTGCGTTTTCGTACCACGCCGAACGACGCTGTCGAGTAGGCACAAATCCAGCTTCATATTCGTGAGATATCTGGTTCAAATATCGATACGGAGACCGGGCACCCTCACTCATATTTGTCGTCTTTTTACCCAGTTCCTCCATTCACTGAAATGTCGACACAGTAGGCTGTCTTGACCTGCGTAACAAATATTTCCTTTCATATTCTTTATGGATCATTATTCACCAATCACCGTAACCTTCGAAGCCGATGGTCTCAGTTAATGACAGCATCGTTAAATATACCTAACTGAATAGTTTCGTGCAGAGTATTGCTTCTTTAAAAGCTAATATCTGTTCAGCTAACCAGTAAATTCTTCACACGTTATGGAACCCCCATGTTCATTACCGTGTTCATCCACTAGTCCCTGCCCTGAACAAAGTGCACCCAGTTCACACCCATCCATCCCTTGTCTTTAAAATCAGTTTTGCTTTGAAATTATACCTGGGTATTCAAAACAAAACGAATTTCATGGTTTTATTTAAGAACAAATCTAAATGAAAATTTTTGCCACAAATTAAAATTATTTGAACGTGTTTCAGCAAAATATCATAAAAACCACAACACTACGCAGTATGTGTGAACTCGCTGAACTGTTAGTTTTAAAAATATTTACATTTTTTGCATTCGCGTGTTATAATTCTCGCATCTGTTAAGAGGTTGTCAGAGTGTGAGGTCGTGCAGGTTTTGTTGTCGTTTCGTCTGTGACGTTTTTCATTCAGAAATTATGCTGCCGCATTTTGAATAAACCAAGAGGGGGACTGAACTCGATGTCTGAAGGGCAGTTCTTGCCAAAACTCGTGACGAGAATGTTTAAAGTGAAGAGCAGGGTGGTGCTTTTCTGCCGTTTCATGATAATTAAGGAAGAGGCGTTGAAGTGGATGAAATACAAATAATTACGCAAGACTGTAGGAAGAAATCGTACAGCCTACGTTTTTATTACATGAATTTCTAGTCATAACAGTTTAGCTGTTGTTACTTTGTTATGTTTTATTGTTCTAAATAATTTGTTAAAGCACCTTACGTACGGATGTTTTGTACATTAAATTCATCCAGTATTATTCCAGAGTCTCATGTTTTCTTGTTTGTTCCCTTGCAAATAATATTTTATTGTGTCTATAATGTCATGTTTCTGGGTATGTCCGTGAGATGTCTGCATACCAAATTCCGCGTGTCTCGATCAAATTTTTTATTAGTTACTGTCATGGAAATGATATATAAAGAAGGCCTGCGCTGTGTCAGACGGTTAGTCGTAGGCCTCGCACTGCGGAGGCTTACGTTCAATCCCAGGCTAGTCCACGTGGGATTTCTGGCGAACAAGGTGGTATTGGGACAGGTTTTTCTCTGAGTACTTCAGTTTTCCTTTGCCATTATCATTCCAATGGTGCCCCATGTTCGTGCATTCATCTGTCACCGACCTTGTGTAAGCTCAGCAGTGGACAGCCTCGTTAAATAATGCGCCAAAAAACTAAAAAAACTTTCTGTCATGGCGGCCGTGTTACTGTTTTACAGTACAGAAAATTGTCTTCACGAGGAGGATATCAGGATTCCTACGCGATGTACGTGAACTAATATCAGCTAAAAATATCTGTTTGCCTGGAGTGTCCTTAAAATGCTACGAAAGCCGTGTTAGGGTAAGTGGTGTCGTAAGCCTGAATTATATCCGCGTGACTTCCATAATGCGAATGATTTCTGCTGTCGCTCGGCGTCCAATGTTATGGTTCTTGAAAGTATCAAGCATAGCCATTTTGTGTGTAGAATATTGCCGATTCTGCGAACTGCAGTTCCTGCGGTGGGAAGCACCACAACAAATGATGTATCGGTTTTTTCCCCCCGAAAGAAAGAATAAGAGAGAGAGATGACGCGTTTTGTAACGCGAAGAGTCGTGCTTGGTACCTGTCACGACCAGAAAACAGATTCCAGCTATACGACGGTCAGCTATTGATTTATTTCGAACCAAGCAACCAACGTCTTTCTTTCATTCACTGTCAGAAATGTGACTTGGCTTTATATCAGGCACAGAATACCGTCTCTTTCACGGTTTCTTGTCATAACAGAATGACGACATTGCGAAAATAAATCCCTAAGACCGGGAAAGTAAAGTAAGAGAAGGCGCGTCGAGATTTTTTGGTTTTTACAGCTGTGTTCTCATCGAATATGACGACTTGTCGTTTGGTAATAAGTTTCCAGTGTTTAATGGGGACTTTCTCTTTCCTTTCTTAGGGTATTTCAATTCGACTACTGAATATGGGGCAACAAAGTTATCTGAAACTTCGAAAATAACTTACTAATCCTTATTGCGTCATATTGCGGAAGACCCGAGTGTCCACGATTCGTAGCATTCGTATACCACTTAACCCTTCAAAACACTCCGGTTGCTGCATGTGCCACAGTTTTTCCTCCCTAAGAAATGTCCTGGGAGATTGACCTAATGAGTGCTGCTGTAATCACTGAGCTACAATTTAGCTACATGTTAATTTAATATACGCTGTCTTGTTCCAATGTTAAGTATGGCAGTGTCGTCATGCAGGGTGGAATTTTACTGTATAACGTTGTCCTGGTAGTTTCTGGAGCAGCGGATTTTCTGTCGTGAAGATTAAGGCAATATATCATGATTTATTGTGCAACAAACCCCACTATTAAAAAAATAAGTTCTCGAATTGCAGTGCAGATTTTTCTGCTCAGGTGCTCTAGTAAATAAATAAATACATACTTGACCTCTTCAGTTAAAACTGCGGTGTGAAATAAGGTAACAACGAATTATCGTCTCTTCATCTGACCTGAGACACCTGAAATTAAGATTTCATTTTAAGGCTTTTAATCATGTAATTGTTTTGCGTAATATCATGCGTGGGCTGAACAATTATTAAAGTCACACTGAACGAAGTGCCTGTTGGGCTACGTCTTGTGGTTTGGGAACTACAGCTTAAACAAAATGCGCATGTAGATAATCCACTGTTAGCACAAAGTTCGTGTTGCAAGTCCCGTCGCCAGGTAACAGTATCAGTTGCACTGGCTGTCTCTTTAATGTGACCAAGCAAGAACATCTGTCTCAACCTTATACAGAGATTGGGGGCGGCAGAGGATGCCCTTTGCTGCCTGCTGCGTTCCTTAAAGAAGGAGTAAAATAAAGAAAAAGAGGAGAACCTTTGAAGGCTAAAGAGTTCCGAGTCACGTGCAAGATTCCCAGGAGGATCCAAAAGTCGCCGTGCTGGCGGTAGCTGGCAGTAGTAGAGACAGTAGTGATACGTAGTAGAGAAAAGTGAAAAACTTAACAAAACCACTCCACACACTCAGACACCTACAAGGAAACTCTCTGTTTTATTTATTTTTTCTCTGGGAAGGAGTTGGAGAAATAGGAACTGGGATTTAGTGAAAGATTTCAGACGTCAAAAAGGTTGAATAATTCGTTAAATCTTTCTTCCCCACTGACACAGTATTGAACCTTCCAGGGTTGTTACAAATGTATTTATTCCGATTTGTATAGGCTATATGGAAATGTTGAAGAGTCATGATGATTTATTCCTATTGTTAAAGTAATTAAACAGAATAAGATACTGTTGTGTAAACAGTAAAGCTTAAAGGCTGAACCCTCTATACATAACATAGAAAAGTCAAATCGGTACGTAAAACGAAGGTGAACAGCGTCTGATGACGGTCATTTGGCCTTTGAGTTTGAGAGGGTCTTTAACAAGAGCCCCAGCAAAGTTGTTCCTGTCCATGCCACGAAGGCATATAGGTTGATCACAGGTTTAGTTATACTCATTCTTAACCTCCGCACTAGATGGGTATGAGTGGTTAACTTCACACCACGGCCGCTTTACTCTCGGGCGAGAACACCGTTACTCGTTGAACAGAAGGCTGGGTGGGACCCCAAGCCTGTCTGGACGTATTGGGGATACCGGCGTTGGAACCTCGGATCGCCCGGCCTGCAATCTAGTCACTATCCGGCACAGTAACAGTTTCAAACCCGAGTCCAGGGGCGCTGTGAAACTCATTCAGCAGAGGGGTTGTGGGAGCTGTCAGAGTCAAAGCGGCCGGAACGTGTAGCGGGCCGCTCCCATTTAGTACATGGATTAGGAAAGCGTGAAGGCATCTCCGCTGTACAACTGACCTTCAAATCGTGACCTTAATTAAGCACATTGACAGGTTTTACAACACATCCATAAAATAATCCCAGTTCTGATAAATTCTACAAGGTTTTGACGATGGTGTATAATTCTGTAGATTGATGGTTTTATAGACTTTATCCATCGTCCAAAGAGTAAAATATTAAAGTATTAAAAAATTAAAAGATTAAAATCACAACATTTTGGAAGCTGGCTCTGCTTTCGTCCTCAGGTGAATGGAGGGGGAGAAAAGAAGAACCTAGTGTGTCTAAGGGGCTTGGATGGAGGCTAGCTCTGTCAAGGGGCGCAACAGAGTAGGTTCTTCTTTTCGCCCCCTCCATTCACCTGAGGACGGAAGCAGATCCAGCTTCCGAAACGTTGTGATTTTAATTTTTTTAATATTTTAATATTTTACTCTTTGGAGGATGGGTAAAGTCCCTAAAACCATCACCACACAATCTCATTTCTGTCCACTAGAATATAGTTCCTTAATTTATGTACATTTGCTACGATATCCGTGCACGGCTGTAACTTGCTCGCGACATTGTACAGCTGTTTCCCTATTTATGCAATACAGTACTTGGTTTCCAAGGGTCGCGTGTTTCAAATTTTTGTTGTTCGTGATGTCATTCTGCATTTAATTTTCCTTGAAAAATGAATAGTTTTTTAGCTTTAATGCGATTAGTCTTCACTAAACAACGTGATGAGAGGAAAATATTCTTGCGTACAGTATCTGGTGATTTGCAATCCCACACTTCAGTGGATAAGTGTGATGATTTGTTAAAAATCAGTTCTGAGCTCTCACAGAGCAGGTGTGTTGGTACGTCATTGAAGCCCAATATCTTGGGGTCAAAATCTTCTACTCATCCGTACATGAACACTAAAGAGGTCTGCAAAACGTAGCTTTATTATTTTGGATGTTGGAAATATTCCTTGCTTGGATTTTGTTACAGTTGTTAAGTTCCTCGGCACATTCGCGAACAGAAGTCCTGCTCTAAAATTCTTTGCTTTTTCTGCATGTTACTAAGAACAGTACAGATGAACCAGCAGCCAGTGTGCACTTTGTTGTCTGTACACAATCTGTAGGAAGAACAGGAGGTATGAAGCAACAGTCACACAGCGTTTGGCTGCCTGTGCACTGTCTTCACTGAGAACAACAGACAAGAAACAGCGGTCCCTGTCTATTTGGCTATCTGTTTATTGTCCTCACTGAGAACAATAAACAAGAAACCGCAGCCACTCTGCGTCCGGCTGGGTACTTAAAACAGTAAACATGGACGTGTAATAATTCTGAAGTTTGCTGTTTGTGCACTATTTATACGAAGAACAGTACGCATGAAACAGCGGTCACTGTCCATTTGGGTGCGTGTGCTCTGTCTTCAGTGAGTAAAACAGACAAGAAAGAATGGTCACTCTCCATTTGTTTATCTGTATACGGTCTTTACTGAGAAAAATTGACAGGAAACAGCGGTCACTCTGCGTTCGGCTGTCTGTGCAATGTGTGTACTTAGAATAGTAGACATGAACATGCAGTAATTCTGCATTTTGCTTTCTCTGCACTATTTATATGAAGAACAGTAGGATGAAAGACCTGCCGCTCTGCATTTGGCTGTATGTGCTCTGTCTTCACTGAGAACAGCATACATGAAAGAGCAGTCACTCTTTATTTTGCTCTGTGTGTCTTATCGCTTAGAAGTGGAACCCTTCTAGTTGACATCGATCTTCGTCATTTCGGTATCATGCATAATATACAGGGCTTTAACACATCAAAGGAATTTCGTATCAACTACCTGTGTTCTATAAGGTAAAAGAAATACAGTTTTTTTATTGTGGTGCGTCTTGAGTGAATCGAGCAAGTCATGGTTGGCGTCGATCCCTGTAGGAAGACGGCTGTACTGAATCTTGTATTAGACGCTCATAGGATTTATAATTTTCATTAGGCATTTATCTGTCTGTGACGCTGTCCGTGACGTTTACAGGATAATTTGGGACATTCACAAATAAAATAAATGGACCTACACCAATAAAAATATGTAGAGAGGTTTCAGTGCTTTTATTCTGTATTACTCGTGCTAAGTAATGTTTTCCAAGCGTTACGAAGTTTCATGCACGTATTAATATGTTAGTATTAGGCTACCTTTGTCGATATTTATAAAAATGCGTGTACGTACGTTTGTTCATCCGGGATGCCGTCACTGCAATCGTGAAAAATAAATAGCTGTTTTTCTATGTTTGTCAGCTGCTTATTGTAGCAAGCAACCGTGCTGCGGTGCTTAATAATAAAAAAGATGTTCGTTACCACAGCCTCTGATTTTTAGATTCTGGATTTAACGAAAAGTAAGACAGAGATGCTGTTTCTTTTTTGCAGTTTTCTAACGTCCGAGTAACCGTTACGTGGTTCAAGTGTTAGTAAGTGTTAGACAAGTTGTATTATCGTCGTTTCAGTTTTGTGTTAATTTCTGTTGGGGTTTAAAGTGTAATGATGTAATTAAACTGTTGAATGTGGTAGCAGTAAGCGCATAATTTATATAAGGGAGAATTTACATCGAATTTTCAAAGAGTGTTACACTGTTTACCAAGAGAAGAGAATGCATAGAAAATTTTTGGGGTAAACCTGACGGGAAGAGACCCTTGAAAGATGAAGGACCATATAAAGGAATGATATTAAAATAGATCTTAAGGAAAAGAGGATGGGAGGATGTGGGTTTGATTTATCTGTATAGTGAACAGAGCCAGTTGCCGGCGCGTTTTAACACGGTAACACGGTAATTAGCCTTCGGTTTAGTAATGTGGGGAACTTGTCGCCTAGCAGAGGACCTGTTCGCTGCTAAAGAATGGCTCAGTCCCGTTTAGTTGGGTGTAATACTCATGATGTGGGGATGTGCTGTGGTAATGTGAGCTGCATGACAACAATCTCGACGCTGTTATCGACCCCGTGCCATGGTGGCAACTTCTTCTATACCGGTGAATGGCGTGCAGTCTAATCAATATTATAAGGCGGACCTGCAGACTAAGCAGAAACCACAACAAAGCTGCGATAGATTACGCTATGTTCTGTGTGGCCGTGTGCATTATTTTTCGTCCCCTGAGTAAGACCACATGTTATGTGTCCTGAATGCGTGTCGTACATGTTCCTTATTTCAAATCCAAATATTATGTTAGTTGCTTCTCATTATTTGCGCCCAGAAGGACGGGCATGATCAGTTTGTGAGTGGCAAACTCGAAGAACTTTATTTTCAGACCGTGCACTAGTTGCAGTTTAATACCGCCTTGGTACGCTCAGATTTAATGTCATATTTATGTACGTCATAATTTTATGCTGCTTGTTTACATCTTAAACATCGTCTTCAGACAGAAAATGCAATAGTACGAACAACAGTGGAATCAACCAGGATTTTAAAATGAACATTACAGAAATAAGACACGTATTCTTAAATACTGTAGATAATAATGTGTTAAGATATACAGAGTGTAGCTAAAATGCTTTGAAAAACGTCAGGAGTGAGTTCTTTACATAAAAAGAATCGTATAAACATATGTCCGGAAATAAGCGGTTTTTGAGTTTAATTGAAAGATTACATTTATTTAATACCTTAATTGTGTGACCTTTTACTCACAACTGATAATACACTTACCATACATTTTCCCTTTTTAATAATTGTTGGGTTCCTTTTTTTATCAAATCACAATTCACAAGAGGTAGGCCCTACTCAACACAGCCTCCACCTGAATTATTTCACGTATGGACAGGTCTGATCATGCTGCACCCTTTCAAATGTTCTGGGGCGGTTGCGAATGCTTTGACAGGCATAAAAAATTCGTCGGTTAAGTGCCTGTCTATTTGTAATTGGAGATGAATACGCCATGATTTTTATGTGTTCCCACACATAAAAATATAAAGGACTGAGTTTGGTGCGAACGTGGGGGCTGTGTCTCGAAAACTGCGGACATATACTGATATGAACCCTTTTCTTTGTTTTCGTGTGGGGAGCTCACTCCTGAAGTTTACCCAAGAATTTGAAATACATTCTGTATGTTAAGAGCGTTACGAGAGGGTATTTAATACGTGGTAAGTGATTTGAACTGCATATTGTTCATATTGCAGGGGTGTACAAGGACTGAGCGCCAAGTCGCTATTGCGACGAAATTTTATTCAGTGCCGCCCAATATTTGTGGGTCTGAACTATGGAACTTGCTTTATGTCACCCTTCTGACCCCTGGAATTTTGAACGGTTTTCACAAATATTTGACGTGCTGTGTTATATCGTGTTGCACTGCTTCAGAAAATAAACTGGATAATATCCCGCAAATTCAAATGTTATATTGTGAAACATTACAGGCTTTAACAGTTTTATGCCTGGTGAAATCTGGGCAACGGTGTGTTGAAATTATAATTAAAAATATTGTACGGGGGTATTATGAGGAAAGTGCCAATTTCACCTCAATGTTTTGGAGTTCTTTGCACCTTCTTGGGTAGCTACTTAACTTTTCCATTAGTTGCAGGTCATTTTATTGTCTATGATGTGGTGTTATCACAATGCACTCTACGTAGTATTACGCAGTAGGTGCAACAGGCGTCAGTATGTATGTGGTAAGGTCAGTGGTGCTATCTGGACGACGGGCCAGACCACGCCTGCAGCGCAAAAAGAATACCTTATCTGTGACCCTGCGATCCAATGTTGGCAGCTCGGATTGAAATGACACACACATTCTTAAAAGTTATTATATAGCGTTAATAGCCTATGTGCTAGTGACCACACAACGTAATAAGTAAAATGCAAAATATATGAGAATAAAATTGGCACTACAGATGAAGATAGTGCATATCCCATAACTCTACCACATCCACCCCCATCTAGTGCCGAGGTTACCATGGGTAGAGCTATACGTCTACTTCCGCTTCTGTGCCTCCAATTTTACGTTACGGGGTGCCACTTACCTTTACCTTTCTCTAACACAAATGGACCTTGTGTTCATACTCGCGTGTACTTACATTTGATATACTTAGTGTGTAATATAGTACGTGAGGTTGAAGCCTTGAGCTGAAATTCCTTACCACGTTTCAAATATTCTAATATAAGGCTTAATATGTGTATATATTTAATGCATTCTTATCTAGATATTGCAGAGTATGTAAGTATTTTTTCTGAAAAGTTTATTGTAAAAGCATGGCTGGTTTAATTTTCTTGATACCATTAAATGTTTTCTCGGATGAGCCATATTTAAGACTAAAGTACTCTCATGTAGCAGAAAAGCATAACGGAAATAAATGTGACGTGTTAAGTCTAGGTGTATTATAATGATGACGAAACAGAAGTGGATGACTAACAAAATAAACCCTTAAAACTGGCTGTGAGGCACACAACATCTCTAGTCTTCGGCCGTTCCAACATTACGATCGCGGGTTCGAATTCCATTCATGTTTTGGTTGTGGCCCTATATTTGCTTTCTTCTAGGCAGAGGCGCTGCAACTGACGGAGCAGCTGTCCGAGAATCCTGCTGAATGTCTAGGATTCAAAATTTCGGAATTAATTTTGAATTTAGTCAGTACAGACGGCCAAATCCGTGAAACGTGCGGAGGAGTACGAAACTGAGATAAAATAATTTTAAAGTTACGTGACAATCGTGTGACAACAGTATATAAGGTTAATAACAGGGACTTCGTGCAGTACATCGCCCTAGTTTATCGTAACCACGACCTTTCGGATATGAGTTACATTTTCTTCTTTAGGGCTAAAGCATATGAAGAAATTTCCATTCGGCTGGGCCTCCTTAGAGCTGCTGTCATACCCTGGGTGTATTTTCCTCATGCCTCCTTCACATTATACGCATTTCATTAATTCCATACCAGCGGCAAATCCTGATCCCGAAGTCAGGTTTAGCGAAAGGTTACACAATGCAGCGTTGTACCGCTCCGCCATACCGGATATCCGGAGCAGGATTCTCCATTTTCCCTTATTTATTTCTTTTATTTTAAAGTATTTGAAGGTATATCCAAATACTGTTGTTATGAACTTCATTTAGAGCGATTTGAACCTTTGTTAAAAGAGTAAAATCTGACTGTTATTATTATCTGCTTGTTTTGAAGCAGATCGACAAAACTGAAGAATAAAAAATTCCTTAGTTTATAAATATCTAATGCGTTTAACAGGTCTTCTCGTGCAACATTAGGAATTTAATTACACATTTGAAAATTAATTTATTTTCTTATCTGACGGACTTGCTTTCAGAATGTTAATATTTTCATTTTTGGATACATTCAGGCGAAACTCAACTGTATCTGTAGAGGAATACTAGTATGTTTCGTGTGTTGAAATGAATAAATGATAGGTTGCATTACATTCCTTCTGAAATAAGCATTTACTATTGGGTTAGGTTGTGCTGCTATTGACAGCGAATCTCATAAAGTTTCCGGGCGATGATCTTTGTTAACAGATGCATTCATTTCAGCAGAACTGAACACAGTTGCAGAAGGATGGCTGTTAGTGTAAGATTGATATCCATGGTCAGTGTGCGTCTTTTCATTTGCATGATGAATAACACGAGGAAAAAATATGTATAATGCAATGAAAAATGAAGAAATATTGAGTAAAATAGCAATAAAGTGGAATAGGCCGGATGCTATTAAAAACAAAACAAGGAATGTTTGTTCCAGATGTTTGTTTCTTCTTATGATTTGTTCAGATTAAAGATGTAGCATATATTAAGGGTGGCTTGGGAAGACACCTTTACGTGTTGTGGTGTTACATGTGTACCGCAGTGTGACAGGAAGTAGATTACAGATTCAGGAAGAAGAAGAGGAGGAGGAAGAAGAAGAAGAAAAAGAAGAAAAAGAAGAATAAGAAGAAGATGCTTTGTTCTGCAGTCTTCCAACAGATAGAGCGCAACATGACGGCGGATGGGCTTATTAAATATTACTGTATTTTCAGCTGTATGGTCTGTGGTTTTTGATCTCAGAAATGACACAGAGAATCATAATTCTTCTTTCACACTGCTTTTAAGACAAAATACTCCTTTATTTCTTCTTCCCACGACTTTACGCTTCTTATACACTACATCATGTAACGCGGTACTTTAATATTACCTTGATGCAAACGGGATATCCGCCAAGGACTGCTTGCAGTGCGAACGGAAAGTGACAAACATTACTTCATACAGGAGTAACAGAAATTCTTTTGAGAGGACTGAACCTATTTTGCTGTCCAACATTAGGTGTCACTTTCAATCACTCAATACAGCACGTTAACAACGTGAAGCTTTGACGATAAATTCACGACCGTTTGTCCTTACTTCGCAAGCATCGAATGAAACTCGCTTTATTTTTCTCCACTACAAATTTTAGGCTTCTCCTATTCAAATACAGAGTAAATTATTCCTAGGGGTAACGTTTCTGCCTTGCATCCCTGAGGTACCCTCTTCGAATTTCGACCGGGACGCAGAACACTCCAACTGAGGATTTTCTTGGCTTTACTCTTCCGCTTCGTGCCAGTGCCGGGATTCTCTGTTAGAACAGGCCACTAGTCCTTCTTCTCATATTCTTTCCAGTTTTTTGTTCATTGCCGTAAAGTCATACGACGCTATTCAGTCTAGAGTTACTGTCTGTAAGTGAAGTGCAAATACGAGTAAACTTACGAAATATCATTAATACTTATCAGAACTTTTCCCATTCTCACAGAGCACAAACACACACAACGTTTCGAAAGCAGCCTGCTTTCGAAACGTCCTGTGTGTTTGTGCTCTGTGACAGCGGAAAAAGTCCTGGTACATATTAATGATATTTTACACTTTGAACTATTGTCAAAACATTGGTTTGTACAAGTAAGCCCTCAGTTCGCTCTTTTCCTGTGCTCACCCTTAGCCTAGAACAGGCCTGCACAGCCTTGTATAGGGCGCAGGCAACTTCGGAAAAATTTGATCTGAATGTGGGCTACACGAAGTTCAATTTACAATGAAAAATGAGTAAGTGTTTGTATAGTAATATATGTTATTTTACTGTTTATTTGTCTGTACGTCATGTGGAATAAAAATATGCTGATAAATATAGGAAAAATTTATGGAAAGTGTAATTCGCCACCTAGGCTGTGTCGCTAATTTTAGCACATTTTTACAAAATAAGTTAATAACATCACAAATAAATAGCTTATATAAGTTTCCAAAATTTATTCGGCCCTTTATCTCGGCTTTGCCAGAGAAAGGGTTAAAAGACATTCACTCATTTAAAATGTCTCCGCGGGGAATATACCGCTGTGTCGCCAACAGGATGTTGCTCGCGGGCCTCAGGTTGAGGGGGCTTAGAGTGAGCCTCATGGTGAGAGATCTGGGTACGTTATTCGCACAGAACGCTATTACGGCACTCGAACGCAGTTTATTTTGCTTTAAAATGTTCGAAATTTTTACCAAAAAATGGCTGCAGTCGAATTAATTTGGGTTACATTATCTTTGGAAGGATATCCATTTTTACCTCAGTGCCCTGTGAGGTTAGTGTGACCGTTGGTGTGAAGATATGCATTTAAATGTGGGCAGACAATATTATCCCTGGCCATGAGCTGATCGTGAGGGTACCCATCATGTGAATCAAGCTTCAGGCCTGCATACGCAGATTGATGGGTAATTACTCTAAGAACGAAACTGCGAAAGAATTATAGTCGTGTTTCTCCATCTGCCTGTCGTGGCGATTGCTGTGAAAATTTCCAGTTTGTTTAGAATAAGAAATTGCATGAGCTGACCTCAGGAAAACTGCTAGGTAGAAATCCAGAGGCTTCAGAAGAATTATTTGAATCCAAAATACGCATTGACCTACAGTGTGTTAACTAATGAGCACAAGCAGCAGTCATACTGGAAGAACTGACAGGCGCTCAGACGGTCACGAAGCTAATCACTTTTGGACGGAAGCCAGAGGTTCGTCGTAAGGTTCCAAGACTCTGCAACCGAAGTCATATATATGTGTCCAATTTATTGCCTTCGTACAGATTCCACTAAATTTTGTTTTAGTATTGTTTTCGTCACGTATGGGGGAGAAGAGAGGTGCATACAGGATTTTGGTAGGGAGACCTGAGGGAAGGCGACCACTTGGGAGACCCAGGCATAGATGGGAGCATAATATTAAAATGGATCTTCAAGAAGTGGAATGAGGCATGGACTGGATTGCGCTGGCTCAGGATAGGGACAGGTGGCGGGCTCTTGTGAATGAGGTAATTAGCTTCCAGGTTGCATAAAATGCGGGGAATCTCTTGACTATCTGAGAAACTGTTAGCTTCTCAAGAAGGCCTCTGCTCCATGGAGTTAGTTATTTTTTTCATACCTTTGCTCTTTTTTATCTGCGGTGACCTTTTCCCTTCGGTTTTCACAACATTTTCACTCTCTTTGCATGCTTTTTGCACATCTTGTCTCATCGCTCGCGATTGTTTAGCGCAGTCGTATTTGGTGAACGGTATTAGATCTAGCTTGTAGCGTTGGTTACGTATACCGCCGTCACCTAATAATTTATGGTTTAGATGTTTCGATATGTATATCTATAGTCGATCGAACCTGTCCGCTTCTGCAGGCCGCGTCTTTAAGCACCTTGTTCCTGGCTGTCGTGTTTTATTTCAAGCAAGCTGACCTATGATAAGGTACGGGCAGACATATAGGGCAGAATATCGTGGCAGAGTCGTTGCCAACCTTTATTCGTATTCCAGAGATGAAGTTGGATTTTTGGCTGCACCCCCGATGGTATAACGTAAATCCCATTTTATTTTTTTTATGATTCATACAGCCCTTATTCTTACAATCAGTGCATCCACCAACGAATTCACTTAATAAAGTAAAATTCATAACACTTATTAAAACACGTAAATGTTTCGCCGCCGAGGTGCCATCCTCAGGATGTTACAGAATAAATGAGCATAGGCCCAGCACGTTGGTCTAGGTAGTACAGTGCCGGTATTGAAATGTGTAAAAAGTTAAAATTCCAAAATATATAAAAATTGATAAGTATTAATATCACAATATTTTAATACTTATCAAATGTTTATATAGTGTAGGATCTTAACATTTTAAACAATCCAGTACGGGCGATGTAATACCTAGAATAACGTGTTGGGCGTATGGCTGCTCCTTTGTCCTGTAGCTCCCTGAGGATGGCACTTCGACTGCCAGACATATAGGGGTTTTACTCACTGTTATGGATTTTATTATATTAACTACAGTCATTTGTGGATCTGTTGATTCACAGTTTAAACCTTGCACAGCTCCCGCCCTATATATAAATAGTATGCAAACATCATTAGTTTCACAGACCCTATTTCGTATATTTAGTCAGACAGCGCACTTACTCAATTTTTTTAAACTTGCTGCACAATATCCATTTTTCGGCACAAAATGCTGTGTATTTCATAATTTTATCGTTCTTTGTTCACAAAATATTTAAGTTTTACGTAAGGGGTGCGCTAAAATTTAAGTGTCCAGCCCCGCGGACAAAGGGTAGATTCCGACGGACATTTTGCTTACCTCCCTCATTTCCTCCAGGCAAGTAACTGGAGATTTGGCCTAATGTACGGTAGGCTACCACTTTTTCTCTCCATATCACACTTCTTTGTTCACGATTGTTCTCCATTTCTCGCTCTGTAGACTGAGCGGTTAAAACAGCGTTGTAAAAAATCCAAGACACAAAAGAAGGTATATGTTTTAAGGTTGTGTGTTTCGACCATTTTCCTACAACCACACAGAATTCGGTGTTATACCTCATGTAGGGTAAAACGAGGCCAGAGTAAGTTCTGAGGAATGTAAACAAACACGTTCGCTTTCGTGGTGAAGTCTTGAAGTAGCGCTACTGTGTACATGCCACGTATTGTCCCTTACTCAAGAGAATGCATTTGCCCTACACGGCATGGGTAGAACCACCCTCGTTACGACGGTGGGAGCAAAGGGTATACATTCTGCCAAAAACGTGCGTCTTATCACTGTATGACCTCCCATTTGTCGCCATTTATTAGGTGTTTAGTTTATAACAAGCCTAAGTCAAATTTTTGCACAGGTCTAACCACACAGAACACTACAGAAAAAAACGCACAAAACGCGACGACACTTCAGCCTGGCGTATTTTTACCTGGAATACATCGGTGACTGATCACAAAAAAAGGGCTGTCGGCCTTCCCCAATGCAAACAACTGCCAAGGTCAACTACAAACTCTTCAGTCAGTATCAGTAGTTGTGTTGTGTGCGAGCATGAGAAGGTCCGTGGGTGGGTGCATAGTTAGGTTTTTTAACAACCTCATCTGCATACAAGACCTGAAATAATTTCCACCTCTGCAGCCTGTCTGGCAGTATAACTAGTGTTCTCTACTAATGCAGAATCGAGACTTGTCTCTCTTCTTGGTGGGATACAAGCGACTTCCGCATTTATGTAATGTTGTTGCTGGTTCATGTAACGCTAAGAAACATACGCCCCATTTTCTCTCCGTCGCTTTCTCCTTCTGTCACTCCAGGTTGGGCAATTTGAGTAAATTGTAATAATGTTCAACAAACTGTGGGCCTTGCAGACTGGCCCCAACTGGGCTCGCAAGGTTTTACCAGATCACGAAGTAGTAATAACGAGTATATTTCTTGATGCACAAATGTTTGATATGGTAATGTAATCACATTGTTGATGAAAATTAAACATACGTTACTTCAAAATACGACCCATTCTTTAGTATCATCAGGATTATTATATTTTAAAACCTGACATATGTATAATATTTGAAGAAGGACGTAATGCTGCCGAAAGACAGAGATTGTTTCCGAATACAAGTGCAAAGAATGTTGTGTTTTATATCACATCGAAGTTAAGTGGGACGAGGGGAATTAATTTGTGGTTGTACGAGAAATGTTACAGGTCAAATAGTATGACTTGAAGCAGAGACTTGGAAGTCAAGAAGGATTATAAAGAAATGTGACAATAAAGATGGCACCACTCTGTGGGTGAAAAAAGTTGTCATACATAATTAGCCATTAAATAAAATATACAGAAATGAACAAGTGAAAAGAAGAATTTGTAGTGAATGAGTGAGTGCAAACGGGTATTCGTCGTATAAGAAAATATAAACCTGTACGAATGTGACGGAGTTAAAATATGTTTGAAAACATTTACGTAACAAGAGATTTAATTTGGAGAATAAAATCAACACGGTACAATCCTCAATGGCGGTGGCGAGGAAATATAAAATTAGGATACTGGAGAGAAAAATGAAGGTTGCAATATTTGTGGTAATTGTAGTTAATGTGATATTACTAGCAACAAATGAGATCAGGTCCAGTGTTAATTATGCACATGAATAGCAAGAATTTGGTGCCTTGCGGACACTGGTCTGCTCGTACATGATCTAATGAAGCACCACTTTAAACCGTTTCAGGAGGCGTCCTATTCAGAGTGTTATTAATTTTATCGTTTTAAATTGAAACCGTGGCAAAGTAGATAAGACAACACGTTACTAGTTCCTTTTCAACACAAAAAGTGGTTATTGCAATCAGGCTTATTTATTTAAGAACTACCCCTGGGAGAGAGGGTCAGCTAAGTTCATCGCTTCTTTAATGTGTATACTACGAAGTAAGTTTGCATTTTATATTTTGCATTCAGATTGGGATACACCGATGTTTCTACGAGGCAGAGTAAACGAGACAATAATTATGTGAAATCTATGCGCACTCCACTGAGGAATTTGAGGGGAGTGTACCTGTAAATCCACTCATTCCTAACCTATACACTAGGTGGGGTGGAGCGGTCAGCTTCAGGTTTCGGCTGCTTTACTCCTGGGGAAAGACGGCTATGATATCCACTGAATAGGAGCATGGGTGGGCCCCATATTCGGTATTGACGTTTCGGGAATGACAGACTTCTTTTCCCCCGGTCGGGAACGAAACCACGATGCCGACTCTGTTATCCGATTCCAGCAGGAATTAGGTCCGTTGACGTGACCTGCCTGAATGTGTCAGAGACACTGAGAAACTAATTGCTCTATGTATTTGGCTCTTAAACAAAAAGTGTTTACATCCCTACCGTACAAATGTAACTATCTGGCAGTATAACCTGAAGAATAACTAATACTAGTGATAAACCTGTTGGCCACGTTTTTAAGCCAGTTAGACGCGTTTCACTCCTTACAAAAACCATTAAAATATATGTAGACTACAATTCAAGCTAACCTCCGATAAGATTTATAGCTTAATATTTATAAATTTCGTAGTACGGAAGTGTCACTTCATTGAAACTAGGTAAGTAAAATATCTGTCCATGGAAAAGCTTAACCGTATCTAAACATTTAATTTCGAGCTACATTCTATGTAAGGTGAGCAGTGAAATAGCAAATGTAACAAACTGCGTGCAAAGGGTGATGTGTTGTAAATTAGGCAGTGACATTAAGGGAACTGCAAGAGGTGCTATGGCTTAGTAGGCAGCTGACTTACTGCACCATCTGTTGCCTAACGATCACGTACCTTTTCCCATTTCATTGTTGGCAGTACACAGAACAATAGCCCTAATCTGTTGCGATTAATGTTGTGAGATACGGGGATTTACATAAATTGTAGTTAGCAGGTGCCTTTCTATCTCACTACATTTTACACTGCCTGGTTTTCCATACGCGTTCGAGATTACACAGGAATATATTATGTCCTTTTGAATTTATGCTTTGCGCGCCACTATTATTCAGGCTTCCCACTGGTAAAAGAAAAACATTTATTTATTTATTTATTTATTCATTCATTCATTCATCCATCCATTCATTCATTCATTCATTCTTTCTTTCTTTCTTTCTTTCGTTCATTCGTTCGTTCAGCGACGCTCTCAGTAGCTCAGACCACGCATCGTCGAATGTTGGAATGATGAATAAGCAGTCATATCACGGAGGCGTTAGCCGGAATTTGTCTGGAAGGGTTGAGGAAGGTTAGGGAGGTGGAATGAATCAGTCGGCATAATGACTGAGATAAAAACGTCCGAAGAATCATCGTTCGATTCCCAGCAGGGGCGGGATGTTTCTCTCATTACACTGCCTCATTATCGGCTCTGTTGGCCACCCAGCTTCGTATCTCGTGGGAACGGGGAGATATTTTCTCCGGGCGTGAAGCTAGCAGCCTCTTCCCATCTAGTGCCAAGGTTAAGAATTAGTGGAGTTACGCCTCCATAACATGCACAGGGAAAACTGCTGAGGAAAGCTGCGAAATATAGAAGTGCCACGCTATTCTTTCCGAGATTTTAAACGGGGATCTCTGAGTGCGTACGGGGGTGTGGATGAAATATTCAATTGTTAACTTACTGTTGGTATTTGCTTTTTATTGTTATAATGTCTTTGTGTGGTTTACATTTCCTTTCTGAACCAGAAAATGGCATTACTGCATAGCGACGGGATACAAGTTACAAACACGGGTGGGTGGGGACCTGTCTAGTGTCGTGCTCTGCCCTGATGCGGGAGAAAGGTCGTATTCGTGTCTCCAAACGAGAAGGTGGAGTACGAGTACAGGTCAACCCCACGCAAGGTCATGTCGCTTTAACCAGATTCAGGTCGACCCCGGCCGTACCAATCCTTTCCTACATCATTATGCGTGGCTAACTAGCGGGTCTGTTACTGGGGATGTTTCGAAATGGGTACAATTTCGCGTGCTAGCGCCACGAATAGAACTGAAATCCCAGGACAGCTGTTGTTATTATTTGTATTTTATGTATATGACAGAGATTCAAGATAAAATGAAACCATTGTCCTTTCAGTAATTACAGCAGCGTCCGTGAAGTCTTGGCTGAATTAATTTTTGTCATTACTTAATGGCATTAACATTTTTCAGCTATTCACAGACGCATTCGTTCTGTTAATATCAACATACGAGTGTGTGTCGCATAGGAACCTGCCTTTGTAAAGACTACAGTTGTGGCTTGTTTACGGTAGATGCTCTGTTTAAACCTCGGTAGGGACACAGACTATACTGACTGAAAAGTTTCCTGCTTCTTCTCAGTCACTGCTGGCCACGATCGCTTCCTCTTCAGTCCCTTCACTTTTACCGTACGCGATCATAACTTCACACCGTTCAGCTCTATGTAAACGCTGCAGTTCTTACGTCGTCATTAAGAAACATACAGTGCATTTATCCACCCCGCTTTTCTAGAAAGCCTTCATTATTTCAGAAAAAGAATGTCACGCTTTTATCAAAGCGGAATATACTAAGAACCTTTATGATCTAATTGATATAATAACATAAAGCTGGCGGATCACTTGGACTTGTTTCATCCACACATGCGACATGCTTGTAGAAACAGCTAAGCACTATTAATGCACGTAGACGGGGTAGGACGATAATAAAAAATTTGCTTCTAAGAAATACATTGTTGTAGGATCTTTATTGGCGTGAAGTAGGGTCTTTCTGTGGGCTTCTATTCTAGTATCGTTAAATAAAACCTTGGCGTCCGTAACAGGCCAAGCAGGATGATTAATTTTCTGTGACGTGGGTCCCTCAATTGTACTGTGTATATAATTTTTAGGTGGAGTAACGCAACCATAATGTTAGTTGCATTAATATGGTGATTTAATTCTCAGATATTTAAACGTCCGGCATTTCGTGTTTTGTTGATTCTACAGAATCCAGTCATATTACATATAAAAAACACTAGATACGTATATGTACACGGTAGGTTGAAAGTGAAGTAACATAGACTTAGGATTGGAGGTGTTAACATTCAGTGTGAAATAATCTGACTGTGTTTGTTATTCGAAAATACAGGATTATGAAGACAGTTTTTTGAACCCTGTGAGGACTCAATTTACTGTTGCGGGTTCCCCAATTTTGCCTCTGACTAAACATGCATGATTTGAAGTGTTTATTTAAAGACGCTGTCAGTTGCTAATATTATATAGCGTCGATGACGGATGAATTTTTTGTGAAGCATTGGTAGAATTATGGTGCCAGCGGAAACCCCAAGTACTCGGAACCAACCCGCCCCATTGCTGTTTTGTCCACCACAAACCCCACGCAGATTGGCCTGGATTAGAATTCTGGGCAAGGGACTTACCGCCTGGGTCACGGCACAACTCTTCCTCACATGAACTTATTTTCACAATGTACGTATATACATTTGTATAAGTCGGTGGAGCTTGGCCCTTTTGGCACGCTGGTAATTTCTAAGTATCAAGAAATTCTTCGTACTTTATGGTACCCAAAGATTCGTGGCCATCTTCACAGGAGACTACTGCTGATCGCTTTTCTGAGCCAGGTCTATCCATTCAACATCGGCCCAGCCTGTTCCTTAAAGAGCCATTATAACATGACGCTCACCTACGCCTAGGTCTTCCAAGTGGTCTATTCCGTTCAAATTTTCGTATCAAAACTAGGTGCGCGTTTCTTTTGTCTTTACATATAGACAGAGCTCTTGAAACCCACTCATACGCTCGTCCGTGACGAGTGAAAAATAGAGTTCGAAGTGATCACATTTTATAAATTTATTCCTTAATATTGTCCTTCATTCTTGTGTTTTCATTTCTTCACATATATCGAAGGCACATTTGTAAGTGGAGTGGCCGCGAGGACCTTTATTTACGCGGCATTTACAGCCGTGAACGTTGAGATATACGAAAAATTTCAATGCTAAATACGTAAATGTGTACAATTATTGTTTAACCTTTTAAAGCCTAGCGGTAACTTTACATATGACGAGGTTCAACATTAAAAAATTCTACGTGGTGCCCACATTGCGTTTATGTGTTTTGTACGGCTCTCAGAACAAACAGCAACTTCTGCCTTATAAAACATTAAGAGACTGGTTTTTATAACCGTGGAGAGTGTTTACAGCGCGGTACGCACTGAGTCCTTATATAAAACAGATACGCTTCGTCTTTAAAGGGTTAAGGTAATGTACAGTATTTGTAGTGTTTATCTTGCATGTTATGTGAAAGTAACTGGACTGGTACGGAGCAATTGCAACTGCGTGTGCAGGCACAGTTTGTTTTGTGAATAAATTGAGTGGAGTACCGGCTGAACCTGAGCTAACTTTTGTCACTCATATACACGCTGTTTCAGAAAGGCAGGGCCAAACTTTAAGTCGCGTGTTTGTGGGGTGTTGCTATGAATATAGGTTCGTAAGAGTCTTGTTGCCGGGCATGAGCATATGATAAGTTCAAAGTGTTTCTCGCTGGCGCGCCCGTTTGTGTGTTGCAAAACATGGCTGAATCTTTATATTTCTGTGAAAACTTTCAGTCACTGTACCACAATGTACAACATCCGGCCCTGAAACTCCTTTAAACCTGCCTGTGACAAAATGTGGACGTTACAACGAAGCTTCTGTACTTATAATTTAATATAGACGTTACAAAAAATGTTCAGGAGAAGAAAATGTTTGGAGTGTGACCTGTTTTTGTTTTTAATCAATTCTTAACTGCTGTGACCTCTTAATTATGTAGGTCTGCCCTTAATTTTCCGTACGTACCAATGGGAAACAAGCGGAAGGTTTATGTTACATCCGCAAAGTTGTGTTATCGGTAGTGTTTTCCAAGCTGGTAGTAATATGGCCAGCCAGCCAACATATTTTCCCACCCCTGGACTAGAATCTTGGTCTCTGCGTCCTTGTGGCCGTAGAAGCACGAAGACAGAGTGGACACAACAAATAAAGAAAGTAAAAGTAACTGTCTTCACAAAAATTGTCACGTATCATAAAGCTGGCGGCCAGTGCGTTACCCGGAGCTCAGTACCGGCCACGGTATCTTCCCGCTGCGCGCCGAGTTCGTGTTATTACAACCAGCTGCGACGAGATTGAAGCATCAAACAACAGGATGCTAGATCAAAACCTGTTCTTTTCCTTTATTATAGCGTTCCTATATATCAAACCCTTCTCTCGAAGTGGAGCATGGAGAGAAAAAGCGAAATGTTTTATCTTGGGAAGATTTCACAAACACCTTCAGCTTCAAATGTGTAGTAACATCTTGCCGGGTTATTCGCAGCGTCTTTTGGAGCTAATAATTTGTTGTATTTTAAAGTACTGATGATAAAATTCCCGGGTGATACTAGTTAGGCCTAACACAAGAATATTTAGCAAGCGACTGCAGATAATTGTTTAATGGGGAACTTCTTGTTACGTACGCCTAACCATTGTTTCTGTGATGATCAAATCCAGTACACTGAGAGGAGCAGTCATGTAGAACTCATATGATGGAGTCCAAAAATCTGTACAGAGTGAGAGTGGGATAATCTGAGGGAAGAAACCACTTCCAAGGGTTGGTGGCAGATAACACAATAATTTAAATGAGACTTAAATACGGTACGACGATATGGAACGCATCATCTGGGTGGTTTCTAGTGGATAAAGAGGGTTGATGTTTTTTGTTTCCTGTTTTAAGCAGCTAATTCACAGGTGTTCTAGAAACGAGAACGTTGTGTACACTTTTATTTTATGTTAAACAGGTTTCCTAAATTTTATAAATCAGTGGCGGATACTCACCCGGCGTTCAGATCTAGCGGCATGTACACAATGCGACATAGTGTCGTTCCCCTAAACCTGACTTCCGGATTAGGATTCGCCACTGACTTTTGTATCATTTATAAGTGATACCGTTATCATATATTGATACGGTAAGGTTTTTACGACATCGTTATCTACTGAATTATCGAACGGTTTCTTTCAAAGCAGACATTTTTAGAAAGCTTGTGATTCGGCATACATAGCAGTCTCTTTTGTCTTAATTAAGTCCTTCAAAAAAATTGATTTTCAGCCAAAACTTAAGGTTAAAAATTTATAGTGTTGCATCTATCAGAAGCCATGGGAAGTAGATAAAATATGTTAGCTTCCCTTGATCTCCGGTGGTGGCAGCACATGGTCGTGAGGGGCTTGCACGAGTAGTGCATAACAATGGAAGTTACTGGCTGTAAGAAAACAATCCTTATACGCAGGATTCAGTTATGTCCATCATACCCTACCATTCCCTTCAAACTATGCAGTAGACGGTTTCCGATGAAACTGCTATGCGAGTCAACAAGGTTCAAGAGCAGACGCCTAAACGTGTTGGAATATATTTACTGTCGCCTGTCCCCCCCCACCCCACCCCCCACCCCCCGTCGCCAGCTCTCTATGGCCTTTTCCAGAACATCTTCTTTTGACAACGTCGTTGTTTAATTTATTATAGAACATGGACAACGTGTAGAAGATTATAGATTCGTAACATCAGACATTTCTAATCGACAGTGCTTTTAAGTTCGAAATACAAATGAAATATTTTTTGTTAACGTATGTTATTGTTTCTACGAGCGAATTGTTCCCACATGTACAACTAGTTAATGTATAAACCTTTTAGCAACAAAGAAAAACCTCGCCCCAACCGGGATTCGATCCTCGGACAGTCCAGCCCGTAGTGAGTCTACTGTATTGATAGTAGAAAATAAAACTGAACGCCCGGACAGTTATGTGCTGCATCACGGACTTAGTAATGGAATGCTCAAATACAGATTTAAAATATTGTGTATCATATTGGTAACTCCATTTTAATTTATCAAGGGGAAAAATTGTAGGTCATTCCATCCACATCCTATTGTGATGGTTGAATTAAACACCATCTAATGGAAAACTGAAATGGTAAGGAGAAAAATTAATGCTCCTATATTTTAGACTGACAGTAGCAGCCCACTTTCTTGCAGAATACAAATGAAGTTTGTGTGAGACAGAATGTCAAATAGGACTGGGTAGGAAGCTAAAATTATCATCACATGTTATTCTTTCTGCAGTTACGACTTCAATCATTCTCATAGTCAGATTCACAACGTGAAAGCACTTTATAAGCTTTGCTTGTATTTAATCTTTTCTGCTTCAGTTGATCCAAATGAAGAATCAGTTCAATTAGTTCTGTATATGAAAGTTGAAGAGAAAGTTACGTCACCTGCACGTAATAACTGTGAAGGCAACAGCTCAGAGTTTGTTATGTTATAAGACGTTGCCATGACTCCGAATGCAAGCAATAGACTGTTCAGGGATTGATTTTTGTTAATTCTGTGTCAGCCGGTTCCACTTCTTGTTCATGCTTTCTCACAGAAATATTTGTTTAGGAATACAGAACTTTCGATACAAACACCGTTAGTCGATTGATGAAGGTGGCGTACGTCATAACCTGTTAAAGGCAACAAAATAATTAGCAATTACAAAATCTGTAATTATAAAAATAGTGATTTACTAGAATTTAATTAATTCTTTACTGAGTTTTAGGGAATTATGATTTTTAAAATTTAATTGGCTGTTAACGCAAACAACAGGGCATTAGGAAATTTTGAGTAGCCTTTTGAAACGGGAATTAATTTAAATTATCTTTAAAACTGCAGTTCTTCCTGCACGTTGCGCCTGCATTGTTTATTCATTGTTTCCTCATTCTCCCCGCCCCCTGTCCCCAAGACAGAGCCTGAAATATGACCGTGAAAAATGTCAGGGCCGTTTTCAAGTCATTGCTGTTTCGCCATATGCAACCCTAATTTTGTACTAGTGGGCAGTAAATTACGTCTTCGGAACATACAGCGTCATTAAATGACGTGCGCCTTATCCATATTTAATATCCTAAGGATATTAACAGCTTTATACACACAATTCGTTAAAAGCAATATGGTAAAATAGAACCAACTTATGTACAATATTATTGTTTATTTATTTACCCTTAATCTCGAGTTTACTTCCTTCCCGACATGTTTCGGCAGCAACTTTGCCATTATCAAGGGAGTTACATCAAATTCCATAAGACAATGTGCATTAAAATGTGAATTATAAAATTGTATTAAAATCCTTGATGTTAAAAATGCTTCTACAAAAACTTATGCTGCCTAATTCTTATACTAGTTTGATGCTAGGTGCTATTTTTGGCCTGGCGTCCCTAATGTTTTAAAACAAGCAAATAAGCCGGTGAAACTCTGTGTTACAATAGCTGTTATAGCAGTAACCTTATTTCACTAGGACAGAGGTACAGGTGGTTTACGTAGTCATGTAATTCCAAGTTTTTTTTTGTGTCGTGGAACATCCCAGGTACCAAGTCGAGTGATGTCGAGTAGAAGCGTAGTGTAACAGGCCAGTTGAGTAACTGAAGGGAGTAGGTCGGTATGAGGGTGTGTGGGGGTGTATGCTATGTCAGTTTCCCGCTTGTTGTCGCTGTAAGTTAAAAGCCATTTCAAATACAGGATTATGTTCTTCGGAATTTTGCTCCGGTATGAGCTTATTATTTTACTGGTACTTCTGTGTGTAGTATTGTTCCAGCCTATTCATACGCGAACTTTTCGTGCGGGTTGTAACAGGCTTATAGTGTCTTGCTTAGTTCCATATTCATGTCTGTTCTGCAAGATGTGCAAAGCGTATGGTGACTGGGGGTTGTCATGTTTTATGTACCTGATACTTAACTCCCCTTGATAATGGCAAATTTATTGCCGAAATATGTCGGGAAGAAAATAGACTAGAGATTAAGGTTAAATAAATAAACACTAATATTGTGCATGAGTTGGTTCTGTTTTGCTATACTGATCATATGCACGGAGCTGAGTGACATGAAACTCGTTAAAAGCAACTTCCGTACTTGGGTGATGGTATAAGTTTTATTGTGTTGAGTGCAAGGGAAATTGAATTTATTTAACACATGGTATTGTGACAATGGCGTCAAACATTTGGTCTGTAATTAATTGAATTTTGTGAGAATTCTCTGTTTCTGAGTGATTTTGATATTGAAGAGTATCCGGGAACAGTGCGGTGCGTACCAAAATACACTGCAGTGTCCAAGCACAGATGCAAGATAAATTTGAATAAATGGTATGAATCCGAAAACAATCATATGGTTTAATAGCTGACGGAATGATGGTGTTGGTGGTGGTGGTGGTGGTGGTGGTGGTGGTGGCGGCGGCGGCGGCGGCGGCGGTGGTTGTCGTGGTGGCGGCGGCGGTGGTGGTGGCGGCGGCGGTGGTGGTGGCGTCGGCGGCGGTGGTGGTGGCGGCGGCGGCGGCGGCGGCGTTGACGGCAAGATGGTGGAATCGTCAGTAACTTTCAAGAGGTAGTGTGGAGACTGGTAACGAGACGGCTCAAGACATTTTGCGCTTACCCGTGTCTCGTCTCCTGCTTCTGGCAGATAATCGGACAGTCAATTGCGAAGCAAAGTACTTAGAGCAATAATGAACATGCCGGCTTTATTTTTCCTGTGTGGTCCGTATTTGAGAGCACTTCTTATGTGCCGCCCATTTTTCTGTAGGCTTATGTTGTTTGTTTTAAGGAAAAAATTTATAAATATTTCCTCATTTTGTATACAGATTTACTCCCGGTGCTACCCTATGTGTTGCTAATGTCAGTTTTAACTACCGTGTAGGACAGTAAGAGAGACCATAACCTAATTGGCCGTGCCGAATGTAACGTGAAAATCACCTAATTCCATGGTGACTAACTGGTAGATGAGGAAGCTGAAGATAAGAAAACGCTGAATATAGAAGGATTTTATGCAGAGGTGGAAGGAATAAATTTAAAAGAAGGGGGAAGGATGATGTACTGCAGTTGCAGAAGGGAAGTGTGCAAACCGGAAAAATAAGAAGAAGTTAGTGGAAGGATATCCTGTCTCGAAATCCGACCCAGGGACTCTCAGCTGAGAGGTACACATATTGTGGCACAGTAAATTCAGCATGTGTCGTAAAACCGCCATAACTTTCTTTGGCAGTCCGCGACCCTAAGAATATTAAAACCCGATCCTCGAGAAACTCCAGTGACTAGGGTAGTGTAGGTGCCTGCACTTCCTGCAAACTAAACCACCTAAACTTCTGTGTGCTTGTATTACCGGAAACTGATTCCTAAATTACAAGTTTATTTGTTACAGCTACGATATTAATTTGTAGATTACATTTAATGGTTTGGAAAGATACATGTGTATGAATTGCTGCCCCAGTGTTTCAGGCGTTGTGGGGTGAAATGTGTGTGTGTGTGTGTGTGTGTGTGTGTGTGTGTGTGTGTGTGTGTNNNNGTGTGTGTGTGTGTGTGTGTGTGTGTGTGTGTGTGTGTGTGTGTGTGTGTGTGATATTTACAATTGTGGATCTTGGAGAACGTCATATGTATTACGGTAAAAGAAGTAAAAGTAACGTCTTTAAAATAAACGGACAGAACCTAGTGGTTGCCTCATTTATGTCTAGTAATTTACTTCTTGCCGATTCCAGTGGCCGCGCAGTCTAAGGCGTAGTTCTGCGGCCGTTGGCTTGCAGGGCTTGTGGGTTCGAATCGTAATTAAAAAAAATTTCGAAAGACAATAGATATCAGTAGTGTGACTTTGTAGGGAGTTTTTGCCAGTTGTTGTTCTTGGTTAAAGCGGTATTGATTCCAAACTTGTTGTGATATGTCTTAGGATAATGTTTATTATCACTTTAAAATTCTGAGTTTCTTAAGTGGCCAGACTGATATCAGTGGAGATAAAGTGATCACTTTATTTTGAACATATGTGAGAAGCCTGGGTTCTAGGAGAACGTATCACATTGGTTCGCTAGGACCACTGCCTTTTGTTTGCAAATTTTGTGGCATATGTGTATTTAGTTTATTACAGGAAGTAAAATGAACGATAAAGAAGAAAAAAGTCCCACCTGGGCATCTCTTGTGATTATTGTGTCTTGTGCAGGTAGCAGCCTCTGGGACGAGCTGATCACTTGTTCAGGGGAGTCCTACCGGGTGTGGTGTGTCTAATTGTGTGTGATCTAGAAACCTCAACAATGAGGCGGCCTAGGCCCCTGTTGGGCTGCTGCGCCACAGGAAAAACCAAAAACAAAAGTTGTTTCTTAACCATCTCTTTTACTTGGCAAGAAGAATAACCTATGACATGTTGAGCGTTACTTTTGTGTCCTTATGTCATATGTCATATGTCATTTAACTGTATTCTGTTGGCTTCCTTTGTTCTGTACCGTCGAATTAAGAGAAAAATGTTAATAACGAATTCGGGAATATTTAGAAGGAAGAGTAATAATTATTTTACGACTTACGTCAAAGTATACACGTGGGTGCATTAAATAACCTCGAAAAATCTAAGGTTAGCCGGTGTCTGGTTCTTATAGCCGGAACTTACGAAACATGGCGCAGAAATCTGCGTAATTAAGTGTGACGTAGGTAATTTTCGTTGCAAGACTAAATTCGTGGCGTGTAATTTGTTGGATGGTCGAGACGCTGTGGCGGCAGAAATACATTAAAAGTAACGCAGGATGGATTAAGTGTTCTGTCTCCACGTGACTGAATGATTCTTGAAAAACTAATAATTGGGCAGTTTGTCGAAACTTCTCTGCCTTTTGAATTTTTGTTGCCATATCAGAAGGACCTGCCACTGGACCACGCTCTGAGCCATGTGAGTCAGGTGAACACTTTATACCTATTTTTAAGTTTCGTTTTTATGCGCCTTCGCTAAATTGCGGAAAGCGACTTTTAGCTTCGTCATATCTGTTCTTCCGTCCGTCTGTCTGTCCTCATGGAACAACTCGGCTACCACTGAACGGATTTTCATGAAATTTTATATTAGAGGCGTTTTCAAAAACCTGTCGAGAGGATTTAAGTTCCAGTGAAACCTGACAAGAATAACGGTTATTTTTCATGAAGACCTCTGTATATGTATGATAGTATCTCGCAGAGTTCTTATCAGAATGAGAAACGTTTCAGACAAAAGTCGTAGAAAAGTCAGAACACACATTTTAACTTCAATAATTTTCTTCCAGAAGTCGTGCCCTTCGTGAGATGATGTGGAAAAGTATGGTAGAGTCAGGCAGGCCACAGATAACAATACGGCGCATGCACTGTGCATGCTGGATAGCTAAGGCTACAGACACACACTCAGAATATGTAGGCCTAGTACTTAATTGCTTTTTCACAGCAACAGTGGTTAGGCGAAGGCACCTCAATGTTACGTTGTACGTAGATTGCCTGTCTGTCTACTTTCGTCCCATCTGCATCTGGCTATTCAAAGTCGTACATTCCCATTACATTTTCCAAACTGATTCTTAATTTTCTTACGTTAGCCACATTTCAAGTGATGAAAGCACGGTAGGAGTATTGCGAGGGGGTATTTATGCATTTTTTATGATGTTCATTAATAATATTTTATGGATTTTGTCTCTATTAGGAATGTTATGTGGACTTTGTCAGTTGTTGCAGTTTATTAAAACCATGGTGTTTCGGAAGTTGTTTTTGCTGCTGTGTATAGGATGAGGTATAAGAAAGCTTTTCGGTTTGGTCTCTCGGTAGATCTGTTCTCAGAACACATTTTCTTGTGTCTCATACAGTACACTTGAAAACGGAAGAGAGAGACCAGCTTCCAAAAGGGATGGTTTTCGTAAACTCAGCCGATGGCTAAATTCCTTAATCAACAAATTTTACCACTGTAATGTAAATTGAAACTCAGGCACTTAATTCTGTGCTTCTTACGATAGAGTAAGCCGTGTAATTTTCTGGCGCTGTGAGAGAAACCGTCGTTGTCAGAATCCTGAGAATAACAAATTTGTTTTATTGTGCTGATTATGACACATCGCTTGCAGTTGCTATTGCCAACCGATTAACTAGTCCTCAGCACACACTTTTATATGCTGTTAATATCACATAGAGGTCTTCTAATAACTGCCATACAATTTCAGCAACCAGAAAATTGCAGTCAGTCAAGTTTTGGTATTCGTGGAGTTCTTCATATAAATTACATATCTCATAAGGCGCGGGGCTGTTCATGAAGTCGGCATTCTTTTCTCTCCCTCTTCTGAACCTCGAAAAGTTGAAGGCTCTTCATCTTCGCTGTTGTCCCCGCCGTTCCTTTCCACTTGAAGATGCACACACAAAAGTTGCTCCATCTTTCTGTTGTTTAGTTGTTGTTTTATTTTAGAAAATGGAAATTTCTCTCCGGAGAAAATGTTCTGGTTGATGAGGGCGTGACAGTTTAATGGTGGAGAAAAGACACCTCCCACCTCCATGCTTTCTGTCTATGTCGACTAGAACCTCTCGGCCCCATTATGTACTTCAGAAAACAAAAGTACAGGAAGGGAAGAGGGTGAAGAAGTCTCATTGTGTTGATTGGAACTCCTCCGAATGTGAATGCAAAAATAATGGATTTGATTCTACAGAGCATGACTATATTAACACTTCTTATTAATTTTAGAAGAGACGTGATTGTTTGGATGTTTGAAAGGAGTCTTCTTTCTGTCAAGCGATGGACATAATAGAAGATACACTTTTATTGTCAATAATTAAAATATTTTTGTAAGATTTATTGTGGTTTTAGTTTTGGCACCCATCAAAAGATACAACTTTATTATACTGTAGAAGAAGAAAACGTACGAACTTATTAACCCATTTGAGTCTCAAAATCATGTCAATAATATTCTCTGTGTACTTAACACAAAAGCAGACGAAGTCATTCTCCATTATAGAGACCGGTCATTTAATATGGGTTAGGGAAACAGTCGCTGGTATGGTCTGAACAGAATGCGGAACATGAATTCATTGTGGGAAAAATTTATAGACTGTAATGTTAAAGGAGGTGTTACATATAAGAGTAATAATTAGACTCCTTTTGCAGTTAATGCGCCCGTATGGAAGGTGCTGAGAAGAAGCCTGTACAGTATTGCTCAATAGCGTGTCAGAATTGGTTTCCCGGGAGTTGTTTGAAAGGTACGTGACGATGTGATATGTTTCGTCCACTTGTATTGTATTGTATTACTCGCATCTTTCTCGAATCTTATGTTACTGTGTTCTTATCGATATTCCAAGGTGAATGTCAGCTGTGAGGATCTAAGTTAGAACAATGCGAATACGAGACTCGTAAATAACGGTTACAGGACCGCAGAATCTATCAGCATCCAACTTAACGAGTACGTACGTTTATCATTACACTTATTTTTTACGCTTCTTAGCTTTATATCTTCCTTACTGTAATTTGTTGGCACATCTGTTTTATACATCTTACTATACTGAATACAATCGCAGTGCACTGGTCTGCGATTTCTACTTAAGAAATTTGTGATAATATTTTCACAGGACTGCATTCATACAGCAGGACTGGAGAAATTCAATAGACGTTAGAATGGGAATTTAATGTTCTGTTGCAACATTATACGTACACATATGTATTACGACACTTGCACACACTTGTTAATGACAGTTTTATTTCTCTAAGTGTTCATTCTTATTCATATTGCATATATTTAAGTTGTTACTGTGTTTTGTATATGTACGAGCTGCAATCTCGAAAGATGATTTACACTAGTGTTTTATACGTCCCTTTGTATTTGGTTTTCTTTCTGCCCCGAGAAGGCCGGAACATGTAGGAGATGATGATGATGATGATGATATGTAGTAATAATATGTGCAGACTCCTGCAAGCACATTTTGACTTATATTAATGATCTATCAGCATAATTACGACGGTCTCCTGAACAGGGTGAGTAGAGCCAACTCGAACCGCCCAGCATTTCTGTTATTATAACGAGTTATTATCATGTGGTATAACTTTGTAGACGAGAAGCTAATTGCAATGCCACCGAAATATATTACAAGGTATATCGCAGCTCTGTGTTGGTGTGTTAATTTAGCATATGCAAAGAATAAAAGAAGGGTTCTGCGGAATAAAGATCCAACTCTAGCTGTATATATTACTTTGTATAAAGAGAAATGTATGTTTTCTACAATAGAGTTTATATTGTCCTCTGTCTTTTCCAAATTTACTGCCGAAGGCAAATGTGTGTGACCCGCTTAAATTGTAAAAATTTTTATTCTTTTGTTGCCTCTCTCCTGTGTTTGTATTCCCGCTTGAATGCACAGTAGAACCTGTTTTCCAAGACCGGAGAAGAATGGTTCAGCCTAGTGAAAATTCTCACTGCACCTGTCATTTCCATTTGAAAAGCGTTGTTCCTTACTTCGTTCCGTCGTAACAGTGAACAGTGCACTTCTTTTCAAACAAGAGACGTAACTTATTCGAAATCCTCGTGCACTGTGTTCCTACCCAGCGCAGTAACTCTAGAAACTTCTGTAGTTTTTATGCAGAAGGGCGTGGGTCTAAGAAGGACTACAGATGTACCGTTAACTACGTAAATGATATATTCCGCCTAGAATTCACTTTCCTCTTGCATAAATTTCAGGTTCCAAATATTCATCGCCTCTATAAAAGTTGTTTTATTTTATTTATGGAAAGAACTGCACCTTGGTAAAAATTCCTCGAGAATAACGTTCCTTCGTTTTAGCAGCAAAATAGTATGTCGTTGCCATGTTTGGAATTATTTATGCACCAAGAATATTCAGAAATTCTCTGTAGGTCTGTTGTTGATCGCTCACGAAATCTGACTTGACGTTCCCAGTTATAATTGTGCCACTGGTCATTAGTTTTCTCACCTGTATACGAGATTTGACGTATTCACTGAGGTGGAGATTTACATTATAGTCGTCTTTGTTAACACACAGCGCAGTCCCCTGAAAATGTGAGGCAGCAGGTTCCTCCGAAACGATGGTGGTCACCTACCACATATCACACTGTTATAAACCATACAACCAAAATATAAATTCTTGATTTTAAGCTATCACAGTGTGATGAGCATTGTTTCTTGATTTTGGAGTAATTACATGGTGTGCGAGTTGAAAGCTAACTCAATTCGCACACGGTGCAGTTACCCAAAAATCAAGAAAAAATCTAAATTACCTGCTAATAGCTACATATTTGTTCATAATGCATGTCAGACACTTTACGGTAACATAAAAGAAGACAACATTTCGAATTAATTGTTACGATCTGATTCCAAGTCTGGCTGCAGGAAGTCCGCATGACGTGACAGTTTTGGAGAAACTGATACTGCAACATCTACTTTTCATACATCGAGGTTCGGTTAAAAAAAGTACGCATCATCTATCATTATTGGCAGAACTCTGGAGAAGAGTTGATGCGATAATGTGAAAATATGCCATATTTGAACTTCTCGCAGCGGTGGTACTGCAAACACATAAAAAACACGAGATAGTGAAAAAAACTGCAGACAACGACTTCGTGGCTACTATATTTGCTACTAATCTACCCTAATCAGCAGCATGCTATGGAAAGAATGTAAATATTTGTTGTGTGATGCCGTGTTGTATTGTGTCGTGTCGTGTCGTGTTGAGTCGTGTCGTGTCGTGTCGTGTCGTGTCGTGTCGTGTTGAGTCGTGTCGTGTCGTGTTGTGTTGTGTTGTGTTGTTATTTCGTACACGCTTGTCACCTCCAGTGTGAACTATATGGCCTCTTTATCTCATCCTTCTTGATTTTGTCACGCTTTACAGTTTGGATAATTTGCATTATTACACGTTCGATATTTTGAATATGAATGTCGCCTGCGAACACCTTCTCATGCAGTGTTCCTGAATTCATGGGTTACGATCGATATTACTCAAGTGCAATACGTTCACTACATTCTGTTTCAACGGAAGGTCGGAATAAGGGCATGGGACGGGGGCGGTGCAGTTGCCCAAGACGGAATTCGGTTTACCTATTGATAATAAACATAAAGAGAAGTAAATCGAATAGCCATTATACAGGGCGAACCAAAAATGCGCGGCGAAACCCACAGAATGTTGTGTTTAAACTAAAAAGTGCTGTATGTTTGATTGTCCTGAGAACTCAGCGAGGATGAAATCCCTTAAAATTGCTGCTTAAACTAGTAGCTAACCTAGCTTTTCATTTGCCACTGTCGTCAACGGGAAAATTATTTTTCTGACCCGTAGAATATGTGCTTATCATCTTGAAAAATATTCGTAAAATGTTCTAAATATCTTTGTAGCAAATAATACAGTTTACATTAATCCTGTGTTGCAAACAAACTAGCTTCATGAAGAAGAGTCGGCCTTATAAACCTAAGAGTTGTTCAGGTAATCAAATTCCTTACCTGTGACACGACTAGAAACTTCATTACCATGTTCATAAGGGTCTGCAATCGAGCCCTACCTTGTGCCATGTGAATTCACTTCACGCCTTCAAACTGTACATCTGTAACCCATATATTAATAGCATCTTTCCATCTACATATATGTTTTCCAAGTGGTCCCTTTTCTTCAAGTTTTCGGACTAAAATTTTGAAAGCATTTGTTGTTCTTTCCGTGCATGTTGCATTGCAGCCAATCATTCTAGCTTGTAGAATAATTTAGAAATTTTCTGCGCGCTCTTGAACCATGTAGTGAGACGTATTATTTCTCTGAACCTTCAACATAGATTGGTAATAGTTTGTGTGGCTGCAAAAATTATTCGAAATATTAAAAATTAGATTTACTGACATGTAGCTCTGTCCATAAGTCCGGTAATTTAAAATTAAATTAAACCACAGATCAGCATTCGATTAGTAGGCTATTCTAAGCTGGCCAGATTGTGAAGACTTCACATATTTGGCGGACCAACAGATGTGACTGCAGAATTTTGTTGCACTAATAAGCCCATTATACTAGACTCGAAAATATAACAGTATTAAATATTTAATAAAAATAAATATGACTGAATGAAGATTCACTGATTTCAGCTTTTTTTGTCCCCTCAGAGGCAGGTGGAGAGAGTTGCACAGACCACATGTGGGCTGCCGGCCGCAAATTGTAATTGAATAAATCTGACTTAAGTGTTCAATTTTTAAATATGCTACAATTCTTAGTACGTAGTCTCCTGTCAACAAAATGTGCGTAGAATCTCAATTAGAAGTATAGAAACGTATGGATATACTTCGCGTAATGTCACATAAGAGACACTTCTTTTCATCAGCGTGTGCTCCTAGTCTCGCCCTTCATATACAGAAAGATTGGTCTCTGTATTCTACTTCCATCTGCATGCAACTTCATAGAGCTCAGACTTGCTAATACGATAGTTGCTTTAAACAGGAGCAGGCCTGCTACGTCCAGCTCTTTTTGAGTCCCCGATTACTTAAGATAGTGACCGGTCTGTAGGTGCAGTGACCGGGGAATTGGGGTTCCATTCGCGAGGGGGTGAGGAATTTTTCTTCACTTTCTTCTCAGTGAGTCTGAGGCCCAAACAGCCTCCTGTCCAGTGCGTACTGGGGGGGGGGGGGACTTTCCCCGGGGCTGAAGCTGCTCAAATATGAAGCTGATTATTATATAATTTCAGGGTAAAACTGACTGGAAGGATTAATTTACCTCATACGTCTGTATGGCGTGGTGCCTAATTAGTTCCAGTTTAATAATTTCTCAATGAACCTTCGGGTTCTGTAAAATGCAGGGAATTTCTTGATTAGCTGAGGAATTTTTAGCTTCTCAAAGACACTCCTGGCCACGGGAACTAACCAACCCCAACCAGCCATCTAGTTCCCGTGGCCACGGGTTTCCCAAGTTGCACCGTTCAGACAAAGGCTGTGCCTGTAACGTGTCAAATTTATCAGTAAAGGTGCGTGTCTACGAACTAAGTAATATGCCTCTAAACCCCAGTTAAGTTACTTTTACCTGGCATTTTTCTGAACAACAAAAAGTTCTGGAAGAATAATCAGTCATTTGAAGAGGATCCAAAAGCATATCTTGACAGGTTGCAACATAAGGGAGCGAGGCGGAGGTTGTATTTTGTGTTCTGTCCCTGTGACAAAAGTAGCGCCTGTCTGGGCTGCGTCCCCGCTGTGCTTGATACATGGGGGGTCCTTGAAGGCACTCCTTTCCCGATGACTCCCAACGGTGTGGTGCAGAAGAGCAGCTGTCAGCACAAAAGGCTGTGACCAGAACGATTTATGATTCAGAAGTAGAGAATGGTTCATACTTTGTCTGATCTCTCCCTTCAGAAGGTTTTCTGAAATAAGAGGTTAGTCTGCTCTCTGGATTCGAAGCCCTCGTTACACGAACCACTACCCTAACATTCTGGTTCTTTTTGACGTGTTGAGAGTGATGGAAAATGTTGCCTGTAGGAAAATATGTAACTGTGCAAATGAAACGGCGATAAACACTTACTGGAAAACGCTCCCACTCGTTCAAAATTAGATGCTAGTGGGAAAATAGCAAAACACAGCCATTATTAAATATTGCCGGGGAATACGATAAGAAACTAAGAAAATCAGTGGAGATTTTATGATAGAGTAGTGATAGTAGAGTTGCAGTGCGAGTGGAAAATGAGAGAGTAGGCCTGTGTCAGTGGATATACACACTGCGCATGATATCTGTGCCCCGAAAGAATGTGGTGGTGTTAGAACCGGATTGGATCCAATGTAGAGGAGAGCCAGGACTGAATGCAATGTCTGTTTTACGCATTCCTGTTATCATTTTGCCGTAATTATAAGTAAAGTTTCCCCCGTGCTCACCTGAATGTATATGGGGGATTGTGTGTTATACAGTTGCTGCACATTTTCTTAGCCTCGGCGCTAGATGAGGGCAAGTGGTCTGCTTCACGCCCGGGCTACGGTACTCGCGGAGAAAGACCCCTCCCTCTTCTGCTGCCATTGACTAGGTGGCTGGGTCAGCCCCGTAGTCTGTCTGGGCGCTTTAGAGGACAGATAATTTTCTTTTTTCAGGCGGGGACCAAACCACTATCGCTCGAATGTCGTGCAGATGTATCGTTCTAGGATGTGAGACCGTGGACTTTGATAGAATTTTACACAAGTTTCGGAGGAACTTGCATCTTCAGGTTTAAAGACTTCTTTTTTTTTTTTTTGTTATTTCTTTGCCCTTTATACTGAGAACACGATGCAAAAGGATAACCCACAGTAGCGTAGTGGCGAGGTTTCAGAGATGATACGTCGTCTAGAATGTTTTATTTTGCTACGGCAATATACAAAGTCACATTTTTTCAATAATACTACTACTATTACTACTACTACCACTACTACTACTACTACTACTACAACTAATAATAATAATAATAATAATAGATTAAGAATAGTAAGAGTGAGTCATTGTCTGTAGATTTCAGAACGAGATGCTGTGTTTCTATAGATTTACAGGTGGCCACGTTTAACTTTTTGTACAAAGCCAGCTCCCACTAATTGATTTTACAGTGACGCGGTGCGAATCTTAATACGTATTTAACTGGTATATAATACAGGCCAAGTTGAAGTGGTGAAAAATTAAGTACAAAGTAGCCTGTGTCTGCCATTTTCCACTGGTGGGACGCACTCCAGTGGAAGGACTTGATGGTTGGGTGGTTGGGGCGTTGGGTCCCTTAAATAAAAACTTACGTTAGTAATTATTTACGATTAAAATGTTCATATGTGTAAAAATTCACTTCTCGGAAACAGAGAAGTGCTATTTTTATTGTGGTGGAACCACGATTTTTTAAATAGAATTGATGCGTCCTATGCAGGAAGTAAATCTGCGTTTCAGACTTTGGAGAGTGTCCGGAATTTAAGTCATGGCAGTAAAAGACTGGTATATCACTGGCCTGTGTCATTTTGCATTCATGCGCGAACACTTAAAATTCAAAATCTGCAAAACATACCTGTCGTTATATCGTCTTTGAACCCAGCGGACCATAAAGCAGCAAATAACGTGCGTCTAAGATGCTAATTGTTTTAATGGTATGACAGTTGCGCGCGAAGAGTAGGTGTTAAAATTTAGTGCTTTCAAATTTCGATTTTGTGCCTATTTAATGAAAGCCCATTACATATAAAATTTATTGCTGTCACTTTGATTTATGTAGAGTCATTCATGATTGTGACGTAACATATGGCAACAAGCATCATCGATCCGGACTTGTTGCTCTCTGGTTGCTTTTCCTGTACTGATTTATACGTTCATAGCAAGCGGCCTAGCGTGTCAACTACTTCACACTGAGAAAAACAGCTCATCTATCTCTGGGGCTACCACAATGGCTGGAATTTTCTTTGTTATCCTGACACATTCCAGGCAAATTCCACTCTGGTACATTAAAGTGGGTTATATCAGGCCACGCGGGCCTAATGTCATATACATTCTGACTTGTGTAAGTCCGTGCGGCTGCTGACCGTCAGGCCGGGGCCAGACCGAGCCGTCTGCGCTTGTGCGTAGCGTCTATGTTGATAACATCGTTCATTCTCTGTACAGACACATCCAGAGGCCGAAATGCGGATCAATAAAAAATATTTCACCTTATACATCAAAGTAACATAAAAACCATCAATGATTGTTGAGGATCGAAATGCAGAAGTATAATCGTGCTCCAAAAGGACGTGGTCAGAAGACGCCAAACCAGGAAAGGGGGTACACCGAAAAAAGACCTTCACTCCAAGTTTATAAATAACAGTCAACACTTGAACATGAAATATTCAGTCGCGCTGAAATAAAATAACGCAACGTAACGATTAGAGTGTGTTTTGCAATGAAATAAGAAGGAATAACAGAACAAAAATTAGACACGTAGTGTGCGTGTAAGGTAGAACACGATTAATATGACACTGCACACGACGACGCAAAGGAGCGAAAGTGAAGGGGCAACAGGAGAATGGAGTGGGTATCCAGCATGCGTCGCAAGACCGCGGAACATAGCCTCTCCAGCACAGTACAAATGCTACCAGCTGACCCGCACACCTTGGCTGCCAGTAGTCGACTGAACTGTTGCCCCTGCCGAGTCACATGGACTCGTCCGTTTCACCCAAAGACGAAATCTGGTTTCTGCGCGTGTGCCACCTCATTCTAACTGCAATGTCAGTGTGTAGCGCGTTCAAATCTTTATTCAAACTAAATAGTTCAACTGAAACGTGCGTTAAGGACAGCAAGGATCAGATTATGGCAGAATGTAACCTCTTGCTTACGTTGGCTATCATTTTAGGCGCTTTTCGCGAAATTTCGAAAGGACCTAAAAATCCCCTTTCTAAGGAAACCCGAATTTTCTCGACAGATTTTAATAAAAGTGCCGAAATATAAAATTTCACAAAAATCTGTCCAGAGGGAGCCGAGGTGACACATGCTGACAAACAGACGAACATGACCCAGCTAACATGCACTTTTTATAACGCTTGAGAGCTCACATACAAACACACCGTCACAAGACCAAGTAACAGTGCAAAAGAGGGACTGTAAAACATCTTGGCTTCGAAATAGTGTATAACTGTGAATACATAATCAAAAAGACACAACATTCAATAAAAGAAAATTTTATGGCATTTTAGTTTTTCAACGCATTTACTGCAGTGCCGTACTTGAAACTTCCATATTAATTTTGAAAAATGTTCACTGCTGTTGTTCCAGTTTTGGAAGTAGACTTTTTTCTTGATGGTGAGAGTTTCTGCAGAAACTAGTTAATGATGTGGTACCTGATATATTTTGTGTTTGACGAGATAATATAGGCAAATAAGTTAATTTGATATTTCTCAACCTGAAATGTGAGTGTGATGTTCATATCTTATTCCTTTTAAAGGTGAAAATTAACGTGAATTAGATTTAAAGGTTTAGTTCGTATCTCAGAGTAAACACTCCCTATCGCGGTTATAATACCAACCAGTTAATGCTGTGTAGGGAAATCATCACTGTTTTTTCTGAAATCCATATAACAGCGAAAAACACTGTGTGGCCAGAAGGTTAAATTTTGTAATACTGGTCCTGCTGTACATAAAGTAACCATGGGCCTCAGGGGTTACGTTATTAACCTTTTAAAGCCTAGCGTTAACTTTACGTACCGCCAGGTTTAACATTAAAAAATTCTACGTGGTGCCCACATTGTGTTTATGTGTTTTGTACGGATCTCAGAACAAACAGCGACTTTCGCCTTATAAAACATTAAGAGACTGGTTTTTATAATCGAAGTGGAGAGTGTTTACAGCGCGGTACGCACTGAGTCCTTATATAAAACAGATACGCTTCGTCTTTAAAGGGTTAAGGGTCTGGGTAACATAAAGTGATAAATTAGCGTTATAACAAAAAGGAAGTAAAGTTGTAGGCTGCATTTCTATTTTTATTCAGTTACCCCATTGAAACACGGTGGTTATTATATGAAAAATTTGTTTTAAAAGTCACTAGCTCTGCAGCTTCCTCATAGAGTGCATGTGTTGGTTTCGGATATTTCTCAAAAGAAAGTGCTATTAGCAACCTGAACAGTGTTAACTAATTGGTTTTTGTGATAGAGAAGCGAAGTGTGTTCTGTGAGACAGAAACTCGGTTTTGGGCGTTTGTTACAAGAAGTTCGTTCTTCAAATTTTTAATGGCAGGTGTAGTTCAATAAAACCGAGCTTGCAGAATTGAAAATTTTATAAAATAGAACCCAACAGATAAATTTAGAGATGACAGATGAACACCTATAGGGGGCTAGGTATGGTAATCAGTCAAGATATTACAAAAGAACAAAATACAGGGATAAAGACTAAGACAGAAATGCAAAAGAAATATGAGAAATATTCACGGAGAGAAATTAGTCAGCCGTTTCCAAAATTAATGCAAAGCCCATAATTACCAGTCGACGGGACACAGCTGTTCGAACATAACTGACAATGTGTGTTAAATCGTTACAGTTTTACTCCAAATCTATAAAGAGGGCATTGTTGTTATAGTTTTAGTAGTAGTAGTAGTAGTAGTAGTAGTAGTAGCAGCATTAGTAGTGTTAGTGATGCATGGACACTGCACATTTTAGACCCAGGTTTTAACAAATGAAAAACGTTGCTTTGTGTCTTCCACAAAACCCCATTTAATTACTTCTCAGTCGCTGCTTTGCTGTTTAGTCATGATAACATGAGGCGTAAAATCGCAGACGTATCGTCTTAATGGCTTGTGATGCTTCCGTCGTTCCTCCATACGCGTAATTCGCCATCTTCCCCGATTGCTGAAGACTTTAAGACCTGTTTTAGTAGTACGTGCGTAGGGTTTCGTTTTACAGTTTTCTGAAAGCTCCGTCAACACAAGCGAATTTAACAGATTCAGAATGTGTTTCTGTTGTCAAAACAGGTACTGGTGCGTTTATTAAGACAATATTAGGACATTACAAGGGCGGTGATGGGTGTGACTCTCACCACTTAATAATCCTAGGCACCTCTTAACTAATAGACGACCGCCTTCATCTTTGAATGAAAGCATACTCTCAATATCTCTCTATTTACCTTTCGTGAACAGGATCTGCATATCTCCTGATGGCTTGACAGAAGGCGGCAACAGCGTGAGGGCTTGGGATTAGCAGTCCTGTCTTACGTGCAGACTACACGCTTCCGTTCTTCTACCATTCGTGAAAGCCCCTGACACGCAACACCGTAGGGACCTTGAGTTTCATTTTGTGTGTTGCTTCTTATGACATTGACTTAAACCTGGAGATAAGAAATAGGCCAACAGCTTTAACGTTCGTTGGTGAAGGGCCAGTAGGAGGGTGAGAAAGGTTGTGAACACGAAAAACTCTCGAGTCTTTAACAACATAATGGGCAATATCTTTTGTTTTCACTTGTGCAATGGATGTTAAAATATTGGCATCTTCTTCTCGGCTTTGAGAACAGAGAAAGATGATCTCGCTCGGAAGCACGGTAAATTTTGTCCTCTCATTTCCCTGTCTTCTGCTTTTGTAAAGACAGAACCATCATCTGTGGTGAATCATGAGAAATGATCTTCTTGTTCTTCTGACCCTCCCACTTTACCTTCTTTTCTCTGAACACCGTAACCCTCCTCCGGGCCGCTTTTGTTGGACGGTGGTAATGAATGGCCAGTCTTCAGACTTACGACTTTAGGAACTGAGGAAGGATGTCAGTGTAGGAATTTTAAACTGCCAATGCTCGATGTTCATGTTTCGGTTTTTAGGCCATTTAAGTGATAAATAAGCATCACTTAGCCGAAATGAGTAGTTGCTTTGGTTCTAAAACCGAACGGAGTATGAGTGGCAGGCGTTATCAGTTTTATATTAAAGAGCCACATAATGAAGTTCATGTAAAATGTATTAACTAGTTCGATGGTGTTTTATTTTGGAGATTCTTTTGAAAATAATCATACACATCTGTACTTAGGCCTACCATTCACGCTAAGGATATTACTCTTTGTACTGTAACCACAGAACCTTATTTTTTAAAGCAAGATTTGTGATATTTTCGTATATTTTTTCTAAATATTTAGGGCACGGGGAATTACTCCGTCAACCTAGGGTCGGGGTCTCAGTTATTCAAATTATTGTACGAATATTGGATTGTTTAATATTGTTTGTTTAATCTGTGATTTTTGGTTTGCAAAAACATGTTTCGACGCTTGATTGAATGTTTAAGTCGGTATAAGCAACGAAGAGTATTCATAGCACTGCTCATGGTTGTGTTCATGTTATTCCGAAATAGTCCCTTTTTTAACGATCGCGCTGCTTGAATGCATGTTTATGAGTACAGCAACGTCCAAATTGCACTGGTTGCATCGTCACCCTTTGTTTCTGTGTGTGTTGCATAATCATTTATTTCCCGATGTCGCCATGTTTGAAATGGATTAACTGAATGCACGAGTCAGTAATTATTTCAGTCCTGGCATAAACTGAAAATGTATCATTTTGTCTACATACAGCCACCAGCAGTTGGCCGCTCCATCTACCAATCTCATACATATTAATGGAGGCAACAGGGGTTTGACAACGCTGCGTTAGTCGTGCGTAATTTTTCTTGGGAAATGTCAGCCTTAAACGGAAGCTGAAGATTCCATGGAAAAACGTTTGGAGGAAGTAATAATTTGCGATTGTGTGTAAGTTTCAGTAATAGTACTTAGTTTCCTGGCCACTTAAATCTCCCACCGAATTTTAATCATGCAGAAAATGTAGGCTTGTAAGGAAACGAACGGTTGTCATAGGTGAAATTGTGAATATTTGGTGATGGATCGACAAGTATCCATAACAACACAGAAGTGGGGAATAGTGCGATTGCTGAGAAGTGTGCAAGCTTCACTGCGAGGAAAGCATAATTATAACATGTGGTAATGAAATGTAACTTCTTCCTTCTTTTATTTTACATGTGCCATCACAGTCTACATGAATTACGAGTATATGGAATGCACGTTTAAAAGTGTGTTGTACATACAAATAGTGTACTCGTTTTGCAGTAAGCCATTGTTGAAACTTTTGTAAGCAATTGCTCTTGTGTATTATACAGTGGGCCAAAATTTGCTGTCTGGGTTTCTTATGCCTGCCTGTGATTAGTTTATATGGGCGTGAATTTATGTTGTCAATAATACGATATTGCCTTATAATCTCACTGTTTTTCCTTCGCCACGTAAGGTTATGTAAAGTGTAAGCACCCTTTTGGCAGTCTTCGTTTCTAGTTATATATTTTTAAAGTCAGTTATTTATTTAATGTGTTCCATGTCCGTCCACTGTATTATACAAAAACACTAATCACCAACAAATGCACAAATAGAGTTTTATCATCAATTGTAACACACTCCTACATGTTTCGACCCTGCTGGGTCATCTTCAGGGAGAACTTTTTTGTTGTCGTTACACTAAGGTTGCACTTTATAGTTGAGTGAGAATGGCCTGCAGGCCGGGACCGCAGAGAGTTCACGCCTCCAAAAACAACACAGTAGACAGTCAACAGCACATTCTCACTCAACTATAAAGTGCAACATTAGTGTAACGATAACAAAAAAGTTCTCCCTGAAGATGACCCAGCAGGGTCGAAACATGTAGGAGTGTGTTACGATTGATGATAAAACTCTCTTTGTGCATTTATTGGTGATTAGTGTTTCAGTTATTCATATATACACTATAAAATAATTTAAGCGCTGTTTAACTCCCTAGCGGCCAGTGGTTTGTATACGTACCACCGGCTTTAACTTTAAATAAGACAGGCAGTGTACGTATAAACGTAACACTGAAGCGCGTTCGCGTAACCATTGTTGCCGTGGCAAAGCAGTAAATACACAAGCATTACATATTCTGAGTGTGTGCCTGTAGCCTTAATTACCTACCCTGCAAAACGCATGCGCGGTATTGCCGTCTGCGGTCTGTCTGGCTGTACCATATTTTTCCACATTATTTCATAAATCGCACGATTTTCGGAAAAAGTTATTGAGCATCAAATGCGTGTTTGATTTTCTTTACAATTTTTGTCTGAAGCATTTCTCATTCTAAGGAGAATTCAGCGAGATACTATCATAAATGTACAAACGTCTTGCCCCTGGGAAATAGCCCCAGTACCCATTATGCAGAAGGATGGGTGTGCCCCAGGGACAGTGTGGACGGGTATGGAGAAGAGAAAATAATCTTGCCTCTACCGGGTTTCGAACCCCAACCCGACCAGCGCGTAGGGACTCACTATACCGACTTCGCTATCCCGCTTCATCTCATTTGCCTTCACACGTGTAAGAAAAAATTGTCTCATCCGAGATGAAAACGTTATATTTTATCTGTGGTTTCGGACTCGGTTCTCAACGTCAGATATATAGCTGACTGTATTAACTACTGCATTTCTGTGATACTGTACATCCTTGGTTTGCATAGAACACCGCTGGTGGTCGGCATGCTTTTATCGATCGCTCATTTGACGCTGCTACTAATAAAATTGCCATGCATGCTCGGTACGTAGCCTGATCCCTTACTCCCTCAGAACACCTGGCATGTGCTGTTGTAACTGTCCGACATTTTGTAAGACGTGTTGACAGTCGGTTGCAGAGATCCGTTGGTGACGAAGATGACACACGCCACTCGGCAAGGGTAAAGAAAAAAGAGGCGAAGCGCGTCAATGTACAGCAATCCGACACCTGCTGTGGACATAACGTTTTCCAACCCACCCACTTTTCAGTTGTAAAGGAAAGAAACTGAATGATTCTATTTGATGGATGATGTGAACGCTACTTTCGATATTCAATGATAGAATATGTAAGCGTGGACATTGACGACTCTCTGATCCCTGGAAAAGGAATTTGTTTGCTTTGTAGTAAAGTTCCTTTTTATACAGAATGACGTGGTGGAAATACGTTGCAATAGGTGTCATAAGATTTCAACATATCTATATATTTGTCACGGGATGTGCTGTGGTTGGCTGCTGTTAACACACCACAGAAATTTACTGCATTCTCTTTCTATAAACTGCCCACACTCACAAAAATCATGCAGCTTCGGTATCCACAGCATTCTTGGGCAGTATTTATGTTAACATATACAAAATAAACACAAATGAAATTGCATGTAGAATACGAAATTTTTATCGCACGTGCAGTTTATATATCCATATATCAGTACATATGATTACCGAGCCATCTTTTTCAAGAAATAGCACTTTGACTCGCATTTTGGAGGTGTCAGGTTCGAATCTCGGCGTGGACATAAGCTACATTGACTGCCGTTTTCGTTGTTTTCTACAGTCACTTCAGGAAAAGTTGGAATATCACGTCGCATTACACCACGAACGCTTCCTTTCAAATCCACTGCAATTTGTTATTCACTAATCATCCTACCATTCGACACTGTACAGCCTGAGCTACTGAGAGCGTCGCCAAATGACTGTAAATAAGTAAGGAAGTATCGTTCATATTAAACAGGGCTTAACCAGTGTCTTTTCCATCAGCTACCGGGTCTTGTCTTCCCGTGGGTAAAGACGACAGAGCATGAAGCCAGCCGCCATCTTCCATCTAATATGCGAAGCTGTGACGTCACGTAATGTACGTGCTTTCGTATAACACTTTCTGGCCACAGATGTAGTATACTTTTATTCTTCTTGGTATATCGTTACAAAATTATGCAACACCAATTTGTGCCAGTTATAAAATAAATAAATACATAGTGTGATTAAATAAGTGTACGTGTTTCAGGGTGTATGGGCCTCGAAGGCCATTTGCGCCTGAATGAGTTTTGTGCTAGAACGTCCATTGTCTAGCCAGATTGACTGCAACACTAATTTGGCCGTGTCGCGCTCAGGCCGTTATTGGCCGGCCTCTCATTACTGAGCCCGGGTTAGATCCCAGGCCGTAAGGGATTTGTTGTAGATAAAGTTACACTGGGACTTTTTCTGGTGGAGAAGGGCCCCGCAGCAGACGCTACAGACGCACCGCAGCCTTAAGTCTTCTTGTGCACCCCTATGATGGAGATGAAAATTATGATTATTTTTTGTCCTTTTCCAAGCAGTGGAGCACCGGTGGAATGAAACTGACAGGGAAAACCGAAGAACTCAGGGAAAACCTATCCCAGTGTCACTTTGTCCACCAGAAATCCCACATGGACTGACCCGGGATCGAACCCAGGCCTCCGCGCTGGGAGGCCGGCTGCTAACAGCCTGAGCCATGGCACGACCAGGGACAGGTTTTACTCCGAGTACTTCAGTTTTTCCCTTGTCTGTATGATTCCACCAATATTTCGTACTGATATCACATTCATATATAATCTTATCAAATGATAGCGTCGTTAAATATAATACTGCACTTGCGGTAAGGATTCAGTAGTGTCGCTTTATGAACATATTTTGTAACGTAGCATATTCATTTGTGATAACAGAACTTTAAAAGGTCTGTTTAATTAATAAGAAATAGAATAGATTGAAAAAAAATTCTGTTTATATTTCATTCACAGAAGTTTGCAATTCACATTCTGTTTTGACCTGTGATTTGGTTGAAGACATATTTTGATTCAGAAAAAGATACGGGATTTTTTCGCTATTTATAAAGTACCTGTGATTCAGAGAAATGGAGATTGACAAGCCTGGCAGCGTCGCTAATTTGGTCTCTTTAAATTAAGTCTTATTTCTGGTGATGCTTTATATTTGGGTCTGTGTTATTGATTTTCTAATCAAGTATGGCTGTGTTTCAAGTTTCAGCTTCTTCATCGCATGATATTTTCGAAGTGTGAAAAGGCTGCATAATTCAGGGAAAATTCAGGTGGAAACGAGAAATTTATATGAACACGGCATTAGTGACGTATTACAGAACGTATTTCTAACTAATTTTATAAAAAAATCCCAGGTGAATTTACAGAAACGCTGCTGCATTAACAACTAATATGTAATTTCATTCTTGAATCTTCAAATACAATAACTCCCCAACCTTTCAACAAAGAAAAGATTTTATTGCAAGGAATTAGAAAATAAATAGGCGTTTAATTAAAGGAAAGACTAGAAGTACTGTGGCCTCTGTGTGTGTGTGTGTGTGTGTGTAGCTTATATGCGTAACATTAAAGGAACGTGAAATAGGGGAAACGAACCTATTTGTTTCTTAAACCATATGTTTCTCAATTTTAAATTACGAGTTCGTAATTCCAGATTACCAACATACAGCTATAAAAGCAGGAAAATTTTATCGGACTTTTACTCAGTAAGTTCCTACGTTCAGTCTCTTATAAGTTATTTGCATGTATGTGATTGGGCTGCCGAACGGGTTTCACGAATTTATTTCAGTTTCATTTCCGAAGTGATTATTTTACCTTTGCCAATTCTGTGTAGTTACAAGAGTAAGACGAATTAGGGTAAGTGTTTTCGGTCGAAGACTTGGAAACCGTAACTCAGGATCAGACGAAGAAGGATGGTCACATGACTATTGACAGAACTAGGAAGGGCCCGAGGGAGCCATCACTCACTCCCCATACACCGCAGGACACAGCTGGGCAAGTTCATCAGAACTGTCTTTAGCTCTTAGTTCTGGAAGAAATTCATGAACTCTCGGAAATTTGGGAACTGCAAGAAACAAACATGTAGAAACCGATAAATGCAAAGAATAAATCTGCAGGAACTGCAGAACTCTTACGACTATGATCCGTTGAAAACTATGCAGCAGAACTTCACGACTGTGACTGTGTGCGGTATATGGCATTTATGTCCATTAGAACTGTTAGGTTACAAATTTAACGTGTTCCATGTCCGTGCACTATATTATACAAAAACAGTAGTCACCAAGAAATGCACAAAGAGAGTTTTAACATCAATCGTAACACACTCCTACATGTTTCGACCCTGCTGGGTCATCTTCAGGGAGAACTTTTGTTATCGTTACACTAAGGTTGCACTTTATAGTTGAGTGAGAATGTGCTGTTGACTGCGTACTGCGTTGTTTTTGGAAGCGTGAACTCTTTGCGGTCCGGCCTGTTTTTGTTAAGTTATAATATGCAGTATTATCTGTTTTGGAATAGTACAGCAATATTCATGAGACGCGCTTATATACATACACACACACACACACAGTCGAACTCGGTTGTAACGTTCTGAAAGGGGCTGAATACTTTGTGTCGTTTTAACCGAGGAGTGTAATGTTATGGTTAACGTGACGAATTAATTCGTACCACAGAATATCTGATTCGATAAGCGAGGTGTCGTATAAACCGATGTCGTTATAGCCGTGTTCGACTGTGTATAGAACACTGAATTTGCTTTGGCACGAAGTCCTCAGTTGTTGTTCTAGAGAGTTACAGGTGAACTAATTATTCATTTTAGCTTACAAATGAAACACGCTAGTGCGACTATTAATGACAGTAATTACTTGTATAGCGTGCAAACCTGTCGTTGTATTCTAAGCCACATTAATAACCTAAAGAAATGAGGGGTCTTTTTCCTCGGAGAAAATTACCCTGTTGTTTATAAGATTATCTATTAAAGGGTTAGTTAAGAAGGCTTGAACATTTCGAGATTTGTAAGGGTTACTCCTTCCAGTAGTAAGTCTGTTTTGGTTGCGACTGTTCTAATCTTCACTGCCTTAACCGAAAATAACAATACGAAATACGTTAATGTAAACTACACTCATTTTATTCTTATCGTCATACTTAGTTCGCCCGCACAGAATTTTAGAGGCTTATAGGTCGAATCTCGAGGGTCACATAGTGACTGAAATGGTTCCATTTTTGTTCATGGAGTGTGAGAACCGTAAGCTTTCTATCAATTATTACCACTTCAGCTCTGTGCACTGTTATCTGAGCAGGTCACAAGCCACGGCAATTTCCAAGGTTTGCAGAAATAAAACCATTGGCCTCCAGTCGATTATACAAATGACATGAGCGCTGTGGATGCTTGGAAAGACTCTGGAGGTACTATTAAATTGTAATAGCAGAACCGGCAGGTTTGAAACTGCCAATACGAAATATGTCATAGGCTTGATACTATTACCATCCACCCATGTTCCTCCCAGCTTATTCCCCTTAACATTCATCTTAGTACAATCTGCCATCTCCTTCTTTGTTCCTTCAAGCTTCTTTCAAGAAATTTCTCTTCCAGAATGCTGTAGGTATTGTTTTATCTCCCCATATTCAGCCCATCTAAGTCAACTACATTTAACTATACGTAGAGCAGTATCTGACGTACGTAAATCACCAAGCTGCTTGTCGTGTTCAATGTTGCCTCTAAGCTGCGCGGGTGCGCGGCCGCGCAGTAACGGAAATGCTTCCGCGCACACTGAATTGTTGCAGCGCAGCTGATATTTTTCAACTTTCATTTTAAATATCCTTATTGTGCATTTTATAAAAAATTTAAAGTGCCGCGCTGTCGTCAAGTCTTGTAAAAATTTTCGGCTCACAGTAGTAGCAGGTCCGTGCAGCTGTAAAAAAGAATTAGAGGGCTCGTTAGTTGTGTGACATATGTACGGTGCCGAAATATCTTGTTGAGCAATTTATTTTTATAGAGGTGTAACTGTGTTTTTCTGTCAAAATAAGAAACTTAGTTTCACATCCAGAAAATTAAATTTGCAACGGGTATCTAAGATAATTTGAGTTTCGCGAGAGAAGAATGTCGAGAATTTCATTCAGGGGAGGACTGAATTTGGTACACAGGATTCGAGGGAAACATTAACACACACACACACACACACACACACACACACACACACACACACACAGGTAATTTGATGTTGTCCCTGTGCTTAATTAAGCAACAAGGCACGACGCATGAAGGAGTGGATATGTAATTCCACGCATCCTTAACAAATGGAAATGAGATGTCAGCTTCACGCCTCGGTCGGTCTACACCCCTCCCCTTCCGTACCAGCAAAGGTTTTTGGTACCTATTGAATAGGTAGTTGTGTGATCCCCAGTGTTGGTTTGGACGATTGAGAACCTGAAAATGCGATAATATTCTTTTCGTCATCGAAGAGCGCTTAGTACTCCAGTAAGAAGAACGCTGGATTGGATCCACCAGAGTTAAGGAAAGTAAGAACGCATATGTTCTTGGAAGACCTGAACACACAGTGTGCTCGTTCAGTGTGCAACATAAATCTGTCGGACAGCAACGTGTTGCAAGTCGTGAATAGACGCAAGTGTGACTGCTGTAGCACATTGTTCCAGCTAATGTTTCACTGTTTTTGCTTATCCTAAAAGGAGCAGAATATTACAAGAGTTTGTGGTGTGAGTACAGAGGTAGTGTTGTACTCTGGACGCCGCTTGGTCTACTATCGCAGTCTCCCTCTTGCTTTTCTCTCAGCATCAGAGATTGGTACATAGGAAAAGGGTTAGGTATCTCTGGTAGAAGAGCCAGCTGTAAGGGAGAGCATCACCGGATATGGAAGGGGTAAACCCAGAGTATTGCATAGTTATGAAACGCATTCACACCCACGCTCATAGCTAGTGAGGCTGGGGACCGATCTAGCCACTACAACCACTACCACCGAAAGTTTGCGGGGTAATTTAGGTTTCTCCTCACCACCATCACCGCCACCACCACCCTTTTCTGGTAGGCAGATAGTGGTTACGAAGCTGTCCAACAAAGTGCTCCAGTGCGGTTTCAATTAACCGTTCCAGCAGTAATATGTGGTGGTCTCAATGCTACAGTGCGAGGCAGCTGGGCTGTTACTCCGTCGAGTGTAGTTTGTCACGCTTCAGCTTCACCAATAATGAAAAGAGGCATTCTCAAACGTGTGATAAAGGCAGAGAAGAAACTGCAGATTTTGTGGTCGTGTATTTTATGTTACGCACATATTCGCCTCTCCCTCTGAGAAGTAAATCAAAGTTATCATTTGTCCGTCATAAGGCATGTGGGAAGTTAAGGCATAACCCCGCTCTTTTTCACTCCGATACGGTGTAGGGTGAGTGGGTAGCCTCACGCTTCGAGTGATTGACCTCGGAGAAAAATCCCGCGTTGCTCACTGAAGAGAAGACTGTGTGGACTCCAGAGCTCCTCTGTACACTTGCGACAAGAGATAAATTCCTTGTCCCTGCAGGGAATAGAAGCGCGATTCCTCGGATATACAGTCGGTAGCCTAACCTTTTAAAGCCTAGCGGTAACTTTACATACCACCAGGTTTAACATTAAAAAATTCTACGTGGTGCCCACATTGCTTTTATGTGTTTTGTACGGATCTCAGAACACACAACAACTTTTGCCTTACAAAACATTAAGAGACTGGTTTTTATAACCGAAGTGGAGAGTGTTTACAGCGCGGTACGCACCGAGTCCTTATAAAAAACAGATACGCTTCGTCTTTAAAGGGTTAATCACTACACCCTCTAACCCAGAGAATAATAACAACACCTTTTCGACTGACGACATTTATGGATGCTCTTTCAGATCTTTTTATGAGCTGATAACACATTATTCGTCATATCGCTCTGGACAGGTCAGCACTGCCAATACATAATGATAATGACTGAGTGACGGACAAAATACGACTGTATTTCACTGAAATCTGAAACAAAAATGAATTAATAGTCATGAAACGTTTAATCAGAATTGTGACACAATAAGACTTAAACCCTTTAAAGCAAAATAGCCTCGGTAGGCATCCTGTGTAACCCGTTGCAGCATTAAAGAGCGTCCGCAGTTTACGGAGAGACTATACTTATGGGTGGCGTATGGCCCTCAAAATAAGAAAACTATTATTTCCCCATAAGTGGATTTTTAAATATTATTTAGATCTATGTCAATTTCATTATTTAGATCCCGTCTACTGAACAGAATTTGAACTCATTTAATGTAACAGATGTAGACAATCGTTAGCTTCTACTTAAGGAGTCTCCGTTACAATCTGACATAATGTAAGAGTTAAATTTAATACAGCGTTTCCGTTACACACGATAGGTAGTCTGAAGGTAACACGGTAGCGCCGAAACACTCTCCATTTCTTGAATAATTTGACATCTGTGTAACTGTTGTATTGCTGCAAACGCCTGTCCTGTTATACGTTTAAAATATTTCTGTGGATATACGATTTACATTACTTTGCCTTGTATCACTACTTGCACAAACATACAGGAGTTTAGGTAGTGAATTGTAAATCCCCCTCGCGTAGACAAGCCTTATATGCACGTGGAGTTGCTTGGTTTTTTCTCATATTTACCAAACGAAATAGAAACAGCTGAATGCAGGCCTGAACCAGCATTTCCAGGAAGAGCGTGATGTAGAGTCAAGCATATGGTGAGGGTGGCTGTACAGTGAGACGGCTTTCTTCACAATCAGACGTGGACAGGAGATGCAAAGAGTCGTCCGTAACGTCACCTGTCGCTATGCGAATCGGGTGAAGCAGTAGTTTTCCACCGGCTATAACATCAGCCGGGACGTCAACTATCCTAACTAATGTTTTGCATAGTTTTCCTAATATCCTGCAGGCAAATTCCAGGAGAGTACCGCTAATTAGTTCACGAATTCCTTCTACATCCTCCAATTCATTATTCACACACACACACACACACACACACACACACACACACACAAAACCTTACATCAATGCAGCAAGCTGGTAGTGTGGGAGATTCTTAAACCACAAATGAATATTTTGACCCCTCCTACCGACGCTGATAAAACCACAGTCCCTCTCTCCCCTGGGAAATTTTATTGTGCATTTTTAATTGCTTTCTAACATTGTTAATATTCATTTAAACTAATACCGTGTTTGAGATCTCCATTCTTCTAGGCTGTTGTACCGCCAAGCTGGGTGGCTGACACGCGACTTTTCGGGACAGCTTCATGCTCCTGTCTTCAAGGGCTGAACGTTCAATAAAAAAAGAAACAATGCATGTAGGGTTTTGGTGAGGATACCTGAAGGAAAGAAACAACTCGGAAGGGATAGGCGTAGATAGGAGGATAATATTAACATATATATTAAGGAAATAATAAGGAAAGGCCTGAACTTGATTAAACTAGCTCGGATTAGCGATGAGGAACGGGCTGTTGTGAACACGGTAACTATTAGCTTCTCGAGAAAGACTCTGTTCAATATAGTTAGTTGGTTAGTCAGTGAGTGAGTGAGTGAGTGAGTGAGTGAGTGAGTGAGTCAGTCAGTCAGTCAGTCAGTCAGTCAGTCAGCCAGTCAGTCGGTCAGAAGGTCTTTTTTTAAGCTGAATATGCTTTATTTGAGCTGCGGTATAGGCAGAGAAGAACAAATCAATGCAGATATTCAGTATTAATTTTGTTGTCAGGCTATTTTAACAAGCCGTTCGCGCCCCACGTGTTAGGAACCGGGAGGAACACATCATAACCACTCGTACATTTTTGGTCTCTTCTTGGCAGGCGGGCGGCTGTTAGTCAATTTTAACGGATTTGCTTTTGTTCGACATTAATTCCGTTGTTTCTGTTTTCATGCTAGCCTTCAGTAACGTATTTCCTACATTCTCTCACAGTGCGGCCATTTTGGAAGATATGGAATAGCCAGCCATCACCCATCGATTGATAGAGCCGTGTTGTTTTCGAGAATAAGGAAAACATAACTGAAGACTTATCCTGAATTTCGTTTTAAGGACAGACCTTGATTTATTTGCTGAAGATATTGTGTTGTCAGCGGAATTGCTCGCTGTAATTTATTTCAGATAGAATAGGCCTATGCTTAGAAGTCTATGTGTATTTTGTAATGTTTGGGACTGTGTAATGCCAGGCAGTAGCCCAAAATAGGTCTTGTGGAATAATGGTACTTGAATGCCAACTGCACGGGTAGAATCAATTTACGCGCTTTGAAGACACACGAGAACAACTGTGAAGCTGTTAATAAAAGCATTACTTACATTCCTGTAAGCGCCTGAAGTGTACGAAATTTAGTTTAAATTTTTTTTTTTTTTTTGTTGATTGTTCGGAGATCAATTCGTGTTGAGGCCTGTCTCACAGCCTGACGTTTTGGAATTATTGCAAGATTTAAATGTATTCCGCTTAAAAGCAGTACACAAATAGTTTCTATTTTATACCTAAATACAGTAGTGTGTCTGTACGTAATAATGTCTGACGTTAATGGAAATATATTTCCTGAGGAAGCCGATAATGATAGCGGAAACGTGTAGATACAAGTGTTTTTCGCTTTAGGAACGAAAACTCGGAATATTTGTTAACTTTGATGCTAATTGATTCTAACCAAAAATAATTTATGACTCTATTACGTTATTTTAATTAATCTCACGCTCGGGTAAAAGTCATCGCTCTTGCAAAATTCAAGCCAGCACTATTGCCAGACTGCGAGGGAAATACGACTAACGACGTTGCTGGAATATGCGGGAAATCCATAGTTTTCGTCATAGTGGGGAAAACTAAACGCTCGGGTATAGTACCGCTGCTAGGATCCGGAGAAAATCGAAAGTCTTCGGTGCAGGATTTACCGCACGGTCCAAACACGATGACCTGTACAAGTGTGCGGCACTTTATACGTTAAGAGTATGGCGTGTTGGAGTATAGGAACAATATATGACACGCTCCTGAGAACATCGTGTCTTTTTGTGTAACACAGAAAATAACGCTCTTTGGAAGTGGGTTGCTTTTGAAATTATGAGGTTCAGTCACACTTTTATGCAAGTCAGAGCTGCTAAACATGATGAGGAGGGGGCGTTAAGGGGCGACTAAACTTCGACTTGAACATTCTACACACTTGGTACAGAAAATGCCATTTAATGTTTAGCCACAAAATACAACGAAATTAATTCAAAACAGCGGAAGATATGGGGTAGATGAGGTCTCAGATGTTCTGGTGTCTTGCGCAGTGTCGTCTGTGAGTAGTTCGTTAGCGAAGTTTCAAGACCGGAACACTGTGCCGAAACGTCGGGTAACAGACAAGCAGTTAACGCTGCACAACAGCGTAGAAGATCGAAGCCCTTGACTAAACTTCTTACGAACTAACCAGAACGAAGAAAGTATGTGTGTGTATATGAGTGTGTTTGTGTGTGTGTCTGTATGTGTGTGTTCATATATCCATCCACCCATCCCATTTATATACATAAATATATACTTACACATATAGCTTACACACTTACATATGTGTGTACATGCATAGGTGGGTGCGTGCAAGCGTGCGTGCGTATGTACGTACATATGTACACACACACATACGCATGCACACACAGACACGCACACACAGGTGCTTATGCTTCAGTAATTTTAGTAAGTTAGGACGTTGGTCAATAGTCTTAAACTAGCAGGCTGCTGCAGCTATAACGGTCCGCTAGACTTGTATGTGTGGGGAGTACCTGTATGGAAAAACGTCGGGGGCACCGGCTGTCATCATTGACTTATTCCACGGTGTTCTTCATTTGCCCCTCTGAAGTATACCGAGATAGTAGCCTATGTCGATTGGGATATTAGGCTACGACCGGTTCCATAGAAATTCTTCTAAATTCATTTTTTAATCAGTTGTACATTTAGGCACTATATAGTCTGACATATTAAGAGCACCTTGAATTGAACCACAACAAATCGTGCAGCACTCGACTGACAAGTCTTCTATTCTTGTTGCAGGGGGCAGATTTCCAATTTCTACCAACGGAAGTAACAATATGTACGAGGGCCCTGAAGATCAGAATAACCTGACAGCCTTTGCAGCGTGACCACCAGCGTTTCCACAAGACAGTGGAGACGCACACTAGACATGCTGCTTCGTCAGGAACAGTATCATCACAGCCCTTCCGACTGGCTCTTCATAACACGTGATACGGCAGCTCAACTTGTTGTGCAGTTCGCAGGACTTGTTCATGAGTATTCCTTCAACCTCTTCCACACCAGTCTGCTTCAATGTAGAATCAACTTTACATGATGGTTCTTGACCATACCTTCTCCATTTAGGAATCGCATTGCTGTGTTCCCATAAGGGCTGTTTCAGACATCAAAGCCCCTGTTTTGCATATAGTTAATTCACTTCAGTTGGAGGATGAAAAGACATTTTGATATGCTCGTTATGTGGCTTCCCGAACCTGACTGCTTATATTCGAGGGCTTTTAATAAAACATTTTACTAACTGAAACGTATTTTGGATCTGCAGTAACTTTGATGTTCTGTAACGAAGTAATACAATTTCATAGAGACAAGTGTGAAACTGAACAACGAAGTTAACTTGCTTACTAATTTATCTGCTGCTAGGAAATTCACTGTTAACACCTGAATCATGTGGTTTGACTGTTTATGGTGGAATTTGTTATAAAACAACTTAATACGACGCAGTGACAATATCGAAACCGCACAACGACCAGTTAATTATGCTGAGCTATATGAACTATGACAGTAAAGAAATAATTTCGTAACGACTCGTGTGCCTCTTTTCAATTGTGCTGCTACAAAGCTGCGTGCAAAATGTTACTAGTGCGTGAATATAGTAGAATTCACATTTATTTCTAAGTTTTCCCCCATATAGTGAATGTGTATGTAAAAAGTGCGTGAGCTGCCATGAAGCCTGGTGCGTGATAATGACGGCGGTTGCCATGCCTACCAACATCGCAACAACGACCGCGACCACCGCCCCTGCCGCTACAACATGGACCCTCTTCATGGTCACCGTGTACTACTCTGTCACCATCTTACTGCTCGATCTGAGATGTCACTCTCTAGAATTGGGTAAGTTTTCGACTTTCGTTTTTCAATAATTTTGCGCTCTATGGACAAAACACATGATTTTCCTTCCTACTCTCTACGCATGTCTGTGTGGTAAAATGTAAGTTGTCCATGTGCACGCCATGGATGCGTGAGGACAGCAGATCTGTAGTTCTTAAACTCGGCACTGGATGGAGGTGAGTACACTATAATTCTTAGACAATGGTGTCTGCTTACGAAACGTCGCGTTTGTGTGGTCAGTGACGCTGTAAGAAGTCCATATACACGTCAGTGGTATCTGGCATTGAGATGAGTGGTTAGCATTACGTCCCGGTCCGTTTATTCCCGGCAAAAGAACCTCATGGCTTCCGTTGAATGGGGGGCTGGGTGGGCCCCAGAGCCGGTCTGGACTTTTAGGGGAAGTGAAAACTAGCCTATTTTGTCACTGTCGGAAATCGCGCCACAGTTCCTCGATCCACCGGCCCTTGGCCTAATCACCATACAGAACATGCTGTCTCAGCTGCCACTTTCTCTACGCTAGGATGTTAAAATGACTTAATTTTGTGCCCGAACAACTTGCCTTAGGCAGTTTCTTTCAATATAGTTTTTAGATTATTTTACGTGTGAATTGCTTGCCTGATGTTTTAGCGGGGACGAATTTTGGCTGGTGAAAGTACTTAGTTTTGTGACTCAGTAACTGCCGTGCTTTTTATGTTGGCAACACATTTAACATTATTTTACTTAAAATGGCACCTACACGTGTAGACGATGTACCACTGGTGGTGAAGTTGGGTGTGTTAAAGGAACATGTTTCCTACCCAGTCCATTTTTTGATGGTTTTGGCTACAAGTTTTAAATTTTGTATACGCAAAGTGATATACATAGTATGCGTTAGTGTTAGCAAATTTGAAGCATTAATGTTTTCACGATACACTAGTTGTACCCGTGCAGATAATCCGCACGTAGAAAAAAATGAAACGTTAGTCAACAAAAATGTGTGTTTTTGAAAGTTTAAACCCATTCTTCGACGTTATCAATCTCTCATTTTCAGTAATTCCAACAGTGACGTTGTCGAATGAAGAGACTCGGCAAGTGCCACATAGAGTTGGCAACTGAAAAAAAAGCGATGGTACATATATTCCGACACGTTTAAGCGTCTGGCCTTGAGCGTTATTGATTGTCATAGTAAAGGCGATTTTGATTAGAAATTTGTCATGCTGTAAAGTTTTCAACAGCTGCAATATTAAGACCATGATAACAGTGTTTAAAGTATACGGTGGTAAACGTGATTGTGAAAAAATGTGCAGAAACTCGCTAAGATATAGCTGTTCGCCCGACTTCTCTTCGGAGTCTACAGATTCTTCGTTAGAGTAAGTCCTGGAATAGTCTTGTCTTAAACTATTCGCGAGCCGGTCATTTATTTCAGTGCAGTCTTCGTTGTTTGGACTCAGAATTGCTGTGTCCGTTAGACTGTGTACATTATATCCGCTAATGTAATCCGTTTGGAAATCAACCGTCCTGCCTCAATCGGAGGGCAGTAGAAGTGCATGGAATATGTTAGCCTTTGCTGTCAATTTTTGACGTTAGCCTTTTTTGTTAAAAGCTATTTTTTGAGACGGAGTTAACAAAATCGAGGGACAGTGCCGTCTATGCCGAATCAAGCGTTGTAGAAATGTCTGTAAAATACCCGTTCGGTAGTCCGGTAGATCATGATGTCCTTGACAGGCATTAACGTTTTAAAATACGTGATAATTTTACACTTGCGGATTCCTTGACAAAATTTGTAGATTATTTCTCGTCAGAGTGAAAAATACGATGCATTTGTTTAGCGAATTATTGAGTCACGTTTTCCAGTGTATAGTAAACGTGACCCGGATATTTTTTGTTCGGGGGGGGGGGGGGACTTGGATCGAAAACGGCAGCAAGTCTCGGATATCTGCCGGTATTCAAATACGTGATATAACGTTTAGCTTTATTACATTACCCCTGCACACAGCGCATAGCCGGTTTTTTGCTGATACTTTTTTGTTATGATTATATCTAGTTTACATGTACTTACATGGTTATATCTAGTAAGCTTCTGATACTGGGGATAGCAATTTACGTGTTCTTACAGCTGGGCATAGTAAGATGTCTTACCAGTGTTATTTTCATAGTGTCGTCTTGAAGGCGTAGTGAGGGGTCGGCCTTTAATTTCGAAAAGAGGAGATACAGAAATTTCAGCGATAATATCCTCCCCTTCCTGATAATATTATGCCCTTCGTAGCTGATATATCAGTAGGCTGAATAGACCACAACGTGGTGTTAGGCAAGATTTACCTTGTTTTTTGGAACGCACATGGCCAGTTGTGTCTTCCAAATGTCGTACATACAGCGCTGGAAATCCCTGTTTGAGTACTGCACGGTTTTGGCTTCGCTGCAGTTCATACTTCAGCAAAGCCATACATTCATTCCTAATCTTCTGCCCTTGTGCTTTTGCAGGGAGAACATAATATTCAGAATCATGCTATGAAGTTTCTTTGTGTTATTCACCGTTTTTGTATATTGCTATCTTCTTGTTTTTTATTTTTTACTTTATCATTGCATGCTGCCTTTTTTGTGTATGTCTCGATTTTTTGCTTCTCTTTCAGGCATGTCCTTCCCTTAGAATAATCTGGTGGTCTGCAAGGCGTTGACGGGTAGGCAGGTAGACTATGACGTTTAGAAGGAACCCAATACCTCCATCAGCAATATAGAGAAAGTGAAAGAATTCTGTTTGGCAGAAAAAGGCAGTAGTAGTCTCCGAAACGTTTGTACCTGTGTACCAGCGTGCACTGAGCCAAAACCAAGAACACCATTATCTTAATTTTTACCGCCCTGAGATGTCATATTTTTCATTTTATATGTCCCCTATCTTGAGTCCCTTCGCGTCCACATTTTATTGACTATTTTTATCAACATATTTGAGTTAATATTTCATTAAAATATATCCTACAATTTTAGATACCTCCTCTTCTTTACTTTGTTTGATTTTTTTCTTAAAGGCTTTTTGTCGAAGTGTACCCAACGAATTCAGCGACGGCTCAAGCTGCTTTAGCCCCATGATTTTCATGCCGTGTCTATTGTGGAGGGAAATGCGTTTAGATGGAAATGTATTTCATCACCCACGTAGATTTAAACCAGTCTTTTTCGTTTATAATTCCCATCAGTTTTGTGGAATGTAAACGATGATAAACGTTTCAAGACTCGGAGATTTATAATCCTTATACGAAAGATATATACCTGTTGGAATTTCAGTGTATTTGTAACATCTTGTATCCATTTTTTCATCTTTACTCTAATTTATCATTGTATTATTATCACTAATTTCTGCCCGTTTAGGTTTACACATGTATCGTGAAGTATACACATTGTGTCTGGCGAATTCTAAGTGCTCGTAGTATGTCGAGCGTACATGCACATTCTACTGGATGTACATATGACACGTGTGGAGAGTATGGTAATTAAATTTGTTTGATTATAGAGCAGGAAAGGTACGTCGGTCCATAATATATAAGGAGAATCAATTAAATAGCTTTAGGCCACGTGTTTGCTTTTTACTCTGTCAAATTGTATCGGATTTATAAATTAAAAGGGAACGTCAATTAAAATTAGCGCAATTTCCGTTTAAAACTTAACCGGAGGGGTTTTCAGTGCTTAGGGGAACTTTTGTACCTTTTCTGCTTTCCCTTCCTTCTCCCGCATACTTTTTCCGTGTGTTTTATTTTATTCGTCCTACGGCCGTTCTCCTGATCCTTTCTTCCTCTTTCTCCTTTACGTTAAAGCAGTTCATGTAAAAATCGCTAAAAGCACGTCGTTACGTAAGAACTGTAATGAAAAATATCAGCCGCACTTCCCACCGCTTCATTTGAACACTGTCGTCAGTCTTTATGTTGTTCATCCCGTGCACTGCCGATAACCAGCTCACAGCACCAGACCAACAAAATGCACAGTACTATTCCTTAGGTATTTATGTTACAATATAACATTTAACATACCTACATGTTTCGATCCCAAAGGGATCATCATCAGGGAATCATATCAAAGTAACACAGCACAAAAACAAACTAACAAACTTTACAGATAGTAGAAAGGTGCAAAACAGTTAACACCTTTCTGTAGTATAGTTTTATAAGTGTATTTAATTAAAGAAAACACGGTACTCTACTGTGTTATTCTTCGTTCAGTATGTAGGCTGCCTCCGACGTACTGTATACCAGGATCCACTGCACTTATACAACTGTACTACAAAGAAGTGCATATATTTTAACTGTTTTAAGTTTTTTACATCTTTCTACTGTATGCTAACATTACTAGTTTGTTTTTGTGCGGTGTTACTTTGATTTGATCCCCCTGATGATGATCCCTTGGGGATCGAAACATGTAGGAACGTTCAATGTGATATTGTGATAGTGTATATACTAAACATCTAAGGAGCAGTATTGAGAATTTTGCTGGTCTAGTGCTGTCAATTGGTTTTCGTCAGAGTTTCCGTCCTCGGTGAGTGCAGGCAAACACTCGAGCGCGCACACACGACATTTTATATTTATAGCAGACGTGAAAGTATGTACATGTGTAAGTGAATTATGTGTTCATGATCACTGCTGTCTGACAGACAGTGACAGAAAATACGCCTTCTATGAGCACAAATACACATGAAAACAGTCTTTATTTTCAGACTCACCACTGTGTACGTGTCTGTGGCGCAAGCTATTTGATGACAGCGTGTATGCGACTAATGTTGGAAGACGGATCAGGGAGAGCACTTTGAAAAATCAGGTTATTACTTTGTCGATATTGTCAATTAATTGTCCTCGGTTCGTTTACGTAAAATTTTATAAGCTTCTACAAGTCAAAATTCCCACGCTCCTGACTTTGGAGTTAGTTCTGTGTAGCTAAGAAAAGGAAGACAAAACAGTAGGACACTGATGCTGTTTTACTTGTCTGGGGAGATCGGTACTTTTATCGATGAAAAACCTTGGCTTCCAGCCCTGAAAGTTTTTTCTTATTTTTTACAAGGCCTGTTGCAATGGTTTCCATTGTACACATCACCAAGAACATAACAAATCTTTGTTTTCTCTTCTCTACCTCAGCGTCACGTAACTCAATTATGCATAGCCACTCTGATGTGGTGGAGATGACGCTCGACCCCACAGTCCTCCTGAAGTGACCAAGTGATGTGGGCTGGCGGACACAGACTCAACTTGCTACCACTCGATCTGTACTATCAGCCTCAATCCAATTTACTCCTTCTAGTAGTACACCCTAGCCAACTGAGGGGGCTCAACAGCCATACACACAGCGATGCAGCGCGCTTTCCCTTCCCGACAAGATCTTCCCCCTTAAGCTCATCTACGTCTTCGTAATACAAAAATTCTTACGTTGTTTGGCAAATAATTTATTCACTCACATTTCTCTATCGTGTAGGTAAGAAATAAGTAGGACAGTGGTATCCTTAGACGTTTAAAACCCAGGAAAAATTAAATGTAGCATTTACATACTTTAAATTTCGCACGGAAAATGTACGAGTGCAATCATAGGCCTGTCATCAGAGAATTCTTGCACAGATTAAATTTAGAGAAAGATAGAATATGAACTGTTTCAAAGTGTGTTCTGCACTGTTCTCTGATCAAATAGAGAACATATGTCTAAGCACTAGCATAGAGGTCTTTTTATGGGGACGGAGTTTGTTCTCTGTAAGGTGCGAACTAAATTTTTACGCACAATGAAAATGAATCTGAGATTTTAGGGGCCCTGCAGTGACTCAGTCTGCGGTAGCTTACCGCGAATGCCCGGGCTCGACCTGCGGCCAGTCGTGAGATATATGGTGGGAAAATTGTCACTGAGACACGATTTTCTCCGAGTACTTACGTTTTCCCCGTCCTCTATCATTCTGCCAGTTCTCCATACTCATCTTCATCAAATACTATTACTATCAGACGGACAAGCTGATGAATTGTTTGAACATTCCAACAAAGCTGTGCTGTTTCAGATATCGGGGATATCGTGAAGCACTGGAGAGAAAAGTATTTTCCGGCTGTTGGAGTTTTCAGGGGGATAATTCTTTTCGTAAGTCTGTTGGTCGTTTGGGATTGAAAAGTCCGTGCAGACATGCTCTTGTAATTTTTGTATGGAGTAACTTTTGCGGTCGTAATGTGAGTGTAAACGCAGAATATTTTTAGCAAGATCTGCGAAGACGAGACCACTTGGGAAACTTACAAATCAAGCCAAGTACGGTATTAAAATACATTTTGTAGGAAGACAATTTGAACTGGATTCCTGTGCCTCGAAAGAGTGTCCTATGGCAGTTTACTTTTATACGGTAATATACTTAGGGTCTTCCATAAAATATTGTGAATTGTTCATTACATGGGTGAATATCGGCTTTTCAAGACGGAATCAGCTCCATGGAGTTAGATGCAAGATCATTTACAAAGTGTGCATTTCCTGTGACATATGAGATTCTTACATTGGTGTTGTTGAAGATTGAAGTCTCTTGGGATTACGCCGGGTAAATGTTAAATGTTTATCGACATTTCTAAGGCACCGCGATCTCTTGCAAGTTCGGTAACCATTTGCCAATACACAAGACTTAACATTGCAGTAGATTTGCATCTTTAGTATACATTCAATTTGACCAGTGTTCAGTTTTCTCGTCTCCCGAGTGACCACCCTAGGGAAAGAGTTTGGGACTCAGAAAGATCATCCAATTTGTCGTGAAAGGTCTAACACATAAGTCGTAGGTCGAACCAAACTAGTTGATCCAGTGTACCAGGCAATTCTACAGAAAGGGAAGTCTGTGAGAAGGAATAAGACGGTAGCAGGTTACAACAAACGATTGCCAGCAGATTTCACAGCGGCAGAGCGATCCAGTCATCCATGTCCATGTAACAGGACTGCAGCACTGATTCTGGGGACCTGCTCCCACCTGACACGAAGGGCTGCAGCGGCTGCTAGCGGAATCAGGGGTTTAAAACCACTTTATTCCTAGTTCGCAGACGTCAGACTAGAGAACAAACTGAAACGAACTAGGAGAACGTAACATGTGGATAAACTGCAATGGTATTAGATCTGCAAATATTTGATATCTGAGCTCTACTGGATATTACGCAGCGTGGAGTGGCAATTTTGTATCGACGTTTCGGGACACCCTGTCTGTCCGATATTCAGGTGTCAAGAGGTCCCAGAAGAAAGCAAATGTTTGTTATACCAAATTATACCAAACTCTTAATTAGAAAAATTTAAATTACAATAATAACCTTAATAATATGGACTAAATAGAATGGTTCTGAATTTGTGATGAATTGTGGGACGTGACGCCATGTGGTTTAGTATAAATGTGACAACATTTCAGAGAATCCTGCTGCTTAATCTGAACCAGTGTTTAATGTAGTAGCCTAGACTAATAATAATAATAATAATAATAATAATAATAATAATAATACATAGGGCTCGTAGTGTTCGTATGCTGAAATAATGAGAACAGGTCTGGTTAGCTAAACCAAATCAGACGATTCTTCGATGACTGTGAAAGGTATCTGAATCTTATATGAAAACTAATCAACAAACATCGAAAGCTAAAGTACTGCAATTTCACATTATTATTCCGCATTAAATGTGAATGTGGCTTATATTACAGGTGTGGGAACGGTGGCTGCAGTAAAGCTAACTACCTGCGCGTAATCAGTGTTTCACAAATTTCGACACGAGCATGATAGAAATCATCCGACTGTCATTTGTTCCCAGGAGAGTACAGAAGTTTATTCAGCTCTACAATGAATATAATTTAGGAGGTTGTTGACGATAAACTTTTGTACATTTGTAGTCAGAGGGACAAAACATTCATTTCGTGGCACAGTTGGTGTCATCTGTCGAATGACGCTTGTTGAGTTCGTACTGACATCACGCACGTTTACACTGCTGTGTGACTACGTTTCTGCTACAGCGACATCAGCTGAAAACCGAACCCAGAGACAAGGCGAAGTTAAGGGCTGTATATTTCCTCGTATAAAATAAGTAAAATACACGAAGTGTGACTTACCACACGTTAAATTGGTGTTGAAAATGACTTCCTTCAGCTTTCACACATGCTTGATTTCGAAGGAAGTGCACCATCGGGAAACTGAATTCTAAATTTATACGACACTTTCAGTACGATTTCTTCTTTGTATAATTTTCCGCAATGAAAATACTCTGTATTAAACTCTACTGCATACTCACGAAAAAAAAATATTTTGTAGCGTGTTTTTCTCACTTCTGCCTCGCGGAGAAGACTGTATGTCTAAGATTATGCAACGTGTAACCGTGCTCGCGATGATAGCACTGGCGGCGTGTGATTTCTGCAGCGGCTGTTTCCTCAAGTACGGTGTCAGCAATTTCCAGAACAGAATCTCAAATAATAATGTGTTCAATACCTGGCAAGCATGTCTGAGAGCTGAAGGAGGTTATATCTAACACGTACTGTGGCATTCAGTAAGTTACTTTATATGAGGAAATCTAAGGCTTAAGCTTGCCGTGCTTGTGGGTTCTATTTTCGAAATATTTGTTTATTTAAATTTGCCTTCATATAAATTATTCAGTTTGTACCGCGCAGATAAAATGGTGTGCTACTATTAGAAATAACAAATGTTGAGTAAACAAGTGTAATTGCTGTTTATCACAAGAATTATATGAAAGAGATAAATATACCATGTGAGCAAAATGCGTTTTACCTGATGTTACAGCAGATGGAGTGTGTAGTAACAACTAAGGTTTGAAGGGTACAATTGATGGCAAATACTGTAGCAAGGTTCGCAGTTCTCATGCCTGTCTGAGCCATCATTCTTTTTATCTGAATGACGATGGATTATCACTGGGCTGAAAGATCATTCTTAATGACCCAAGCAGTTCTAGCATTGGTGATATGCTGAAGGTCGGACATCCTGAAGAGTTGGAGGAGGAAAACGTGTGGATTCTTTTTCGGACCGTATGGAATTTTGTTTGAAGTTGCCGAGCAACTGTTTATTTTGTTCGTTGCACGAGAGACGGATGTTGTCAATTCATATTCTACTCACAGTGCGAAAATTGAGTCGTGTCCGAAGCCGGAGAGAACACAGAGTCGGTGAGAAGAAACAACATTTATATTAATTTTCACATGATGTAAGTGAATTGTTTTCTCGTCCGTCTTGTGTAGTGTAGCGTACATAAGGAAGCAAAACTGGCATCTTGTTCGTTTCTTTCAGCGCATGCACCCCAAATTACCGTTTTTCCTATTGAGCTATATGTAATATTGTCAGTTTGCTTGTTTGAGCAGTGTGATTTAAACAGTTTCGAATGCTTTCCAGTTTCGTTGCGACTAGTGCTCCTAAGTCTGAATTGAGCAATATTGAGCGCTTTGGAGTTTTTTTAGCATTGTTCTTAATCTTTGATTAAGAAATTCGGAATAATTTGCAGTTTCCTCTTTGAGTAGGGCAGGGGCATAAATTTTCGAAGAATCTACGAGCTATTTCAAAATTCGCGGTACCAGATGGCGACATGAAGCAAGTTCCGTACTGATGACCCACCAAATCAGTCACCACGTTACAAAGTTTGTGCACCTCTGGAGTATGGGTCAAATTAAGCACGTTGGATGTTTCGCAGTTTCGAATATGGCTGCAAAATGTATCTCAGTTCTCTTTTTGCAGTTTTACATGTTGGATAGGCCTCGTAAATTTTATATGAAGTACCTTTTACTGTTTTGCGGTATTTTATTGACTTTTGTGCTAGAGTGAATTCGTCTTAAGGAGGTGAATAATGTATTGTGTTCATAAACGTATAAAACGAAATTAGTTTGAGTAAAAACCTAGGAATCTACCGTAGCCTTGGGAATGTGGCTGTGGTAGGAAAGACAAGGAGTGAGAGTTTCAGCAGTGAATACCTTATCGGAAGCAGAAACTTGAGACAATTGAGAAAGAAATGGTAGTGTAATATTACAGTGGAAGTTAAACAAATGCGTTGTGAGGACCAGAGATGGATGGAACTGGCTCAGGTTCGTTACCAGTGACGGGGATTAGTATTAGCGGTGTTCAAGCTTTGGGTTCGCAGTAACATCCACGGTGCAGTTATATGGTATGTGTGAAGGCTGTACATCAAACTGTGGCTGCGCGGGGCGCTACGTTCCCTCAAACGGTGAAACTGCGGTGACCTGAAAAATGAGGTTAAGGTAAACAAAGACACAGAAAAATGGTAACACGTAAGTTGATGATAATAAACATAAGAATATTTGCGTTCTTGGTAATTGGAATGACGTCCCTTTCTGGCCGAATGTTGTTAGGCTAATCGCAAAGCATAGCGTGAATTGCGAAGGTGGAGACTGAAGACGTAGTGAAGAACAAGGTGATCATCGATTACTTTGCTTTTACCTGCGGGTCCTTCTACACCTCCTTGTGTATCGCCATGACAGCCAGCATGTTGTTATTAAGTGTCAGGCCGCCGTCCGTGAGTGCTTGACATCAAAAGAGGGGCTCGACAAAGTGATTCGCCATCTAGAGACCTTTCTTCAGGGCACTTGTAATCAGCTGAGGCCTGTCTACAACGACATCAGAACGTTCTTCATCTTCTGGTTCACGGAGTGTTGTCAGCTGTTCTGGATCCTCCTGTTACCTCAGGAACATGTCAGTCGAGACGTTCCTGGTATCGGCCTCCAACAAATGTAGAAATTCTTCTCCTGGGACTTCAGGGGCTAACACAAGGAGTCTTTTTTTTTTATTTTGACTAGATGTTTTGGGAATCCCCGGAACTGCTTCAGGGCAGAGCTGCTTTTAGCAGCTATTGAAAACCGTGGGCTTCAGCTCGTCCATGGACTCGTTTATGTTCGCTATGCAGTCAGCTGTGCTTTAGGACAGGCCCGCCCAATCCGTGGCTCGCGGGCAACAGGCAATATATTTCCCACCACACAGTCTTATATTGCCCGTGGAGATGTCTGAAATGAGAAAATGAGTAAGTATTTTCCTGGAAAACCGAGATAGAAGACCGAAGAAATTTTGAAAACTTAACGATGTGTTTATTTATGGGGATATATTACCAATTCATTTTGTAAAAATGTGCTAAAAATAGTAACATCCCACCCTAGATTGTGAATTGAATTTCCTGTTATTGCCGAGAATATTTTTTGCACATGACGGGTAGAAAAATAATAGGTTAAATTGTACATATAATTATACGTATAATTATTAAGTCCTCATTTTATATATTGAATTTCATGTTGGCCGCATGAAGACAAAATTTTACCAAAGTTTCCCGCACCACATAAAAGGTTGATCAAACTTGCGATTTCCGGCATTCACCGACGCGAACTGCCGTATCCTTCTCACGTGGATCGAAGATACTGCGGTAGGTGCCACGAGTGTAATAGGTCTTGAATGTTGTGATGAGTTCCTGATTGCTGGAGTGAGGTGGTGGTGTTGGACACTGCCCAAATTGGATATTCGGATGGGCGAGACCAAGATCGTGCTGACGCCTTGGGGCATTGTTAGGAACAAGGAGGAAGTTAATGCTAGCTTCTGCCTCTGTACAACACCCGTGACTGACAACCGTTTCTTTTTCTCATCTTCGAGCCATACACACAACGCCCTTTCCATCTTGTGGAGGGAGGTGTAACCGGCACTCTTGAGTTCAGTTTTCGGGGAGAGAGAACCCGAGATGGAGGAAAATAAACTCGACACATGGAAATATCCACCTTATGCAAATAAGAAAGGACGTGAGATAGCGTGGTTGATTGGAGCTCATGGTTCTAAATAGACATTAACTAAAATTTTATTGTTGAAAACTTTAATGTGCAGAAAAAGTCTAAAATTCAATTCTTGCACACCGGCGCCGGCAGAAAAGTGTACGTCCTTTGGAGGATGGATTGGGGATCACGGTCATTGTGATCAACAGTCCAATTGTGAAGGTACGTAGCACGCGAGGTAGCAGGTCGTTGTCAGAGGATAATATCTTCCGGCCTGCGACTTCCCACAAAATCGCATCTTGTAAAATCAGAGTTGAGCAAGTTCTCTTCAAAATTTGTTACCGCGAACACCGTATACCGGTATAAGCTGTGGTCCGGGGCGCAACGCGGATTATTCTCCGTGCTGGTTGTTGTTCAGTCAGCTTCTTAACATTCGGGTTTTATGCTGGACAGTCTTGGTTTCATCCGCGACGTGAAGTGAAAAGTACGAAAGCGGGAAAGGCAAATTAAATGTTCGATTTTTTAAATCTGATCAGTGAATCAGTGTCGTGAAATTTACCGTCAAAGCACAACGAATTTAAAAAGAAACACACAACGATCGCCAAGACAGCTAATCGATATTGCCTTCAAGTTACAATCTTTTAAAGTAAAGGAATTTAAGTGAACAGACAATATTTGTTGCGGGTGTACATGTCGATGAAATGTAGCCGTTTGGAGAAAAAGACGTCGTCGATTTGAGGCATACCACATAATATTCCCTGAGATTAGTATATGCCTTATCCTGAGTACAGATTCCAAAGTCTACCTTCCCATTCACTTCATCTCATTAAATATATCAGAGAGCAGTTTTTTTTCCATGTCGCGACAGCCCCTAGTGGGCCAGGGTCTCCTGATTGTTGAGGCCTCACCATCACACGCAAACACACCACACATTTGTTAGGACTCCTCTGGACTGGTGATCAGCCCAACGCAGAGACTTCTACCTGACAACACACAATACTCACAACAGACAGACATCCATGCCTCAGGCGGGATTCGAACCCACAATCCCAGCAAGCGAACAGCCGAAGACCCATGCCTTAGACCTTGCGGTCACTGGGATCGGCCAGAGAGCAGATTACAAGAGTTCAAACCCGGCGGGCGTCTGTCGCCATTACCAGCACCAATCCTATACAAGGTAGGAGGAACAGTGAGCGGATGGACAGGTAGAAAGTGGTTACAGCGAGTTACACAAGAAATTTTCAAACTTGATTGAGCACTGTCCTTAACGCAACATCTGATCATATCTTCATTTTTCTTGAAGAAATTATTTGTCATTTCGTTAACAACATAATGGCATCAAACCGCCATAGTGCTTGCTTTCCCCTTCAACATATCCAGGCCTGTAATTTCACTAAGGGCATGGTCTGACAACAGGCGTGTTTCTGGGAGGTTAGCGGGGTAGCAGGTTCATGGCGGGAATGAGAATTTAACCAACAACAAGAAAGTTCTCAAGGCTGCTGCACTGAGTCCCTTTCCTCTAAGCCAGCATGCAACGTAGTGCTTCGCCTTGGTAAGTTTCTTTTTCTTGTTTAAAATTGCATTCTCGCCATACACCTGCTACCCCGCTAACCTCCAAGAAACACGCTTCCAGTGCATACGTGCGCTAACAGAGACATTACACTTTCCAGACATGAATAAACACGGAGCGACAGTTATTTCTGAAAATGGTGAAAACTTTAGCCAGCAACACTCTTCCAGTGCGTACGTGCGCTAACAGAGACATTACACTTTCCAGACATAAATAAACACGGAGCGACAGTTATTTCTGAAATTGGTGAAAACTTTAGCCAAAGTACATTTCGTATCGTACGATATATAGGTAGCTACTGAGTAATACAGGGAAGGCAGATGGACCTACTGAAAATGCGGCCGAAAATGAGCAAGGGACTTACAGAGCGATGCACGTTTGTTGCCATGATACCCGTAATTGTTCTGCGTATAAGACAAACCGCGATGCGCGAACCCACAAACGGTGAGGGTCTGCTGTGCAGTAGAATCGGCAGCACGGCCGCGAGAATTCATACTCTTGGGAAGATTATTTCATGACAATGAATTGTAAATTCTGAATAGGTTGGATAAGAAGTTGTTAGAAATTCATCTGCATACAAATGAAATACACGGAGCGTGGCCCTCGTAACTCTACGCGCTGTCTAAACGTACCACAAAGTACGAGTACTCCCTATAAACACTACCTTAAACTTTTGAAGCCAATTTAATGTGTTCCATGTCCGTGCACTATAATATACAAAAACACTAATTACCAACAAATGCACAAAGAGAATTTTGTCATCAATCGTAACACACTCCTACATGTTTCGACCCTGCTGGGTCATCTTTAGAGAGAACTTTTTTGTTATGGTTACACTAATGTTGCACTTTATAGTTGAGTGAGAATGTGCTGTTGACTGTGTACTGCGTTGTTTTTGGAGGCGTGAACTTTCTGCAGGCCAGCAGGCCGGGATCGCAGAGAGTTCACGCCTCCAGTACACAGTACACAGTCAACAGCACATTCTCACTCAACTATAAAGTGCAAACTTAGTGTAATGATAACAAAAAAGTTCTCCCTGAAGATGACCCAGCAGGGTCGAAACATGTAGGAGTGTGTTTTTGAAGCAAGTCATGTTTATGGCGGTGTTCATATCGTGCACTATATGTTGCCTTACAACGTAGTTTGTCCTCGAGACGTTCCTATTCTGAGACGGCAGGTGACAATTAAAGAAGGAAATTAGTGGATTGGTTATGAAATTGACTGTTTATAAGTAACCTGAATTCGACAATGAAATTGGCTGTTAACAAATATCTGAAGTTTAGCGCGTTAGTGAGAGGTCTGCCGCGGACAGAGGTTCATACCCAACGTTTGCAAGTGTCAAGAAGGGTCCAGGCGTCCCCCTAATGTGTAGGTTGTTGGATGGAAGGAGATGATGTGGGGAGAAACTAAATTGATGGCTCTCTGCCAGGCGTCGGTAGGAGAAGAACTTTGTTTGGATTCATAATGGGATTAGTGCAGACACTGGGTTCCGTTTCTGTAGAGGCGGGTGGGCGGGGGGGGGGGGGGTGTTGGCCTAGCCTGTACCGTAACAGGAATAGATGTAGCCACATTCTGTTTTGCTGAATGTACTTAATTCGTTTGCAATTGGATTACGTTGCCGTAATTGGATACATTGTTGCTGTTTCTGTAGGTACGCGTATAGGGCATACGTGTTACTGAAAAGTGTACTTTTGTTACTGCTGTATCAACTGTTTTCTAAAAGGGCGTTCTTGTATTCCTGCACAGGTTTCGTGTCCCTAGACAAGACAATGCCAAACAAGGTTTTGTGTTTCCTCCAGAATTTTGTTTGCGTGTTCGTTTGCCTTGCTATTTGTGTTATTCAGTCACATAAATTCTCCCGTACAAATTTGCGGATAAAAATTGGTTTCGTTTTATACTTGTTCTCCCATTTATAATTCCAATAGTTTTATGCATTCGGCTGTGTAGCTAAGATCACTGTCTTCCGGTGTGCAACACTGTATAACAAAAATGTAGTTTTACATGGTGTCATATCACAGGAGACTGTAATCTTAACATACATCACTACACAAGCCTCATCCTTAACGGCGTTGTAGTTTTAACATTTTAAAAGGAAGCAGTATTTAATATGCGACGGGATTTAATGTTAAACAATTCGAAGTTATTCTCAGAGAGTTTCAGTTGCTCCACAGGATGAATAATGAGAGCTTTTCTGAACTTTTTTCAGCCGAATTAACTTCGCAACTGATATAATTTCTTTGTTTTCTGTAAGGCAGGAACTGTAGCATTGTATATTAGTCAGATCATCCTCACCCTTGGGTTATGTCTGTTGCACCTTTAGCCATATAAGGTTACTGTATGTATCACGGTGTTTAACATTCATGAGCTCTGCCTTTGTCCCCAAGCGGCTTGTTTCTTATGACTCTTACTAAGAACACCGATTATATCTCTGAACAGAATTAACTTATTGGTCGTTGTAATAAGAACGTACTCTGTTCTGTTTGAGGTACGATGTGAAATTTATGTATAAATTAGATGAATTTTAGTCCTTAGAATTTTATCATATTCCGCTGAGCTCTCCCATGATTAATTCTAGGAGCAGAGTCGTTACTGACAACCTGATAACCTCTCACATGTTTAACAAATTCATAGCCTTACGTAACAACCATTTTGGCCAAATGAGTCCAGTCTACCTCCCCACAACTTGTTTATTTCATATACAATTGAACGTAGATGTACCTGTTCTCCGAATTTCAGCCACATATACAAAATGTCCCATCCGTTCGGGTTTCCCGAAAAAAATTGCTTATATAGGGTGCCAGTATAGCCACAATTTAATGTACTGGAATACCAGCTGTATATACAAGTGATTGTTACAAGGTAACAAATGCAAAAGAAATTACAGTTGATGTTGAAGGTGTGTTCTAAATCTCGTACCTACCGAAAAATCAGTTCGTGATTTGCAGTGTTCATGTGCCGACGCATGCTGCGTATCCGGTATATGCCCGTCTTCGTTTATATCATTACAAATTTGTGTACACACGTTATTGTAACTCATTGTTATTTTATCATACAAAACGAACTAGTAAATAATAGGACAATTAGAAAATATTACTTTTCCTTTTGTGCAGTTTTATGTATCCAGCATCGTGTTACTTCTGCCCGTAAGGTCCACGTGCTCAGCACTTGTTACCAAACACTTTTAGTCCTTTTCCTTTTCTTAGAATGACGGAGACAAGTTTCGTACCCACATAAAACACCAAATAAAATTATTTTTGTTTTAGTGTTTGGTATTTTTTCAGATAACAAACAAGAAGACATGTGTTTACAAACAGTCCATCCAGAGCAGCAATATAAACTAAATTTTCGTTTTATAACAGTTGTAATGAACTCCAGACAGGCCTCCGTCGTCAGGCGTTGTTATTGTTAATGGTGTGGGTGGACAAGGCAAGAATTCAGTTAACAAAGGTAGAGGAATCTGCGGACCCGACCCACCGCGAAATTCCCAATACTTTGTCCGGTTTTGAGGTGTGTAATTAGTGAGCTGCTTGCCGGAATAGAGTTTTGTCTTGTAACTACTGCCGTTGCGCAGACTGTCAATCTTCAATTCTCGTTTAGAAACGTACACAGCACGATGTCAGCTGCTGCGATATATCCATTTCAGGTCTACAGTTCTGTTCAAGCAGCGGATAAAATATTACTGCGCTGCCGTGGTTTAATGTGTAATTTAATCCTTTCATTTTCACCCCTCCTAATATCGTATAATTTATTGTATTTCGCCCCATCATGACGCATGTAGACTCCTGCTAATTTACTTAAATAAGAACGGTTTACGACAGATTATGTAGTTATGCCAAAATTGTAATAAGTTGCCTGAAATTATAAATATGGAAGCTCGTGTAGTTCGGGAACAGGGGTGCGAAAACTTTCTTTGTCGGAAGAGTCAGGAGTAGTCTTACCTACACTGCTTTAGAGACCAGAAATCCTGTACCCTATCCAAGTGACAGAAGAATCGAATTGAAGTAACATTTATAAAGGCTGTTGCGGATTGAAAAGAACAGAACGTAACAGAAATAAAGAAATTATAATAAGACCTAGGTAACAAGACCTGGGATATGACCCTGTGTTGATTTGTAATTTGTTACCGACGTTTCAGAAGACCTTGCTGCTTTCTTTTTACTGTAAGCCAAGGATACTTCTAGGCTTAACACGGAGAAAGGAAGCTTCTCGGATAAGTCTGTACCAAATCTGCAGGGTAATTCAAAGGGACTTTCTGGAATACTATAAAGGTGCATAAAGCAAGCTTCTCCGAAACGTTTGTATCTTAGAAGACTGTAATATTCATTAATAACGCTGTGAAACCCCAAAATTTTGCCAGGACTATGTACATTTGACACAACAATTTAATATGAAATTTATTTCAACAACTTAAAAGAATGGACTAAAGCAGATTTTCTAAACTATATGCTTAAGAATCAGCCATCAATATATATATATATAAATATATATATAGGACTCCGGATCCGTAGTGCCACATTTTTATGTACTTGTACTCTACTGATTTTCATTTGAAGAACCTGTTTTATGGTATAAAATGTAACGAAATGAGCTCAAACGACTGTACGCGTTTCTTTTAGTTCTCTTAATAAACAATGATTATTCTCCTAAACAGTTTTAACTTGTTCTTTATAATAAAGACGCAGAGTGTTTACTGTGAGGCACGAAGCGAATATGTATATATATTTCACATTAATTTCATGCTTCACGGGGTTCAGATTCGTGCCCACTCAGTAGTAAATGTATGCAACAAAAGGAAAAAGACATGGATTAATTGTAAGGCATAATTTACTTGAAGAAAAATCTTTCACCAATTATCGGTGAGAAAAGAAAACAAAGTAAGTACAGAATGGGATGTTTAAGTTGTGCACCATTTTCATTTTATAGATTTATTTTCCATTCATCACAATATTGAGTACTTATCTGTATTTCACCCGTAGCTGTTATTATGTGGGCTGCCTTCACTGCGATTTTGTATCATCTGCAGATCTTCATGTAAGATCCATCTGACAAGCAGCATTTCGTTTTGTAAAGTACGCAGTACGTGTACGTCACATTTACTGAATAACAGTAGAAGGTCTGCTATACTAAAGCGATACATATGAAAGGATTTTTAATTTTAATCACCTTAAAAATGGTTGTTACTCCCTAGCTTTGTTGTCGTTATTCTGTACTGTATGTCATCTTGTACACATCGGATGTCGCTACAGAAAATAAGATCATGTAATGTGTCAAGTACAAAGACGAGGAGTGCAGGTGTTTTTTTTTAAGAAGAATGGGACGCAAATTTATAGTAGCGTGTTACCGAGACATGTACATTTTATTCTGTAGAGTTCTTACGATGGTATATTACGTTTAGGATTACTTAGGTAGGTTATGAATTTGTCCCTTATTCAAAAACACTGATCACCAACAAATGCACAAAGAGAGCTTTATCATTAATCGTAACACACTCCTACATACCGTTATTTCAACCCTGCTGGATCATCTTCAAGGATAACTTTTTTGTTACCGTTACACTAAGTTTGCACTTTATAGCTGAGTGAGAATGTGCTGTTGACTGTGTTCTGGAGGCGTGAACTCTCTGCGGTCCCGGCTTGCAAGCCGGGACCGCAGAGAGTTCACGCCTCC
>BLKM01000841.1:4068630-4259073 GCA_013340265.1 Coptotermes formosanus
CCTCCAAAAACAACGCAGTACACAGTCAATAGCACATTCTCACTCAACTATAGAGTGCGACCTTAGTGTTACGATAACAAGAAAGTTCTCCCTGAAGATGACCCAGCAAGGTCGAAACATGTAGGAGTGTGTTACAATTGATGATAAAACTCTCTTTATGCATTTGTTGGTGATTAGTGCTTTTGTATAATATAGTGCACGGACATGGAACACATTAAATTTGTCCCTTATTATGCTGCCAATCTCAAGGACTGTTTGTTCCCGACCCACGTGAGTAGGTGTCTGCCAACATATTCTGTGGGAAACGGAATCAGATAGAGCTTCCGGAAGGTTATGGTAGTTTTGTTATTTTTTAAAAACGAGAAGACGGACAAATTTTCGAAGCAGGGTAGTACTAAATTTATGTTCTTTTCCAGTGAAACTTGTTATGCACGATAATTGTAAAACACTTTTATGGCACGAACAGTTTTTTTATGTCTTTGAAAATTATTTTCTGTTTTTATGAAGGGGGGTGGTATGATAGGAAATAACCCCAAAGTACCTCTATTATATTGTTACGTAATGGTGTAGTGCAACAACAGTTACACAAGCGAAAGTAGTGTACACCCTTTCTGCAGGTTTGTTTCTGTCAGTTACTCGATTCAGAAGGAAATGCGTTTTACTCCTTCTTACTCTCCCTTCTTCTCAAAGTAACCATTTTCTCGACCCTTCAAGCCAGCTGTCTTGCGCCGTTTGAATTATTATAACTTATGCGTCCCCAATGAATCCGTCGTCCATATTAATGTTCTGGAGTTTGTTACTCAACCGGCCGCGAAAGACGCATGGTTACGACTGCAGAGAAAATCTCCTTTTACTAATCGCCGCAATTCGGCACAGTGGTCTGCGCACCGTTAATCCTGCCGCTAAAGAAATATTCGATTATTTTTCTTGTTTTCAGACACAGCTATAATGAACTCCGTTTTCCATGTACTATAATTCGGATTGGACAACTTTTGAGCAATGTGTATGTATCGGAGGCCGCATTTGGTCACCAGAATGCAGGACACAGTAATGTTACACAGCTAACAAATCCGTAGAATATATGACAGGGTTCAGTTGTTGGAAACAAATTTACGTATACGAATAAATTAGGAACGAGTCGTATTGTAAAAGTGCTTGCTGCTGTTTAATTTAGAACCTTTTGTCTTCTCGTCTGATGTCTAAACATGTAAAGATTAATATATATAGACTTTTACGTGTTGTGTGAAATAGGCGTGAAGGAAGAAATCCATGGAGAGTCACAGTGAAGTTACTACACGGCATAGCATACACGAAAGAAGCTGCAACGTATACGAATGAATAACAAACAAAAATAAATGAACCAGCGTAAAAATGGAGTAGAGTAAACCGTATAATGTACACCCCGATCTGTGTGATACAAACAAGATTATTACTACTACACAACGTAATATATAGGCCAACCCACGAAACAATGACATGTACAACTAGTCAACCATTGAAGAAAATGTAGCTCTGCATTTGTAGGAATTACAAGGTATGCTTACAATAAAAAAACGAAATGAATAAGGTATGATTACATGGGAGAATATCCAAGAAAATATTAGAAGGAACAGGGCACCCTAACTATTGCTGTAATACAGGTACTATCTTTCAAAACTCTGAATTCGTACATTTTACAATTGTCCACTTTCTGTTAAAATTTCAAATATAAATTTTAACTTAGTACGGTAGACTTGCGATAGTCCAGCACTGTTGGGACAGAGGGCATGCCGGACTATGTATCATGTCGGACTATTAAGAGAAATTTGAAAACCTCCAATTTTTTTTGTCATTGTCAGTATAGCTTGTTTTTCCCACAACACTCTTAGTACCATTAACACCTTTATTCGCCTTTCGTGTCCGCCATTTGCGTAATCGGATCGGTACAAATATTCAGAATTCCAGTCGAAAACAGTCGGGAAGTACAAACACGTCGGATCATAACGACGTAAAATAGCGGGCTCAGATAACATCATATGCGTATGAGATGACTCAGTTCTGGCCTGCATCTTTCGATTTGGCTGATGCTGCCACGACTGTTCTTGTTTTAGCGCTAGCTCGCTCACTGGCACTTGTATATGTTTGTGCTGGATTATTGGACGTGCTGCATCGTCGGATTCCGCAGTATTGGCCTTATGTATTTTATACAGTATGAAATTGTTGATTTTGTAATTTCTGTATTGTGACATCATTTGGTGGCTCCACATTCATGGTTGTTGAAAGATCTCACTGAAGAAGATCCCTTTGTTCGAAACGTGCAGGTGAAAGGCTTTTGTAAGTAAATATGATACTCAAATATTACGTGCACTAATATGGCATAAAAATTCGTATATGTAGAATGACGCAAGGTATAAAAATGAACTACTTCGTAAAACTTTCAGGTTCCGTAAACAGCGAGTGATTTCGTGACTTCTGTCTTAAAGAGTGTTCCGCTGCATGAAGGTTGGTGTCCTTATGTAGGTAGGAATTCACACTGAAACCGTGGTGTGGAGGTTTAGTGGGTGTCAGCACCTGTTCTGTCACAGAATTATGCACGGAATATGGAAGAGGCTGACTTAATGTACCAGCTCTCTCGATGTATCTCCTAATGCCGTTACAATAATACATCCAGATTATAACGATAGTAGGAATTGCCTAGATAGCTCACGTAGCTTTACAACATTTTTTTTTAAATATGACAACTGTTTAGAATTGTCCCCTTTGTGACTTAGCTTACCCTCATCACACGTGCGTTCAGAGAAAAAATTACTGATGGAAATATTAATAAGTTTGACACTCTCAATTAAATAATAGTAACTGGGAAAATCGTGTGCCTGTCCCACCCTTTCCGCCCTTCATACAGCACATGTACACTTTGCGGTAAATTCATCCCTTGCTTCCCTGAAGTGGCAGCCAGTCGGCACTGAGAGTTAGGGGATGTTGAGTGGATTGAGTCTCAGGCTGGATGTCATTGATTTTTTAAACCTCCATATTGTGTGAGTGTATGTATGTGTAAAAATAATTAGGAGGTGGTTGGATTAGAAAGGAGAGGGTGCACGATTATATAAATGATAGGTAGGGTGGCATGTGAAGCTAAAGTTGTTGTATGTGATAAAATACGAGTAGTTATATTGATTGCTTGTACGCGTACATTTTAGTGGTTACGCTGGACTGTAAGGCGGATTGCGCAGAATTATCTTTCTGCTTGCTCGTTTGTAGACTGTATGATGTAGGCCGTGTTATCTGATTGATGATGCTCTGTTGTTAACTTGCCGATCCCAGTAGCCGCGCGGTCTAAGGCATGGGCCTTCGGCCGAGCGCTTGCTGGGATTGTGGGTTCGAATCCAACCGGGCGGCATGGATGTTTGTCTCTTGTGAGTGTTGTGTGTTGTCAGGTAAAGGTCTCTGCGACGGACTGATCACTCGTCCAGAGGAGTCCTACCGCGTGTGGTGCCTCTAAATGAGTGTGATCATGGAACCTGAAGAAAAAGGCCTAAACCCACAATAGGGCTGTTGAGCCACAAAGAAACAAACAAACAAACAAACAAACAAACAAACAAACAAACAAACAAACAAACATTGTTTAATTTACGAGTAATCATCTTATCAGTGATGACTTGCGTTACCGAAGAATTATCCTGCCTGTACCGCTGACGGTGACAGTGTACCTCTTGTACACGGATCTATTCGAGGTGCAAAGTTTCGGAGTTCAGAATTTTGATTTCAGTCTGTATCGCGTTTCTCATCATGACATGAGATTCTGCCTTTGTAGCGTCTCATGGCTTTAGAAACACCAGTTTTCTTTCAGCATCATGCATGAACGGTAGCTGATCTTACGTATAAACTACTGGGGGCCGAGATAGCTGAGCCACTGTAGTGACTGGGCTATGATCCGGAAGACCTGGGTATCGGGGTTCTGCTCCACAGCAGCATTGAGATCGGCCCTGGGGACCGGCAGCCTCCTATCCAATGGTTTCCGCATGCTCATTCCGCGATAGTAAAGCGGCCTTACGCGTGAAGGTTACTACTCACCTGCGTCTAGAGCCGAAGTTATGAATGTGTGGAACTGTAAGTCCAGTGACTTATACGCGTTCGTGTCATGGGGCTAATTTAAGAACAGGGAAAACTTTGTTTATACCATGTAGTATTAGGTTACTAAAATTAATTTTTATACAAAATGCATTAAGTAAAAAAGAATTGAACAGATTTCCTTTAAGCTTGTTATTGGTAATCTGCCCTAGAATTTGGTGGGCAAATTTAATTTCTGAGAGTTCTGATGTACCCCGGCGTTTAATACTAAGATGAGGTCTTCTGGGATGTGATGCGATGTAATTGCGTGCCTGTCTATCAGACTTTACAGTGTCATTTGCTATAACATAGTATTTATAAATTTAACTTCGGTTTGCATGGTCCGAACATAAATTCTGCTTGACATGAATCTGACGTTTAAAAATGTCGATTTTCTCAGAAGCGACTCAGTCACAAAACATTTCTACGTAACATTAAATTTGGATCTGTTTAATCCGAGGTAAATATTTTGGCAAATGAACATTGACGAAACATATAATTCATGGGTAAAATATAATGCGTTCTGCGCGCTAATTTCGGAACGTGTGTGGTTTCGGCGCTTTCATATTAATGCCATACTGTAGCAGACAGTCACATGTCGTCATAATCTTTCAGTCAGAAAAGGAATTTGTATTTTTTCAGCAAGTCATTTATGCACAAGTCAAATAAGTACCTATAATTTGTAATACGTTGTTGTCTCCGAAATAAGTGGGGTCCCTGTTACAACAGCATGGCACGTCCTAAGGATGCGAATGGAGGAACGGCCTCCAGATATGCAGAGTAGCTGCGAATATGTTGAATAAACAGTCACGGAGAGCCGACAAAGGATGGTCTTCCATCTTGGGGTTTGGGTGAGATGCTAACAACTCCTCGCCGTAAAAAATTGCCATGCCACGAAACGTTTCACAAGGCCTCGGACTTGGACTGACCCATTGTTTCAACCCAAGCAATGGAAAAGGTACATGAGATTCGGCACTTGGAACGTAAGGAGCCAGTATGCTATCAGTCGGTGCAGAATATTTTGTCTTCCAGTTTGCTCTTCAAAAATATGAAGGTGAAGGTATACGGAAATACAATTTGCCTCTTGTTTTGTATGGATGTGAAACTTTTTCGCTCACACCGGGGGAGAACTTAGGCTGGAGGGTGTTCGAGAATGGGGTGCTGAGGAAGATATTTGGCTCTAAGAGAGGATGAAGTAACAGGGGAGTGAAGAAGACTACGTAACGAAGAGCTTTATGATCCGTACTCACCAAATATGATTCGGGTGATAAAATCAAGAAAAATGACATGGATGGGCGTGTAGCACGGATGGGAGACAGGAGAGGAGAGGTTCATACAGGGGAGACCTGGGGGGAGACCTCAGGGAAGGAGACCACTTTGAAGACACAGGCGTAGATGGGAGGATAATAGTAAAAGGGATCTCGGGAAGTGGGATGGGGGCATGGACTGGATTGATCTGGCTCAGGACAGGGACCGGTGGCGGGCTGTTGTGAATGCGGTAAGGAACCTTCAGTTTCCATAAGATGTGGGAAATTTCTTGACTAAATAGGGACTTGTTAGCTTCTCAGGAAGGGTTTGCTCCATGGAGTTAGTTATTTAGTTAGTTATATTGTAGTCTAGGCACATTATTGTTATTGTGAGATTCCGGTTTAGAGCCAGGAAATTTGGAGTTGTTCCATAGATTTTATTACAGGGGTATGTCCGTCGGTTACCTGTAAATTACAAGTAGGACTGGTAGTAGTGAGGCTGAGAATGTTTGGCGGAGCTACGAATGTCACAGTTCCAACAAATTTGTGAACGTTTACTTACGTTTCCTTGGCCTGCAGAAGTGTTTCAAGTACTAAATTCGAAACCAACATCTCGTTCAACATTTTATATTTTGGGACAGAAAGAGTAACGACTGTGTGAGATTTGAGTTTCTCCTAGCGGGGCCGCTGAAGTTTTCATTCTTCTGGGATGTTACGCCGTGTCGACTGGTAAATAGTTACCGACGTTTCGAGAGATCACTCAATCCAGTCTGGGATGTGATGCCTTGACTTTATGCCTCCGTCTTCAAGTTGGTACTATATATCCCGAAGACAGGCAGACTACACAACATTACATCTAACAGGTCGGTCATCTTCAGTCTGTACTGTGTCTGAAGGTGTGTATCAGATCTGTGAGTCATCAAAAATGCGGTGGTCACTTAATTTTGTCGTTTTGAAAATAACTAGCCAACTATAGCAGGATTACAACCACATTGTCCCCGTCGTTTTGCATGACACCCTTCAGTGTGAGCCTCACACACATTACGGCCCTCCTACCACAGTTACATAAGTGCAGCCACTGCTTAAGCCGACTTGTAGTAGTGCCTTCATCTCTTTGATTGAAGAAACACACATCTACGCGCACGCGACTTCGCGCACTCTTCCGACTTGTGACATCAGCCTAAACTCGCTAACGTTACCTGTGCCGGAAGCTGGAGACTTTGTGAAATTTCTGCTGCTGTAACCAACTATTCTCCAGTCATCTTGTCTCCGGATCCACAAACAGCCTCCTTATGACTGGAAGTGCATGAGGGAATCTATTTTTAGAGAATGAATAATATCGCATAGCCTTTTAGAATAATGAAACTTGGACGCTTTGCAAAGTGGATCAAAATTGCTTGAAAGTTTTGAAGTGTAGCCCTGGAGAAGGATGGAGAAGATGAGTTTCACCGATGGTGTTAAAAATGGAGAAGTATTACTTGAAATCAAGGTGGAAAGGAATATCCTACATACAACAACAAGATGGTCACATCTTGCGTAGGAACTGCCTTCTAAAACACGTTATTCGAGGAAAGAGATAAGGAAGGATGGATGTGAAGGGAAGACGATGAAGAAGACGAAAGCAGCTACTGGAAGACCTTAAGGAAACGACAGGATACTGGAAATTGAAACAGGAAGCACTAGATAGCGCTCTGTGGAGAACTCGCTTGGGAAGAGGCTGTGGACCTGTCGTAGACTACGAAATGAATGCATGAATGAACGAATGAATATTATCATCAGTGTTTTAGATAAAGTCCCGTCTGTAGGAAGTTCGAGTTCCCCACGTGTGTGTTGAAGAGGATTCACGAGTTTTGGATATGACACATTGCTTACTGTTGTGTACGTGTCGTTACCAACAATGTAAAAATATACGAACTTGCGCTTCACAATATCCCAGAAGACTTGCCCTTCAATACCCTATCTGCTTCTCTGTCAAACTCGCATGTAACCACGTGACCAGTAGGCTGCATCTTACTCCATGGTTCACGGATCTTGAGAAGCTGTAGGTGTTTCTTTTCAAGTAACTGCAGGTAATTAAGGAAAAATTGATCACCATGGCGTTATCCCCAAAGGTAACTAACGGATTCCATCGTTAGCATCTATTTATCATCATCACCACGTACTTTGTCGGTTGAGGTTCGATGATTCAGGTCCTGTGGGAGAGATGCAGAGATTAATCTAACGCGCTCTTCTCTGTACATTTTTTTACCAGTTCTCAGTCATCTTGCCTTTGCCGTATCCCTCTTCTTCGTCTCTGTCCACATTACCATGCACAGCATCAACCTAAATCACTGCACGGCATTACTCCAGTTTATTTAGTTGCCCCTCTCCCGATTATTAAATGTAAATAAAAAAGGGCCATTGATATTTTAACGAGAATTTGTCAGCAACTGCTTCAAAAATGCCTAACCTATGTCTGCATTAAGGAACACAGATATGTTACTTGCAGTCACAGCATGGCCAAATGTAACAGTCGGTAGTTGAGTGACATTGCTATCCAATAAATAAACAAATATCGACAAACACTTACAAATTTTTTTAATATCCATAGCACTTCAGGATACTATGGTCACGTTAAGGAAAACTCTTTCTTTTTTCACCTTGAAATCGCAGGAAAAGCCAGGAGCAAACGTGATTGTCGCTTAGAGAGATCATTTGCCCGTACACACAAAAAGGTCATTGATGAAATCTCACTGAATATGCAGACGTAAGAGTTTTTCTGAAAGTTTGCAATTGGTCATATTATAAGCACCCCTCAAGGTAATGTGGCCAAGAAATGCTGGTAATGTTTCTAGTCAACAGTGCATGAAATCTTGTTTACAGTTGATCTTTTGTTGAAGAGATTTATGACTGTTACGTCTGAAAACGTGAAATAGTATAAGAAAACAAATTTTCAATTGTGACATTGCTTTATTATTTAATGAAGTAGAAATCTGAAATTAAACCAGAAGCTTGCAATGTGAACTGAAGAAAAATAAACCAGAAAACTGACGAAAATTGCTTTTCTCATAAAGGGCGAACGAATTCGTCTTTATGTGTAGCCGTCAATGCAACGCAGATTTCGTGGACATACGTTTTGCATAACACACAAGCCCGCATGTCTTGCACTCCATCCATTCGACAGATAAAAGAGAACCAAGTTTTTTAGACTTTTTTGGAGGGGTTTCGTTCCTTTCTTTCGCTCAGAAGAACGATTGTCGCTTTTCTTATCGTCTCTTTTTGACGTCTGTTTTACATTGAAAAGATTAGTTTTTAGTACTACCGCCCGGCTATTTAAAGACATCCCTTTTTCTTACTTTTGTCAGGAATTTCCGTGGAGTTGACAGAACGCCTTGAAATGAGTTTAGTGTTAAGACCTGTGAGTGTCCTGGTGTTCCTTATAAAGGTGCAATGATTGCATTGCTCTGCAGATCAACATCATCTTCTTTACCGGAGGAGAGCCTGTCATTACTCCTGTTGGTTGGTGCGACTTTGCCAGATGTAGCATGCACAGGAAAAATCCTTCCGAGTGTGGCCGCCTTTTACCGTGCTTCAGTGAAAAGTTTGCCAAATCTATGGTTGGTGAGAGTGCGATCTGTGTTATGGTTATAAAACAGCAGAACCTGTTCATACCAGTAATTCTGAAATGGTCCAAGCACATATTTGTCCCTAGGCTGCAGTTCGTGGGTAGTCTGACTTGGCAGGCGGAACAGTGTACCATCATGGCGGTCTGCAGCTTCCACTGTGGCATGATTCGCGTGTGATGTCTCCCCTTCAGACACCAATAAGCATCGGTCTGCAACTTTATAAAGGCTGACATGTTAAAGCCAGTTAAAAAAGGCTTCTGTCGTCATACTGCCATGACGGGAAATTTGACCTTTGGATCCAAGAGGTACTGCATCAAGCCAGCTTTAGCAGCGTAAGTTAGTTAGTTAGTTTGTTTGTTTGTTCTGACGGCCCTCATTGCAATCTGCAAATCCTCCACCTGCCAGTTACCTATTAAATATTTCTTTTTATTTGCATATCGTCTGAAACAAATAAACTTATCTTGTAACAACGGAAACTAAAACAAATATTCTTGTCAGGGGTGTGCGTGCAACTTATGCTTATTGACATCACTTAATAAACTAAAACTTAATGGCGCTGTTACCTCAGTCACTTTGCATACGACAACTTTCGTTGTGGCGACGACGTGGATTGCTGGAACGCCTTCAGGTGGAATTTTTTGTCATAAACATACACCGTTCAGTCTTCCCCAGGTACTGCCTACCCTGTGCTACCTGCCGTCCGACTTGCCCCCATCATTTCGCAAAGGCCGTTTCGCGTTATTACTCTCGTTGGCTACATCTCCTCAAGTAGCTTCCTGACATCATCATAGACTCCGTTTCCTGTCCTGTATGCTGTGCATTTGTTAGTTGCTTATTATGCATTATTGTGAAGTAACTCAGAAACTGACCTGTCTCCATAAATTCCAGTGACATCGTCAGCCTTTGCAACATGCAATTCCAGTCCCTGGCTACTGTTTCTGTGGAGTGCCTCTCAATTGAGAGGTCATTATGACTTAAATCGTGGTTTCAACTAATAACCACCTTATCAAATACAGACATGTGTTTACTGTAATGGCTGCAGCTTGGTGCCCCTGTCTGTACTGTATAGAACTGCTTCACAACATATTCTTTTGGCAGTCACTGCCACTTGACTTTCATATATGTAGCTGTCGCAGTGACTTGCTGCTTGGGGACACAATAATGACAGAATTTTAAACAGTGGGCTTTTATACACACATGAAAGTTGGTTCATATGTTCTTGTGCACCTCAGCTACAAGTGATTTTCTTCGCGTTGTCCATCTTAAAGTTTCCGATGCACATCCACACTTGCACGCAAGAACATCCACACACACACACTCAGGTAGCATTCTTAAACCTGTGACGCAGTATTTTATTCCAAAATACATTCCAAATATTCTCCAAATATGGGACTTTAGACTTACCAAATTGAATATTATTTCTCCCATTTTATACATGCAGGCCTATAAATGTATAACTTTTTGAGGAAGTATAAGAGCAGTTATACTTTCTAAGAGAGGAGCGAAGAACAGACACAAGTGTTGTCGTTGTGGAAACACCTTTTAATTGAACAGTACAAGCATCTGACTCAGGTGCTCTGATTGCAGTTTCTGATGGACCTGACAGCTGTTAAGGTATGGACGTTTTACTGCAGGATGGTAAACAGGAAGAGTAAGAAGAATGAATGCCTGCAGGACTGCGTTGGTACCGTTCGAGTGATCTTTGTGGTGCGTGTGCTTCTTTATTTTTTATTTATTACTTATTCATTCATTCATTCATTCATTCATTTATTCATTCATTCATTCATTCATTCAAGCGCTTCTTTGAGACTATTATCAGACTGTCGTAGGTTGGTCAACCAAAGAGACTTTGAGATCAGGAAACCCCGAATGTTATATTCTTGAAGAATCCAAGAAAACTACGAAAACTGAAAATCGTTTAGAAAAGATGGAATAGGGGCCGTCTTGCACAACAGACACTCTGTATCGGACAGGAAATATGTGGAGACTCATGAAGACCAAAACAACGATGTAGAGGCAACAAGCATCCTGAAATTCAACAACCAGCTAATCATGTAGAGTGCATGATGTTATATTATTTAACAGGAATGCAGTATCTCAGATTGTATATCGTCCCTGTTCCTTTCTTTCTTCATCTGTGTTTGGCTCTTTTAAATAGTAATTTTGTGTAAGAGAATCTGTTCGGCTTCTTCTTGTGAGACTTGCTAGTAGTTAAAATTTCCCCTGAATAGGTTACGAGCCCAGAGCAAGATAATTCCAGTGGTACGGTTGCTACCTTTAGGCTCTGGACAGGCGTGATTTGGGATGACATTTCCTCCATGCCTGATGAAACAGTTATACCGCTCTGACTCGGTCGTCATTGCCCCGTTTGTGGGAACAGGGTATACCACGAGAAGGCAAGGATGACTGTTGGGTAGGAGAGGCTATAGTATTACGCGTCATACCCCTTATACTCCCAGTTTTGGAAAAAGTACAGAGCTACAAGAGAAACTGGATACAACATGTAAACAGAATGCCCCGTAACAGATTACCCAGGTTACTGAAAAACTGCACACCAAAAGGCAGGAGGACTCCGGGAAGGCCACCGAAGAGACTTCTGGATGAGTAAGACCGGAATGGGTCAACAAGTGGCTCAACTCCATGGCAGCTACATGATGATGATGATCATCATCATCATGATCATGATGCTTTTGTGTAAGACATGGAGTGATCAAACAGGCTAACACAAAAGCCTGGGGTCCAAATTCGACGATTGGCAGACAGTGTAGCTGTTAGTTTTCGCGCTTTGTTTATAGTCCTCTGGCAGCTGATTTATTAATTTGTTGATGTATTGCGTTGTTCTGTGGATCGCGCTGATAATAGAGTTTCTGTAGCACATTACACTGATCAAAGCTTTCTACGAACCAGTGCACAAGCCAACAACTTACTGGTGCTGTACTCCATTGTTTTACATAACCCAATTAATTTGATCAAAAATCGATCAACCGCTAAACATTCTGTGATCCGATTTGGCATTTAATAGAAGATTAAATGATGAACGTTGTGTGTGGATTAAATTGCTGTTTATTCAGTTTAGTGTGCCGCTTCTAAATTGGGGTCCGCGGTAGTCCGAAATGACGCTCAAAGTTCCATAAACAAAAGAAAATATTTTCTGTTGTTGTAAATGTGCTCTTATAGGATTTCAAGGCATTAATTCTGCAGCAGACTAATTTAGCTCGACGGTATTCATCTGTACCTTATACGTTAACAGGTGTGTTGATCCCAGCACAGTTTGCTTTGGACGATGTTTTTCAAAGTACTGCATCCTGAAGGTGCAAAGCATCCCGGGTTGTGTTTACAGACTCGTTTATTTTATTTTATACATATAAGTAAAGTACGCCATATTCAACATTTCACTTTTTAATTGCGAGTTTTGAGGCTGTCACGGCCGTCATTATGAATATTAGTTTTCTGTGGACATACTGGAAGACCATGCTACCTCCATATTTAAGGCAGAAGAAATGAACCTTGAAGATGGAACATTAGTTCCTCCGAAATTTCGGTAAACTTTTCCCAGGCTGCACGGTGTCTTATCCCAGAAGACAATAGTCTTCCCGATTAATTTATTGAATTAATGGTAATTTTTGTTCCTTTGTCAGTACAGCTCGCATGTGAGTGCGAAAAGGGAAATAAAATAATACTCATGTGACATCAGTATTTTTCTCGTGCACAAATCGTGATGCTGTAACTTCAATTCAAAAGGCACAATATCATGACAACTGCTTGACACAGAGAACCTTATTCATTAACGACCAGCTTGAAAAGATACTTGTGCTCTACTTAAGTCAAGTAGCCAAGAAGGTAACCTAGTTTTACATAATTTGTGACTCTTCAGCGCTTACTCAAGGACTTTTAGTGAATATACAAGGTCATGTGACGACAGTATCATTTCGAGTCAGATGGAGAAATTATAGACAAATGTGAAGGAAAATTTCACAGGCCTGGAACAAGTTAATTTATCTTTTGCACAATAAGAACAATAGGACGATCGAGTTTCCATGACACTTGTATTTGTGATTTGCATTATGCATTTTCCACTTTCTCTGTAAAAGAAGTCTTCCACATTTCCAGGCAAATATACAGAACTCACAGCCGTGCTTCAGATAAACTATAAGCTTAGCAGTTTAATGTAATCTCTTAAGTAGGGTGCACCATTTCCTACTTGACCGAGAAGTGCCGGCCCGAAGCCCCGCCAGCGTTGCGTCGTATACCAGGTCTCGGGAGGGGTAACAGTCGATGAAGGGAACTACAAAATGATTCCCTGTAGTAATAACCTTTAGAAAGTCTAATAAAGACTGCGCAGCGCTACAGCAGATTCTGAAATTTTTGCCCTTCTGACCGAATGCACCCTGCATACTTGCGGAAGTGGGTGTTGTTGAGGTATGCGCTCTTTTGGCATTTTATGCAGCCTAAATTCTTAAGGACGTTTCGGGACAACCTGTCGGTCCTATTTTCAAGGGTCAAAAAAGGAAGGGTGTTGTTAACTCTTTGGAGTACTTCCCGGGAAATTGTTGAAATATCGTGACGGATGTTGCTTTGTAGTTCTTCCAGAGTGCTGGGGTTTGTGTTATACATTTTATCTCTTAAACGTTTCCAAAAATATAAGCGTAGGAGCCAAAGACCGCGCCTAATTACACGGCCAGTGAAAACCTGTCGCCAGGCTTCGAAACGTGTGAGTGTAAGGTAAGTTGTTGGCTAAAAGATTCCTGCGCCATGAATCATCGCGTTTGCTGTTCGTAAAGCAGTTCGCAGTCAACCAGTCAGTGCTGTAACAACTTGCTTGGAGTCAGATCCACTATTCAACAGCGCGTGTTTATTGCAACTCTGTTTCAAGGAAACAGCTGGAAAATGTCACGGAATATTTCAGTGCCCGTTTCCAGGAGAACAAATTCCGAGTAAACGAAGTACACACAAGTTTTTCATTAAGCTGATAAGAACAGGATCGCGGCTATACAAAAGGCTAGAGAGGAAACGAAATGTGCTGGCGTCAATTGGACGCTATTGGTGCTAGACCTAAAACACCACCATGGACAGCTGGTCAGGTAATTATTGATATGGATTCGGGGTTTCAACTGTGCATGTAGTTAGGTAATTTACTATTACTTTCAGGCTAACTTATTAAGCCTTCAGCAAGTTTTCTTTTTAACAAAAATCCGTGTAGCTAGTGTATTAGAATATGACCTACGTACCTATCTACCTTTCCTCCTACCTCCTGGAACCTGAGGCAACGTCTTTTCGCCACTTTTCCTCGTAATAAGCATCGTTAAAGCACGAAAAGAAATAATGGAGGAATCAGGTTTCCTCTGTCCTTCATATACAAGTACTTTCTTTCTTCTATCCGTTTCTCTTATTTCCTTTCATGGTATGAATTTAGTCACTGTTCCTGATAGAGTTCTCTTTGTAGTTGGTTCTAGTTGGCGGGAAAGTCGTGAACTCAGTAACCAAGGAACGGTAGAGGGTACAGCTATGATGTGCTAGGGGAAGAGAGATGAAAAGCAACGTCACGCTGTAGGTAACACAAGAAACAAACATACAAGCTGGTTAACTGGGACTGCAACAAGCAGTTACACGGCTTTGCGCAGTCGAACCGACGCAATCCTTGTAACTACACAATCAAGTGCAAAAGACCTTCGGATGTATTAGGCAATCCTGATTTTGTCCGATAGTTGCCTGTCCGTTTTGCATTTGGGGGGAAGGGTACAAATTTATCTCCTCGTAACTGTTAATGACGTCATTAAATCGTTCATTGAATGCTGAGCTGTAAGAAATAATTGTTAAAATAAACCCCCTCTAATAAAATCGGCAAAGAAAGGCGTCTGCCTCACTGGCCAAATAACACAATAGCTTTACACAGAATAGTAACAAAGTTCCATCAACCGTTATTTTATAATTACATATATCGAAGGTGCTGACTTACGGGAAATATCGCCGTGTAGTCTTGCGTACGAATACTGATATTTGGGTAGAAAAAGCCTTCATTTTATAAAATTATAGGAGCGGTAAAAGCCGTACAGCACAACTTCCAGTTTATTCAAGGTGTTGTATTAAGTATCACATACACTACATTTTTCGGCATTATTCTCGTGCCATTCTCAGGTGTGTCTGTAGAACCTTTCTGTACAGGTCCTTACTGCAATGTCATATGCATTAAGTGAGATTCCACTGATATTAAAAGGTAAAATATTTGCAAGTCGATTATCATATTACAGTTTTTAGGTACTAATCACAAAATAAGAAAATTAAAATCAAAATTACTTCATTTTTTACCTTGAATATAGAGGCAGCTAATGTTCCCTTTAAGCTGCGCGGGTGCGCGGCCGCGCAGTAATTGAAATGCTCCCACGCACACTGACTTGTTGCCGCGTAGCTGAAATTTTTCAGTTTTCATAGTAAATACTCTTATTATGCTTATGACAAAAACTTTTAAAGTGTCGCGCATTCGTCATGTCTTGTAAAAATTTTCTGCTCAGAGCAGTAGCAGGTCCGGTCACCTGTAAATGAGAATAGAGGGAACGTTGGAAGCAGCAGGTTTCTCCGAAACCTCTGTATTTTACTACCAGATTACAAGGCGTCACATCCCATAATACGCTGCTCTTTATAGTCACCGCCGTGAGAGTCTCAGATGCCATGACTTGCGATATGTTCAATCCTCCTCCTCCTCCAATGGCTGTGAGGATCCTGGCCTCCTCCTGGATCAGTTTCCAGGGATCTCTGTCCCTACCTATTTTTCTCTAGCCTCTAACACCCATTTTCTTCAGATCATTTTCATCATCATCCAACCATCTCTTCCTTGCCTTTCCAACAGACCTTTTTCCTTAAGAGATATTCTTAAACACTTCACAGTTCTTTCTTCTGGCGTTCTTTCCAGGTTTCGTAACCATCCCGATATTGTTGAATAGACATTCGTAATTATAAACCTGTCATTGTTATAACTGGTAGGAGTTTATATTTTGTCTAGTAACAAGGGAGAACGGAGCGTGTAATATTGTTGTAATATAAAGATTAGTTCTAATGCAAGGCAGTATTTTAGCAGTTTTGCAGTTCAGTAACCCTCCCAGACATGGCTGAGAGGTCCTCAGCCGCGACATTCATTAAGGTAACTTTAAATCTGCTGTGTATCAGCAGCCGTCGACGAACTCCTGTATTAAACTTCGGTCACCAGGAAATCCACTTCCGCTCCCCGTCCTTGTGAGCTCGTGCTAGCGAAGTTGGTAAGGCAATTTGGTAAGTGAGTTAGCGTCGTCGTCGTCACATCATAGGCTTCCGCGGCGCCGCTATGCCTACCGTCTGATGTGTTATTAGTCTGTTAACACAAAGGTATACAGGCGTCCTGTATTAAAGTAGTTTGTTCGGAATCACATTTCAAGTAAACGCATGTATATCGCTGAACCTATTGGTGCCCTTATTGTATTTCCATCCTGCGTTCACATTTTACATTATTTAGGCTGTGTCGAGCTACTCTGCCGGTTTTCTATCTTTTCTTTCAGTTAGGCACAACCGAAATAAAAACGCCTTTATTCTTTACCTTTTGTGTTTATTGCAACATGTTTCGGTCGCTAAGCGACCATCGCCAGGAAAATACTTAAATGCAAAAGAAAAGTGTCAAGGCAGAGGCCTGTCCTTGTTTTTGCATGAATTGTAAGGGTTATTACATATAATTGTGAGTATTGTAAAACTATAAAACTGTAAAATTTTAAAATTGTGGAATATACGTGTGGAAATAATAGAAGCTGCACGTTCCACAATTTTACAATTACGGGATGGGAAATCTGAAAGTTACTGACCCAATATTTACATTTATGTTGTTTGTGTCGGTATGTTGCTTAATTTTCACCTGAAGAATCAGTCTCAGCATGGGGTAGGTATGTCTTAAAGCAACTTAATATTTGGGTGAGTTCTGTCTTCATGTTCAGTGTCAGCAGTGGGCCCTGGCTTTTCCACGGTACCTTTTCGATAGACAGCGCCTTTATCAGCTTAAGGATAGCTGGATCGTGGACCTAACTCCCAACCCCATCATGTGCTTACAGCTGAGACCATCCGCCACTAACCGAGGACAGTATCTGATTGGGGGAACAAATTTAGTCGATTTTGTTTTGTTTTTAAACGTATTGTTAACTGGGATGTTAGTGCCTATTAACTGCGGAAATTGTGTGTGAGTAGTACTGAAAGAGACGTGGGAATCGTCAAGTATTGTAAAGTGGACAGGATTTGTGAAAAATCGTCCTGTGCCTATTACTTGCTGTTTCTTAGAGGAAATGGGAAAAATCGCGATGACGGAAGAATCAGAAAAGCTGTCAGCCGGGCCGCGTTTCGAACCAGGTACCACTTGCGTGATTTCAGGCGTCCGCCGCGATGTAGATGAGATTTGCACTCTTTTGGGATATTACACAGGGTTGAGTGGCAGTTCTGTACCGACGTTTCGTGACAACCTATCGGTCAAGAAGTCCAAGAATAATTCTTGACTCTTTAAGATGGGACGGATAGGTTGTCCCGAAACGTCGATACAAAGCTACCGCTTAACGCTGCGTAATATCCCAGAAGAGCGCAGATTTCACGCACCTCTTGGGTGCAAGTCTAGAACTCTGCTGCCAAAATATGGCTTAATAGAAGGGAAAAGTATTCTTAGAACTTCAGTTTCTTTATCCCACACGCGGCTGTGAAGATGATGGTAGCGGGTTCCTCCTAAACGTTGGTAATTCTGTACCGTACTACACGGCGTCACGTCTTAGGAGACAAAGTTTCAGTCATGCTAATGTTTCTGAATGTCAGAAACGACAGTGTTTGTGACACGTGTTATCCATCGATTATAACATAAATTGCTGGCTGGCTTGCGCAGCAAAGCAGTGAATGCACATAGCAAGTATACTGGTTAAGTGGGCATTAAATGTGCATGCACATAACAAGTATACTGGTTAAGTGGGCATTAAATGTGAATGCATATAGCAAGTATACTGGTTAAGTGGGCATTAAATGTGAATGCACATAGCAAGTATACTGGTTAAGTGGGCATTAAACGTGAATGTACGTAGCAAGTATACTGGTTAAGTGGGCATTAAATGTGAATGCACATAGCACGTATACTGGTTCAGTGGGCATTAAAGAAACCAGTTAAGCCTAATGACCGGTGAACACTTACAGTTGAATCAATAGTAATGACAGCAGGCTGTGTTACGTTTCGTGCCAGCGACATTATAGATTAATGCTGTAAAATGGGATAAGGCTCTGGCTGCCTAACTTGTCGTCGACGACGCAACGCTGATCGTTGTCTCCAAATCCGTGAGGACCAAATGAAGGCACGCGATGTGAAAAGTGAGGACAGGAACAGTTCGATACCGGCTGTTTAAAAATTAATGTGACAAGGTCGGTGTTATTTAGTTCTTGTAGGTACTGTCGGATTAACGGAAGTACTGTGAACGTTCCGGCTACCCGGATCGTCTTCAAAGTACTGCTGTTTAGTGAGGGTAATCCTGGTTTAACCGCGGTGTCAATAATCATAATGTAGGGACAGTTATTTGAAAGAAGTAAACCTGAAGACGGGGAAAGAACCTGTCGCGGAAATGAAATGGATTATATTTCAATACGTAAGATGGAGAAAGTTCAAAAAGTTACGAGTTCGAATGTCATGCACTATCGCCAGCTCCCTACAGAACAGTAAAACGGAAGGAGGTTTATTATAGAATTGTAAAGTTTCTCAGTTTTTGTACATTATTAGATTTTAAGTTCTTCATGCTGATGTTAACGAACGTCAGGGTGGGGTAGCTAACACTCGTGCATAGTGCGGTGGATATTCGGGGTTCAAGAATTAGTTTCTCGGAGACCAGCCCTACTGAATGATGTCCCTTGTGGTCTTGTTCTGTCGTCCATTTCCTTCCTTATATCCAGTCCGTTATTCTCGTATCAGCCTTACGTCCGACACTGTATAGTCTGAGGTACTGACTGCCTTTTTAAATAAACAGCAAATAAGTAATATTACATATTTTTATTTCTTATTTAACCATTCACACTATCTCGGACTGTACAGTGTCGAATGATTGGACGACACTGAATAATGAATTTCAAAGTAGTCGTGGCCTAACTGCACGTCTGTCCTGATATTTGCCTGCATACTGATGAAGACCGCCAGCAATAACAGGCTAGTTTTATGTCCCGGTCGAGGTTCGGAATACACGTCAGAAGCTGTGCCGCTGAACTGAACTTGTTCGCTTTCATGCTGTTGTATTGTTGATAATTCGGGTGTAGGCTACATCTACCGTCATATAACCTAAAACTTACACATCCAGTGTTCTAAGCTTACAGTTTTGGCTGTGCATTTTATAAAATTTACATGTGTCATATTTACAATTTAAGGAATTCTTAAAATTGTCTTTATAATCTCGCACCGCTTTTGAGGTGTAGTTGTGTACTGGGGTGGGGGGAGTTAATACCACTATTAGTGAATCTTCAAAAAATAGTGCTTTAGAGTATGGACTGGATTCATTGTGGTTCAGAATAGGGGCCCGTAGTAGGATCTTGTGAACGCGACTGTACAGCATTGGATTCCAAAAACGACAGGACAGAATTCAACTCCTTGATCCCGCAACAAGACGCCAGGTTTTGGGGACTTTATAAAAATTCATGAACGTCACTTGCAAGCGATACTTCTGAAATGCATGCAGGCAGTATGTGTAGTGACTGAGCTACGGGTTTGACGACACAGAAGTCTTGGTTCGACTGGCGAAGAAGCAAGAACTTGTTATCTTCTTCATAGCAGCCTAAGCGGCTCTAAAACCACCAAGCTTCTAGTCCGATGGGTGCAGGATTCTTTACCCGGCAGTTATGCGGCAGGTGCAGGAGGATGACCGCTCGTTTTCATCATAAGAATGCGTGGAGTTATTCCTTCCCCACAGTACGCCTGTATGTCCTGATGGCTTGCTGGTTGATTAAACACAGGGAGAACTGTAACTTACCTACTTTTACGAGCCACTGTGGTGCTCTGTCGAGATGAATCGAGTGGGACTGTCGCTAACGAGCAATCAGGACGGAGACGAGGAGAAAAGGACAGAGAACGCTGAAGCATCTTCCGGGCCATTGATTAAAGTCAATACTTGGCCTGTTTCTGAGAGCTCAAAACTGGTTTCGTCCTCTAGATTCAACAACCTTCTGCTTGCCTTTGTAGCTCATTTGAGTTTTTGCTTGTTCTGCTATTCCTGTTCCTTCTGCTTTCAGTGGGATTAACACTTCTCTAATTTTGATCACGCGATACAGAATTCCGAATATCTTACTGCTTAAGTCAATTCGCATTTTACAAACAGGAGGCGAAAATTTTGTGAGATTCTGATATAAACAAAAATCTTTTGGTCGACTGGTGAATGTGGATATAATTTTGTGACACTTTGCTGTGGACCTCACCTTCGAAAGGCGCGCAAGTTTTATTTGTTGCTGTTCTACTGTTGTCCTAAACACAGGTAGGCCGATGAATTACAATGAAAGAAGAATGGAATTAAGAAAACTGTTTGACATGGATGAGGTTGGTCATTTCCTCTGTGTTACAAGTGACCGAGGAAGTTTGTCACAGTTCCTAAATCCGGCTCCTGAACGACGGAGGTCAAATTTGTCGCCAGACACAATTACTTGGTCGCCACTAGCGACCAGGCGACCATGTATTTCTCCCGCTGGCCATGAATATATATTTATTTACTACATTGGCCATATGTGCTACTGTTTTTATTATTATACAAAAGTCGCTTTACTATATATATATGTATAATATTGACCCTGACTTTTGAACCGGGGTTTATTTGAACCAAAGAATCACATTTAACATTTTGCAGACAGACATCCTTAGAAGTTAGACATGAAATTTCACTTCCTAACTCACAGAGAACTTCGTCCTCATTACATAGATCAGAGAGTGAAAGCTGTATACAGAAATATTTGGTATTATGAGAATCTCACGAAGCGCGCAAATATACTCTAAGCCGGAATTCAAAGGTTATTAGTGTTGCTGCAGGCGATGCGTATAGTTACCAGTGAGCCTTAGACTTTAGGTTACATTTCAGGCGGGGTAGGCGGGGGCGCGGTTGTTTGAGGCACTGGGCTACAAGCATAAGCGATGGTGTGACTGTTCTTTTAATTGACATAATCCTTCCGGCCGCACTATGGCCCTGGAGTCGACTCACCCTCTAACAGAAATGAGTACCAGGAATATTTCCTTGGGGGAGAGGTAAAGGCGGCCGATGCGTGTGGCTAACAACCCTACCAACTTCACGTACCGATTTATCTTAAAATCTGGGAACCTCAACCTCCTGAAACCCTAAGGAACTCTCCAGGCCTGTAATGGGATAGCTTTACCTTACATTTCAGGCAGCATGTTCCTTTTTCTCGTTACAGTAACATGTGATGGACTTATTTAGAGATGCACCGTACATGCAGTGTGTGTTAACATCAGGAGAACATTTTCTGTCGCCCGGGTAGTCTACCAATCAAAAAGTCAACCAGTCACTCAAATCATTTTGTTTGTTACACGCTTCTATTCAGTGATCTTGTTTGAATCGAAGTTCGTTGGTGTCTGTGAAGTGTCTAGCATTCAGAATTGCACTAATTTGTAATTGGATGTTAGTACTGTGTTTGTACGACGCTGTGCTGCGCGTCTAAAGCCGTCATTCTTCATGATCAAGCAGTCCTGTTAGCTGATGTAATGGTATTATACTCGTTAATTTTGGCTGTATTTTAAATTACTTTATTTCGAAAATTGTAGTGTTCAAAATTGAGGACTCTCAAAATATTTAGTGTCATCAAGTGTTACGCGCCATATTTTTTTTTCTTTTTGGTTTTACAATCATTGATTTCTCCATTGCACTTTTTATGTTTATTCTTCTGTACAGCTGATTGGTCGTGTACGTTCGTTACGTAATTACAAATACAGCCTGTTGTTTGACACGAACAATGAACCAATTTGTATACCCGGTGAGTCTTCCCGTGGCGAAAATGTCACCTACTGCTGCTATAGCACTGAGCGAAAAGGTCACTGGATCGACCCAATTTCAACTGTCGTTCTAGGCCTATGCTTTGTGCTTTAAAGGGGATGTGTCATGAAACTTAAATTAGATTTTCGGGAAGAATAGCTTTGGGACGTAAATGTGTTTGAAACTACAGACTATGCCAAAATAATAATACCACATTACATACATATATGTTGTAAGTCTGTGTGTAAAGAAGTAAAGACACACACTGTAAGCTATTCTCAGACACTCTTTAGTGCCTTTTTCCTACTACAAGTACCCAAGCCACTGAAGAAACTGACAGGCCTATTGTACTATCTGTCATGTTCGTCACATAACTGTACACTGTAGATCATGTTAGGGACCTTCGTGTGCCTGAGTATTGGCGTCTTCCGGGGAGTCGCGCCCTGTATTTTGGTGGAAATTTACAGGCATTTTGGAGGAACATGTTGGCCCCGTCTCCACACTTCTGCTGTGAAGGTGGAGGTAGATGGTTCCTCTGAAACATCGGTATGTAGCAGTGTACATCGCATCACATTACATAATACAGTAATGTTCACATCCATAGCAGTGGGAAGTTAAAATCGCAGTAGTACGTCTACATGGTGCGTCATGGTAGAATGCGGCTATCCAAAGGGCACTAACGAAACGTCCATTAAAAATTTGGCAGTTTCCATCTCTGCCTATGAGTTACACAGATAGCCGTTCCACCGATCCATCATCTCAATTCTGGGGCAGTTTCGAATTACGATTTTACTAATCATTTATGCTGCCTAAGTTTTGGTAGCAATGGTTGAGACTACAATTATGATTGAAAAATAGCTACCACTCGGCGCCATTTATAGCTGTCATATTTTTTATCCTGATAACAAGGACCAGGGCTGCATATTTCTGCCCACACACACACGCACACACACACACACACACACACACACACCTTATTTTACCTACGTACGTACGTATGTATGTATGTATGTATGTATGTATATATGTATGTATGTATGTATGTATGTATGTATGTATGTATGTATGTATGTATGTATGTATGTATGTATGTATTTCGTCGGTGGGTTGTGGCTTTTTTTTTATTGACAAGCGGTACTAAGCTTTTGATTTGACAGCTAGAGCGAGATTGATTGAGCATATCATTTCATCTCAAGGGCTGTAAATTGATACAGGGTTTTCTGTTGAAACGTCCAAAGGTGAGGCGTTTATCCAGCATTACAAAACTGTATTAGGGCCTTCAGTAGCACGCAGAAATTAATTTCATATGTGTCTAAAATTTCAATACATTTCCACAAATTTCAGTACAGGACTAGTCTCCTGTTGATGATCGGATACTGTCGAAACATTTGGGGGTTTTTGATAATTAAATTGTAATTTGTGTAAGTGTTACCAATTAATAGTTACAACTTGCAGTGGTAATGAATAGTCCAACGGTACTGTATGGAATGTGAAAATATGTAATATTACTCGGTTTTGTGTAGTGACTTACTATATGCTAATCGAGACGGATTGGAATGAGTGAAGAGTGTAGCACACGTGGGTGAGATAAGTGCATATACAGTTTCTGTCGGATATTTGAAAGTAGGAACCACTTGAGGCGTGCATGGTAGGATACTATTAAAGTGGGTCTGCTGTGTTGGAATGGGATGTGACGTTGTCGATTTTGGGTGCGTCTGGTCAAGGACAGGGACCATTGTTGTCCTCTTGTAAACACAACACTGACTTTGGGCGTTGCGTATAAAACGCATGTCTTATACTTGCGCAAATCTTTAGGTTTTTAAAAGCGAAACTCATCCGTGAAGGTTGTAAAATGGGTTGTGATTTGGTCATTAATAATAAGAAGAAGACCGCGTTGTAATTTTTGAGGTTGCTGGAGATATGGTGGAGAGTGCTTCAAATGCAGTCGCAGTCTGAAATCTCGCTGTTGCCCTCGATTTTGATGTTAATCTCTTACGTTATCGCTTGTAATATTCGGTGCCGCTAAGCAGTACAGTATATGAACTCTTGAGGCTTGCTGCTGTAATGTTATCCCTAACGCAGGAAAGTATTTATTAGGCAGTGCTAATCATATGTGCCAGCTTTTGTAATATCAAAGAAGTCAAAGTTTTGCCTTAGTTTCAGTTGGTTCTGTGGCTATATAAGTGCAGTTTTCAGAACGTCATGAGCTGAATTAACTGCTTAATTGTTGTAATTTTATTTCTGTGGGATAGGAACCAACCTCTTATCAACTTCGCCCTTTAAATAATTAAGCAAGCACGAAGGTTGAGAATGGCTGAGGAAGTTCGGTGTTGGCGGAAGGCAAGCTAAACTCAGTGTTTAGTCTTTTCATAATTTTTACGTATTTTAAATGTATTCAAAGAATTATTAATACTGACGTTCATTTGCAAGAAGATACAATGAAAAAATTGAATTTTGTGCCTTATAATCCATACAAAAATTAGAGGCTGTTGTGTGTAATATGAAACAAATAACAAATGAATGTGAAATGCACCTCGCATCTGCAGTAAGTCCTGCGGCAGTGAGGTTCACGTGCGGCAAACACGCGACGTCGCTACTCAAAGTTGTGTCGGTTTCTCCCAAAGTTTTAACTGCCACACTTCGATCCTGGCCCAGCTATTTAAACAGTGACGCAATATACAAGACTGACCCGCTTTTAAAACTTCAACCTTGTAACACCCGGAGGTAACTGTATGTATCAACTGCTGTACCATTAAGACAACGTGCATTTTGACCGGAGCGCCTTTGTGTATTTCGTATGATTCTTACACTTAACATAGACTGATTTCTTAAGGAGCATTAATCGATTGGTTTTTATAACGAACATGAATTGTGTTTTCTTCGAAGTAGGAACTACATATTTTTACATAGACGTGTAATGTGGATGAACGTCAGCCTTCAGTGAATTCAAGCACGCTGGCAAGTGTACCACCTGATGACATTAAAATACTGTCTTTAGTCCGCCACGTGCTGGGTGGAAATAAAATTTATTGCATGTGGGTATGTTGCGCAAAAGAGTAGAATTTTCTGCTAGGATGTAAACACTGCTAACAAAATGTTCTTTTCTGCTTTACTGTACAAGCTAGTGCGTGATCTTTCCTGTCCATTTCACATGACAGACTTCGAAAATATTTGTGAATGTAATTGTTGATAAGTGAGATAACAAACCGGGTATATTATACAATTTCTTTTTTCCTTTTTTGCAATCTCATTTGCAGTTGTCGTGTACAGCCCCATGGTCACGCTGTCCTGACACCGTAATATTGTCATTATTTACCCAAATCATATCTTAAGGCAGTAGTAATTTGTAGTTTGAGTGAGGGTGTAGCAGTGTGTTTTCTGTCATCGCCATCAGATATCGTAATTTACTTTTCGTGTATCTCTGCTTATACACGAAGCAGAAAATTAAGACGTCTGTGTAAGTTAGTGAGGGAATGTATGACAGAATTGCCGTTATGTGTTACACACGTGTACAAGATGTATTTAATGCATTCTGCAGGTCAGAGTAATGTAGGAAACGAAATATAATTCCCTTCAAAATATAAGTTATAGACCTACTTATAGTTTAAGCATGTGCTGCGACGGCACTGTCCGTTAATCCTGCGACTGTAATGAGTTCAGTGTTTTCGTGTTTAATCCTTCAAGGACTGACTAGAGAGAAGGTGAGAGAGTGAGAGACGTAAGCGATACTGGAAGCGTAGAGGAAAAGGAAAGAAAAGGCAGAAGTTAGAAACACTTTTGTTTCAGGTGGGGAAGAGAGATTTACATTTGTTCTAAAGTTTCCAGACTTCACCCGCTCGTCCTTCTGATGTGGATAAAGTGGAAATAAAGACGTTAGAATGTTTAAAATTAGTGGCTTGGAGTAATGGCTGCGGAATTTTTATTTTGTGGTTAATGATAGGGTATATAACTTCGCAAAATAAAATTTGATGGTCTTTAAACAAGGAGTTTTTTTTTTTGAGTTTAAACGAGGGAGCTTTATGAGAAGTATGCAGCAGCAACCTGGCAGTTCGGACATCTCTCAGCACGTGCATGATGACAGAGAAAAACCAAGACAACCGATTAATGCGGAGAAGGGAAGTAATCGCTCCTTATTGTGCTACACATACACACACACACACACACACACACACACACACGAAACACGTAAATATATTCTGTAGGCGGAACGCAGATTTTCTTAATCTTACAGCAGGCGGTTCCTGTTGTTACTACTTAGCAATTGCGACAAATTACTGCTTCCAGACTTTATGGCCACCCTGGCATTATTTTTGGAACTAGCTCTTAGTTGCCATGTCAGTCCCTTCTATCACCGAATTTCTGTTTCATGGAAAATACAATGATTGTTAAATAACTTAATAGTAAGTAACTGTAAAACTGAAAAATATTCTCGGATGACCACTGGCTTGTGCATGATTCGCTGATGATGGAGACAGCAAGTTTTCCGAAAAGCTGGATTTGTGCTCCGAACTGACGCGACTGGTCGCACTAGAAGTTCTGTTACCTCTAGTCGTAGTGCAAGGTTTGCTGTTTGTAAACTGTGAAACACTTACTGCAATTGAAATTATTTGGCACAGTTCTCACTGCATTTTATATGGGCTTCCGTTTACGTGAGAAAAACCTCTTAAGTACATATCAAACCATGCGATAGAAATATTGACAAATATACGAGTAACGCGGGCGAGGCACTGAGGATTCAAATGTGGTGTAAGTAAAGGAGAGAATTGTCCCTTTGTTATATTAAGCTGCTACCAAGAGGATGTTTGGCGATAAGGAGGTAAGATCCTCCCATTCATGACCTCGGCACTATTTTGTGGTGAGTGGTCCATGACGTTCATATCCCTACTGTTTAACCCCCCACCCCTAGGAAGACACCCCTTTATTGCTTGGCTAGATAGCTAGGTTAGAATATGAAATAATGAATGTTTTCCCTTTATTTCGTATGAAAATATCACGTCCTGTGACGGCGAAACATTGCTGACAAGCATTTATGCACAAAATTATCGTAAGTATATAAAATGAACGGAATGACACGAAAACTGAGAAAATTGTGTGGGAGGAAGATTGCATTATATAGCCCACGTCCAATATACTGTTGCTGTCGTGGGTCATATGTCAGTGAATTTATGATTGATTTGACAAGTGACTCAAATAGTGCTGCCTACAAACACGCAAACACACAGACAGACAGACAGGCAGGCAGGCAGGCAGGCAGGCAGGCACGCAGACATACAGAGACAGACAGACAGACAGACAGACGACAAGCGGAGGTGCAGAGTTGATATTAAAATTGTTATTTGATAGATCGAAATAGTGTGTAGCAACTGTGACTAGGGTGCAGTTGTTGCAGATTCGGAACCAGTGCTGGATCTTCGCTTTATCGCTGCTCGATTTTCCGTCTCTAATTCAAGAGATTTAATTATTTAGTCCGTTGATTAAGACTGTTCGTGAACTGTGTGAATAATTTCACTCGGTACAACTCAAAGAGAGAGTATTGTTTGTTTCACTAAACCCTCCTTAATGTGATTACAAAGTAGGACTTCAGGTGGAAAAGCAAATAGACCGGGAATAGATTTGTTTAGGATTTTTAGAAATACTGTGATTTCGACGCACTTTTAATTTAGAGTTTAATTTTGTTATTGATTTTCGTTTTCACTTAGTAAAGCATAGTGTAAAAAGTTTGCAAGCAGAAAATGTTTAATGAAACAATATAATTAAATATACTTGATGTATTTATTTAGTTTCTGATTAAGTTGTAATTCTGTGATTAAACTTGTCAATGAATTTTCGTTGTTTATTTTCCGAATCTGTGTTCGAAAAGTACATAAAAACTGTCCTTAAGGGGAGGTGTTTATACTCATGCCTTAGAACTACGTTTTTTTTAGAAGCGTGACACACTAAAATTTGATCTAAGATACAGATTTGCTGCTTCTCAAAGAGATAATCAGTCACAGCCAACTTTCCTTCTATTCTTTTATTATTGAGCTATCAAAGTTTCGGCTTCATGAAGGCATCATCAGGCTTTACATATACAAGAGTAAGAAAACTCTACATAGTGTATGTATATGTATATATGTATATGTGTATATGTGGAGCCTGATGGTGGCTTCATGAAGCCGAAACTTTCGTAGCTCAATAATAAAAGAATAAACGGAAAGTTGGCTGTGACTGATTACCTCTTTTAGGAGGAATAAATTTGTATCTTATTCCTATACGCCAACTGGGATGATAAACATAAAAAATTTGGTCTAATGACACAAATATAAGGCGTCATTTCTGAGTAATCAAAATAGTGACGTATGTAAATATGTCGAGGCATACAGTTCCGTTCTTAACGCTTTATCAAACTAATGGAACAACAAGTAAAATCACCAACAAAATGCAGTGTATTTTTTACACCTATTCTGTCTTACCCCGACATGTTTCGGCGTAGCATGACGCCATCTTCAGGGGGATCGTGCGGATTTAAGACACTAGTCACTCGGGCGAAGTTTACATACAATATTAAAAGAAGTGGTTGCTAAAAACATAACATATACACATACTCAGTACTTTTTCAATTTGTGAAACCTTGATAAGAGCTGGTAAAATGGTAGTACACAACGTCATGATCAAAGTGTGGTATTGCCTTTGATCATGACGTTGTGTACTACCATTTTACCAGCTCTTATCAAGTTTTAACAAACTGAAAAAGTACTGAGTGTGTGTATATGTTATGTTTTTAGCAACCACTTCTTTTAATATTGTATGTAAACGTCGCCCGAGTGACTAGTGTCTTAAATCCGCACGATCCCCCTGAAGATGGCGTCATGCTACGCCGAAACATGTCGGGCTAAGACAGAATAAGTGTAAAAAATACAGTGCATTTTGTTGGTGATTTTACTTGTGATACAAAAGAATGCACGGTGAGAACAAAGTGAAAAAAGAATATAACAAAATTTGTCAACAATTACGAATTGTACGCAGTTGGATTATATTCAGTCCTACTTGTATTTGCTGAAAATCACTTGTATCACCTGTGTGAGCGGTAGTTCCGTAATGAAAATGGTAGCGCATTTTCACCCACATTTGACGCTTTAGGAGAGGCTGAGAAATTCGATAGTCCGTTAGTGTATAAATACATCGTGTAGAATTGGAGGGGATGTAAATTAATGCTTTAGCGGAAGTAATATGAAAGTGAACCAAAATTTGTTATACGGTTGGATCTAGAAATTTCCGTAGGGAAGGGTGGAGAAGTAAACTGCATGAATGAGCCAGTGTGCAGTGGTGTCCAAAATCTTAATTATTTTTTAGTGCAGGAAATGTATACGGTATGATCACAGAATTTGAAACAGCTGAGCTGAAATTATGTTCGTGTCTACCTGAATTGTGTTATCGTAGAAAAGCAAGCAAAATATAACATACCAGTTTAGGTTCATATGACCGTCAGGATGCAGTTTCATCATGCAAAGTATGGATTTTATGCAAGGAAGTTCCTCTTTCTGTCAAGAATTTTCAACAGTCGGTGATGTAGAATCCTGACAGTAAATAGGTGTACATTTTGCAACACAGTTTGTTTAATTCTTTGCTGCTGAGTCTTACAGATTCTTTCCGTACTGCTAACCCAAAGACCTAGAGTTCTTTGTGTTACGTGAGGTACTTAAAACGGTGTTGGCCGAAGATTCAATTCTTTTGTGACGTTACTTCTTGTCGACTCATAAATAGTTACAAGTCAAAGTAAAGTGGTATATTTTGAATGGAAGATGAAAGCAATGCAATACTTCGAACCACCGGTAAGTACTCCCCCCTCCACACAGTGTAGCATCAGAACACTTGAATCTTCGAACCGAGTTCTTCAGCACTAATGCTGACTGAGCCCCATAATAAATTTCCTTTCCTGTGTGCAATAATGACTTTGATATTAATGTTTTTTGAATTACAAATGTTCCGTTTTTAAAGTGAAACTTTTGGTAACCCACAACCAGCTTGCATGCGAGGCTTTTGGACACCGCTGTTTGATAGATAAGCGACTATGCACTGACTGTTAAATATGTCGAACCTGAACCATAGATAATGATGTGATCTAATTTTCCTTCAATCTTCTCCTCTAGCTACTAATGCAAGGTTGAGTGGAAAGGTAGTGAGGTTAGGCTGTTAACGGAGGAGGAATGAACTGAAATAATAAGGCAGGTCGTGACAAGACTGCATCGATCCATTACGTGGGGTCACACGTTGGTTTCAGAACAGTGGCTGCAACTTCGCGCGTCGCAGAAGCAGCGTCTGCCCCCGTTGTTACAATGTTCGTGGGTAAACGAGCCACGAAATAATAAACTACAGGTTGAGAGGTTCTTCACATCGTTTGCGTATTATGTGTTTTTCCGTTTACTTCTGGGTCACATTGTTGAGTTACGAATATAGGCTTATAATAGCTTCCTGTTTTAAATGGGCCATGATATATATGACGCGTATCAGAGACTGAGTAACGTGTCTACAAGATTTGGCGTGAAATATGAAGCAAGCTGTCAACTCTATCTTACAGCACCGACAGTAATGTATATTGTGTGTGAATAAACAAATTCTTTTCCTCTACCGAGAATTTTCGCTGGATATTTCAGAAGAAAGAGAAGAAAAATGGTGAATTTTTGTTTATATGCAGCTTTGCAAAAATCCCGGGCGCGAGGTCATAGTAGAGACTAAATTTTATACAGTGGCGTCTAATATTTGTGTATCCCCAGTGTAGGCGGTGCTCCATGTAGCCATGGCGCCTACAAGTTTCAGATGGCTCCTAGATTTTTAAATAATTTGTAGACCCCGTATATGTGTCTTGTTTTCGTAGTTTTCTACTCTATGAACAGAGAGATGTGGATTTTAAAGCTTGTTCGGTCAGCAGTATTAATGGTTTCGTCTGCGCAGTCATAATCGAGTGATTATGGTGGTGATGGTGGTGGTGGTGGTGGTGGTGGTGGTGGTGGTGGCGGCGGCGGCGGCGGCGGCGGCAGCGGCGGCGGCGTTGGTGGCGGTGGCGGCGGTGCTCTGAACATCCGAAGGCTTAGCCATTTATATAAAAGGATATAATAAATTCCTTTCATTTCCTTAGCATGGTAATTCTCTTATTAATTTTCTTGGATCGTCTTTACGGAGATAATGGTCGGTCACGTGATCCAGGAATTCCCCGTTTTGTGTGGAACCGAGTTTCCATTACTGTGTTCACAAAGGTCCGCCATTACACCCTGTTCGACGACACGTTAATCCAGACTTCATTATCTTCCTCTGTTTTTTGAAAATCCGTTTTACATTATCCTTCCATCTACACCTAGGGTGTACAAGTAGTATCGACTTTTCAAGCTTTCCGGTCAAAATTCTCTTAACAGCTTATTGTCGTTAACACAGAGTAGTTTAGCTAGATACTGAACTCTCTGGGAGGCTAAGTTATGCATGTGCTTAACCAAGCTTCTGCTTCATAGTAAGTTGTGCAGAGACTGAAAAATTGCTGTAACAAACGGACCCATCTGATTGGTGCTTCTCTATCTGGGGACTAAAAGCAGACACAGTTTCTGAAATATATTTACGTTATTTTATTTTGTTTTGTGGAATACCTGCTGATGTACAAGCTCGGAAATTTAAGTGGGTCACGGTAAAGGCTCTCCCGTTACATGCCAAGCAGGCACGAGTGGGAGGTGGGGATAAGCTCTACCCATACTTGACCCCAGTGCTAGAAGGGGTTAGGTGGTCAGTGCCACGCTCCGGCCGCTTTTCTCCCAGAAAGGGGACCCGGTGCTCATTGTACAGGAGGTTGAGTGGGCGTTGGAGCTGGTCTGGATGGGACCGGAATACCTTGCCCTCACCGCGGTTCGATCCTCGGACCGTCCAGCCCGTAGCGAGTCGCTATATCGACTACGCTATGAAAGTTAAATAGCCCTACGTGTAATATAGTCGAATGATTATCTGAAATTCAGGCCACCGAATTATTGACGTACTGAAAACCGCAGATCACGCATTAGTATCTTGACAACGACAGTATGACCGGATATAGAAAATGGTGTATCCATGAGGAAAGAGGTGTCGTGTCTAGAGATTATTTACGTATGTGTCGTCTCTTCCTCTATTGTAATATTTTGTACTTACGTTTTATAAGTTTAGCCGTACGTGGACACTTGGTTTTTTAACTTGTGAAGTTTTGAACTGCTAACCCAGTTACTAGCGCAGCCTTGAATAGTACGTTGACAAACACATCACGAACGCCAGAAGTACAGACAGGTTTTCCTCTTGACGAGTATTAATAGATTCGTATTTAAAGAAACTTTGTAATGTTAGTCTTTATATATGCGGTCCTAATGGAAAAGCATGAAACGAATCAACGTCGCTTGTGATGGGCCTGAGAACAGACGGGTCCTGTGCCCGCACAGTTCTTGTTCTGTCTGTGCACAGGCCTGCCACATGTCCCTGTGCACGTTCCATTGGTAGGGCATACTCCTATTACGACCATACGAACATTCCTTCCCCCACAGACGGAACGATCAAAAGACTGTGACCGATTTTATAAATGTATGTTTTTCTAATGTTGGTTCCCTGTTGTTTAGGATCGCACACTTTTATCTAATGTGACGTTAATGGATAGTCTACCGTGGATAAATGGTGTTAGATCTGTCTGCCAAAGAAAAATGAGAAGGGAGAGTCTGCTTGCATTCGAGACATAAGTAGACGTAGGAACATGCTGGTAATGTGTGTGCGTGCGTGCGTTGGGGGAGGAGGCGCAGAGGTCTCTGTGAGGAAGGGAACAACGTAACATTGCGAAGCATTAAGATATGGCGCTGCTTCTTATATAGTGCATGGAAGAATTCTTGTCTCTATATTATTTAGACTGCTAATTAAACACCCAACCATGAAGACGTATGGGGGAGCGGAGATAAAGCTCCGAGCATTGTTAACCATGGAACTAGATAGAGCAGAAGTTCTCAGACTTTTTACTTAGCGTGCCACTGATTTAAATTGAACAATTTCAATGTGGTACCAATAATTTTTGTATTGAAATAAAGAAGCTAAAATTGGAAAGATTGACTGAGAGCGGGGATGAGTTATATAATGTTGCCAGCAATGCTGCTTAGTAGCAAATATATGTGGCTTTTGTTTCATTTATATTTTTAAGTTTTTGTGCCTCTACATTTCGATTTTTTATTAGATGGGCCTACCAGTAAACGGTGTTTCGGTGTACCAGTAGTGGTATGCGTACCACTATTTGCGAAACCATGAGATAGCGTTAAGTGGTGTGCTTCACGCCGCGTCCATTTTACCTCCATGAAAAGGATGGCCGGTGTTTGTTGGATAGAAGGCTGAATGGTCGTCAGAAAGGATGTGGATCCTGTGGACAAGAGAGACAGAACTCCTTGCTCTTACCGGAAATCGAACTCCTTCTGTCAATCCCGCAGCCTAGCTACTATACTGACTGAGCTCCTCGGACTCCATTAAAGAATTCTGGTACCTCAAATTTAGATGTTTGCTGAACTAGGCAAGAAAGAAGAGTAAAAAAATTTGGACCTTAAGTACCCCCGTATCTGAGCACGTTTCAGTCCACTCCTCTTTCTTAAGGAAAGCAAGTAGGCGAATGGGATTCGCTGTGTCGTGCTTGGCTGTGCTGTGTTGTGTAGTGCCGTACTGTGTCCTGCTGTGCTGTGTAATGCTGTGCCGTGCTGTGTCGTGCTTGGCTTTGCTGTGTTGTGTAGTGCCGTGCTGTGTCCTGCTGTGCTGTGTAGTGCTGTGCCGTGCTGTGTTGTGCTTTGCTGTGCTGTGTTGTGTAGTACCGTGTTGTGACCTGCTGTGCTGTGTAATGCTGTGCCGTACTCTGTAGTGCTTTGCTGTGCTGTGTTGTGTAGTGCCGTGCTGTGTCCTGCTGTACCGTGCCGTGCTGTAGTGTGTAGTGCTTTGCTGTGCTGTGTTGTGTAGTGCCGTGCTGTGTCCTGCTGTGCTTTGTGAGTGTATCTGTATCCTACACTGACACTCCCGAACAAAGACCAATTTTCGTGAAATTTGTTACAAACCTTATGCCACTGAAGGCCATCACAAATTGTACTGTTTACGTTTCCTTTAACCTGTAGTAGAAAACTGGCGGGTGCATGATCTTGTAATTGTAAGAAACAAAGCCATTTAATTTAATGCACTGAAATGTTTGATAAATGTCTTTTGTTACAGTGAATTTTGCGTACACTTTGGAATAGGTATACGACGACCTTGCGAAAATTTATAATATTTTGGCTTGATGGCGGTTAATAATTGACCACTTGATCCAGGTAGGTGGGTTGGTACCGAGACAGACCATAAACCCACCTGTATAATTCAACAGCTACAAGCAGCAAACCTGTGATACTGTATCCGACAAATTTAACTACACAGAATTGATATACATTCGCCGCTGTAATGACTGTAAGAGTAATTAACTGTGGGTAACATATTTGTACAACTGTAAGCTGCACAAGAAATATTCTGCACGGGACGCGCTGTAGCTATATTTCGAGTTTATTATTTTGATGTGAGCTCCGTATAAAGCTCGACATTGGCCGAGTCTGTAATTCAACTTTTGCTACCCGCCTTTTACAAGAATCAGTTCTGAGATTTAGGAGATGAAACACGATGGACGGACAGACAGACCGACAGATACTGACTCTTCTTTATTAGTTTCTGTCTTGATTTCGTCCAAGAAAACATACAAGGCTAACAAGTATCTTCAGCTTGGATTCCATACCGTTGACGTTACTGAAACCAGCAATACAGTAAAACTGTCAGACGGCTCTAATTCCTCCCTCTCCCCCGCCCTCTCCCTCCATTTGCGTATGGACTCTAAGCTTAGCTCGCATTGACCTATCAATACTCGAAGGAAGTCATTTTGAGAAATACAGAGGAAGAGTGAGTGAAAAAAAGTCACAAAATGAGTTGTGTTTTTTAATTTTATTTTTTCTGTATTTTTACTGCTGTAACAAGGAGTGTCTGTAATCACCGACTGACTACTTCGCTGGGTGGATTCTGGACTGGGGAATGGTTTGTCATTATGAAATTTATAATCTTTTAAAGCCGAGTGGTCATAATATGTACCACTGTCTTTGACATAAACACTTCCGGCTCTTCCGTCCACACACGCAGTGCCTTTATGCTTTCCGTGAAGATTCCCACAATAACACCGATTACTTCTCTACACACCTTTAAGAAATTTTGCTCTTGTGGTGCAAAGCACTGTGTTCCCTGCGAGATAGGAACTGTATTCTTAAATGTAATGTTGGTTAGTTTTAGCCCTTATAGGGTTAAATTAAACTAAAGTTAATTGTTAGAAGGTTTCTTCTGTCCGTATTTGATCTTTTTGCATCGGAATTATTTATACGTAGCATCTGTCAACACAAACACGACAAGACGGTGAAGGCGTGCTATGGTGGTACGGAACGTCTTTATTATATAACGCAACAAAAGGACCGCGTCCCCATAATCCTCGCTTTTAGTTGTGTATAAGCTATATACAACATTTGTGGGTAAAAGGCTTTCCTTCTCAACGTCCGACGTGAAAGGTGAGATCAAAGCAAAAACTCAAAAGTCTGTGGTGATTTCAGGGGATGGTAATGGCGGTACTCGAAGTGAGGAGGGGATGGAGGAAGAGGAGGAGGAGGAGGAGGAGGAGGAGTGTGTGTGTGTTTTGCGACGGAAACACAACGTAACATAGAAAGGCATTAAGGTATTCAGTGCTTTTACGTTGAGGTACAAGCGGCATGAAAGAATCCTGAATTCTTTGTGTTGTGTGGACTGGAAGACACACTTTTAATATTTCGCCATCGGCTCTTCCCCCCCCCCCCCCCCCCAATTGCATATAGACTCTAAGCTCAGTTTACATTGACCGATCAATATTCAAGGGATGTGAATTTAAGAAACAGAGGAAGCGTGCTTCAGAAAATCTGCTCTGTGCCTTCGGGTACTGTGTTTTGTACCGCTTCGAGACGTAACGACGGGGTATGACGCAGAGGTTGTGTCTTGCTTATGAAAGCGTCCCAGGAATTTTGGTGCGCCTTACGAATTACACTTTTAACATGGTTTCTTTGGCTTATACACATTATTTTGTTTTCCTCCTTGCGGTTCTGAAGCCAAATCTCAAAAAGCTTCTTGTTTTTCTTTTAAGATCGTTGCCATTTCACCATTCCAAATTTGAACGTATTTCTTTCGACGATTCTTCATTTCCGTCCCTAGTGCTTCATTTCCGTCCCTAGTGCTTCATTTCCGTCCCTAGTGCTTCATAAGCTGCTTTATTAGTTGTTTCATCTTCAGCGTCATTGGCGGGAGGGAACAGGTTGAAATAGTATTGTAATCTGTATTATAATGCAAAGACATCTGATGCTGTCATCTTCTAAGAGCTGTATCTTGTATATTTGATTTCTTCTTCTGTACGTAGTTCCTGCCTTTTTTTTTTTTGGAGTTTCTCTAGTAGTGATATTGTGAGTACTTCTAAATGATGATCTGAGTAAATATAGGTTCCTGTACAAAAGATGCTGTCTGTAACTTGAGGATTCATCTTCCTGTTAACTAATACATAATTTGTCAGGGATAGGGAACCTCTACCCAAACCACGTATTTTATGTACTTTTTCCTTCTGAAAAAGGTATTGGTAATTTTAAGTTCGTCAAAGTTTACAAGTTCTCTTAATTTATGTCCGTTTTTATTGAAATAATTTTCGCCAAATTTCCATATTGTTTGGTGTATGCACTCTTATCTGATAGAATTGTAAGGATGATCGCACCAACATTTTCTTTAATTAACTGCTAAGGCCCTCGAAGGCAGTTTTGCATGCCACTTCATTTAAATATTAGAAGGCTAAAGAAACAGTGTCTAATTATTTTCCTTTCCAGTGCATTTCAATATGCACAAGTTTATTGCTTTGTTGAACGGTTTCCCAGGCTTCGCCTACTTATCCTTCTAGTCAGAATAGTACTATGGCAAAAATGTGTCGCACACTGGTGGAATGGTACTGAAGGAGTGAAGCCGAAGTACTCGAAGCAAACACTGTCTCAGTGGCATTTTGTCCATCACATAATACTCCATGGACTTGCCCGTGGTGTATATCGGACCTCCGCGGTGTTGAAGACTTGAATTAATCTGTATGTATATAATGACTCAGTTCCTGCTGCTCAAAGAACAAAATGTCATTGCATTACAAAGATCAACATGTGAATGCCGTATGAGGAAATAATGCCCTTTTGTGGGAATTATACTACATGTCACAAAAATACTTTTGTGGGCAAAAATGCTGTGTTTGTAGTTTGAAATCTGTCTATACACACAAGTATACAGAACATTAGCCTTTAAAAGTTTACATCAGTATGTGGTTTTTCTGTACTCTACTACAAGCACTATAACCGCTGCACAGTTCCTGTCACTTTAGGTTTTAGCGTACTTACTAGAAGTTTCGGGAGACACAAAACTATCCGGTACACGCAGTTTCAATGATACGAGGTCTGATCTTACGTTCATAAATTGCGTGCGGGTGCGAAGCGTGATTAGGAGCTGCGTGAGCCCGTATTGACGTGCTGGGGAAGAGAAGAAATCTGTCTTCGTCAGCAATCGAACCCCTGATTGTCAAGTCTCTAGTCATTTTATCGACTACCCTATCACCGACTTCCTTTACATATAGAAATTAAGGTCGTAAGATGTAAATAAAAGCTGAAAAGTCTAGATAATTTTTTCGTAAAATTTTTCCGTACGAAATTTTATGAAAATCCTTTAGCGGTTCTTCGGTAGTTACATGCGTACAGACAGTGCGGAAGGACAGACAGACTGTAATAGACCCTCCGCAGGGATGCGAACAAACCTAACACTCCATACTGTCCACACACTGTATTTATGACCTTTGTATATTTCTCTGGCCGATCCCAGTGGCCGCGCGGTCTAAGGGTTAGGTCTGCGGCCGAGCGCTTGCTGCGATCGTGGATTCGAATCCTACCGGGGGCATGGATATTTGTCTCTTGTGAGTGTCTGTGTTTTGTCAGGTAGACGTCTCTGCGACGGGCCGATCGATAGCCCAGAGGCGTCCTACCGACTGTGGTATGTGTCTGGGTGTGATCAAGTGAAAATAAACAACCTCGACACCTACTGTGAATAGGTAGAAGAGGGAAGGACTACGACGTATATTTCTCTGAATAATCTGTGGTTATTTCCCTAGGTGATTAAAGAGATGGACTTTGTATTGAGTAAGCATTGTTGTTGTCGTTCTTCTTTTCTAAAGGTGAAAATAAGATCGTGCGTAAAGTAATACTTTAATTTACGTCAGAGCATTTTTGACATGGCGCACTTGTCATCCCCTGTGTTTTCGTGTGTGTTGCTTTGGACGTATTTATGCTTAACCGACTTTGATGCTTATTTGTTTGCATTATCTCGGGTACAAGTTTATTGTTATAAATAAAGCAGCTATTCAGATACTGTGCAGTGAAACGTTATTCTGTTACTCAAGAATACTGGAAACGAAAGTTATGTACCTTAATGAAGTCTAATATTCTTATGCAACAGCGTTTCGTAGGGTCATATTTGGCCCACACGGATTAAAAATATTCGAGCGACGAAATTATATGTAAGAACAGAAAATGGATACCAGATATGGAGTAGAGTTTCAGAAAGCCGGTTCTCAATACTGCGAACAGCTGTGTGCTGAATAAACACAGAGTAACTTTTTGATGTTATTTAGGAGCAGAGATATTTCTTCTCGCAGCGTCAAAACCCACGTGGGAACTCTGTATCAAACTATAAAATGGATACCAGGGGTTTCTTCCTCGCGGATAAAATGGCGACAACAAGGTGCTGATGGTCGCTTCCATCTGTTGCTGAAGGTACGAAAGTCACGTAGTTTGGTACACTAACTCGTAAACTTTGAGTTACACTCAATTAAGCACAGATGAAAATGTACCTTCCCACCCCCCTCCCCCCGTTCCAGGGTGATGGAGCAATACCTGCTGCACTGTTCATCGATTGCGTTTCTAAGAGCCATCACAATGACAGGTAGGCCTACAGGTTTTGAATGTGTCAACACGACACTTTTGTATGGTAATATGGAGTCGATTCACTGTTGCATTACGGGAGATGTCGACTATGTATTTCACGTTTAATCGCGCAATCATAAATGGAACACGGCTCGGATAGTTTCTGTATCCGATTACTTAAACCGAGTAACAATGATAACGTATAATGTGGGATTACTTCGGCAATTTTGTGTAACAGTTTGCTGCGTGAAATATAACAGCTGGCTTTGCCAGCATCCATTGCGTTTGCAGTCATCTCTACAGTCCGTTGACTGCTCTTACTAAGATGTCTGCCTGCATCTCTCTCTCTCTCCCCCCCCGTCTGTCTCTATCTATCTATCTATCTATCTATCTATCTATCTATCTATCTATCTATCTATCTATCTGTCTGTCTGTCTCCCCGACTATATCTATATCTACAACTGTATTTATATCTATATATCTATGACTGTATCTATATATCGTTATCCCTATCTATATCTATCTGATCTGTCCTGATTGTATTCTGGGCTCGTGTCTTTTTTGTTTAAGAAGACTTTGAATTGCAGCATAATTAATGATGGATTAGTTGGAAGCGATGAAGCAATTGGATCGAATGAGGACGAAGGAGGTCGACGTCGAATTTAAGGCCGTATCGCGCCATTTTTCTGTATAGCCAGCTAAGTAAATCCATGGGGCGGAGTCCTTAGGAAGATCATCTTCCACGATTTTTGGAATACGAAGGCTTATTATCATTGTCACAAGGGCCAGTCACTTCTCCCTGTCCTGAGCCATATGAATCCAACCTAAGTGATACTACCTTATTTCTTTAAGATCCATTGTAATATTATCTTATCATGTTTGTGCACTGCAAATGGTCGCTTCCTCGTCACATTTCACCAACAAAAGTTCTTGAATTTACTTTTTTCTCCATGCGTGCCGCATGCTGCCCCCATCTCATTTTACTTGACTTGATCTCCAAATGATAGTTTTACTCCTCATGCATGTATAAAATTCAGACCCGTTATTTGCCTCAAGGGATCACAAAAAGAAACCTCATGTTATTGTCCTTTACCGATATTCCAACCGGTGACCTTCCCAATCGGAATCATTGCTTGATAACTATAGTAACACAATGACGTTCAGTCCAGTTGTGCGAAAGTAAAGAAATATAACGCTGTTTGAATAGAGATACAGTTATGGAATGGTTCATATTCTTCACAGTTATAGTAGTTTTGTGTTTCTTGAACGTTTTTGGTGTTCATAAATTCTTTAAGTCTCTCCGGACCAATAAAAGGCATTAATTAAGCATCAAGTGTGTTGGGACAGTTTATTGCGATGAGTTCTGTTTGCGAATCATAGGTTAATAAACTTTTTGCGTTTTTCTGAATCATTACTGTACAGGGATTTTATATGGTTAGTTTACTACCGCCAGTTCAAAGTACAGAAAAATTACCTTCTTTAAGGACACGTGGGTACTTCAAGAATTCTGTTAATTTAAGCTCGCCATTAGATGGGCCCTCCGCAGATCGACTACAAACCATTTTCGGTGTCCAAGTGTTACGCGGAGTACAGTTTGGGAACCACTGGTCTAGTTTATGGTTAATATTTAAGTTCGTTATCTGGAATGTCGACGTTTCTACCTGGTATTACTTATATGGGAGTTCTTGGCGGTGGTTGTGAACTAATCCATTGCGTTAGCGGAACTGCGGTTTCAGTCCCGTCAACCCAGTCAGCATCAGGACCAGTTCAGCTAATCTCCTCTAATGGACTTCTCTTTATAAGCTGTTTTTCAGTGGAATGGAGAATGATACGATGGTTAAATGAAAACAACAGAGATTCCACGCGTTCTCCCAAAGTCTTTACTTCATGTAGGGTATACTAAATGATGAGGGGACCTTGTGGCGAGTTAATACGTCATGAAGAGGTGAAAGGGGCAGGAATTGAAGTTTCATGTTATGTCTAGTGGTTCCTGACGATGAGGTATAAAAATCGTTGATATTTTGGACGTTTACAGTAGTCTGAACTTTCAGCCTTGGATGTCAGGCACGTCCTGCCAAAGAAGCATGATTTTGTACACTATGCTCTCACCTGATGAATGACATAAAACCATTTTTTAAATGTCTGTATGGGAAAACCGGATGATTATAAATGATTAGAGTATCTGTATATAAGTTAAACGTATTTATAAAATCGGGTCTTTCACTGACGAGAACTGATCGCTTTGATCTCTCTAATGCACGGAAGTGACAAGTACAGTCTGATTCCAGGTTGTTGTAAAACTAGAGATAAAGATGAAATTATTGTGATAAATTACCTGGAACTGCAGTACTGCGAATCTTGTAGATAGAAAGGTGTTCTGGAAGGACAAGCACTCTTAGGCTACTTCTGTCGCTACTTGACGATAGACGTTGCAGTGTAAATTTAACTCTTAATTCTTGAGGTCTTACATGGCTGTTACTGGAATAATGCACAAATTTTTACGGATAGCTTATGTTAGACAGTCGCCGTTTAGAGGACCTTACATTTTCAAAAAGTTTTCAGGTTTCCAGCTGAACATTTAGACCCCACAAAAGTTGGGAATTTTTTCACCACCTCAGCGTCTGTTAGTTTCTTAAGACGATTTTGCCCCGTGAACTTAGAGATTAAACTTTGGTTTAGAATTAAGACGAATATAACTTTGAAGCAGCTGGAATGGAATTCAGTAGAAGAGATTATATTTTCAGAAGTGTCATGGGATAGTGCAGATTGCACGGAATTAAAACACGAAGTTGGAGATGAAAAGTCAATATTTATTCAATAAATGGCAGTGTAGTTGATTACAGAGAAAACTCTTTAACCCAATTCGATAAAATTGACAAAGATTCCCTAACATTCACTTCATTACACAGAAAAAAGAAGCAGAGATGCAGAGAGACACTTCAGAAGACGCGTGTGAAGAGTGAGTATGCCTGAGCGAAACCCTTAAAGAGAAATCTGTAAATTTCATCACTTGAGAGAACTTGAGATAATTGCCTTCGTACGTATTTATTGATATAGAAGAGAATTTTAAGATCTTCACAGAATACCGAACAGGAGTCATGAAGCCAACTTGTTGTTACATACCTTTATCATTCGGCAGATATATTGGTATCTTATTTTATTGCCATTTTATTTTTATTTGTGTGATAAATTTGTTATGCCTACAGATACTAAGGTAAATTATTGGGAATGTCACCGCAGACTTTCCCATCGTTCTCATTTTGCAATTGTTGACGCATAAACAGTAGTTCACACGTTTTGATTATCTATCCGTGTCAAATGTCACTTGCTTAATTGTAATGGTCCTTGTGATCAAACCGCCCCTAAAGCAAGTATCGTCTGTTTCGCTGCCACACCAGGACGCCGTGCTTCAGCCAGGGGATTTTTACTGTTGGCAGGAAACTGACAACTACGGTATCATGTTGATGCGATGTTTCATGAAAGTCGGCCAAATGTGTCAGAATTTAAGGGGTGGAATTATGCCATTAAGAAAGTAAAAGTGGTATAAAAGCGGAATGACGTGACTCAGAAAAGCTCTGTTGAGCTACCTCAATGCCATGCAGAAAATTTCTAGCGTCTCGTACTGCGGCCGTAAGAGATTGGTGACGCATTTATTACTGAGAGCGAACAATGGGAACAGATGTCTAACTGAAATTCACATTAGGAAATGAACATAATGTATTATGGAGGCAGGACAGCGTGTTGTGCCGTGCGATACGTGTGTAGTTGTAACGTGGGCTGAGGTGTCAAAATTTTTCCCGCCTTGCGCATTTTACTCCTTGTACTGCCCACAGAACTTTTACTAATGAATGTTGTTTTTAATCCTTTGCTGTGTTTGCCGCACATAGTCTGAGACCACATCATAAAGGCTGCCGGGTGCCACTCTAGTTGGAATAAATTTACATGAATATGACGTTCTTGTAAGTGTAATAAAAGTGAGTTGTAAATTGTAAGTTGTGAAGTTCAAGTTTGACATATATGTGTACAAAGAGATAAAAAAATTAATATCGCTTTGAATTTATATAAAAATTCGGGTTTGTGGGACGGGTAAAAGTGGCGAATATCGGCCAAACCAAGCTGCTTCGTTTTGAAATAAGTTTTTCATGCCGTTTTGAATAGTGACAACACTGTGATACGTTTAACATGGCTGCAGAATTGACAGAGCACAGCAGTGTGTAAACCGACTGTGTAGTCAGAGATTTTCAAATATAGAAAACTAGAAAATATTTATCAGTTACTTTATTGGTGTGCAAAATTTTCATCTGAGTAGCCTAGTAGTTTTATAGTTTATACATATGTATAAACTAACAGCTTAAATTTGAGCTGTTCTAGAACGTTTCTCACATTTTTTCTTCATTAGAATCAGATAGATGTCTTTTTTGTGTAAAACTCCGGTTGCAGCATCTTCTGGTTCAAAATTGTCACCACCGGTAGCCTGTAAATCACATCTCAAAAATAGGTAAGACATTCAACGAGGAATTCAGTCCATTTGTAACCTTTCCTTCTACATGTGAAAACATTTGGCCTTTAACAAGTTTATTCTAGAAGAAAGTTTTGTCAATTACATATTGTAACTTCTGTAGTTGTTTCTGAAGTAGGTTTTTACGTGAGAAGAAACCATTTGGCGTGCATAATTTAGCTACATTAAATCCAAAATCCACAAATATACTGCATACACGTCGCTCCAGTAATGCTGGTTGCATACTGTATAATGAGAGTACCTCTTCATCTCACATCCACTTATTTAGCCTGGAGCTGTTCCCACTGCGGACTCCCGTCAGCTTGGTCAGTACTAAATTCAGTCGCGACATATTTTGCTTGTCAGCTAAGCTAATCGCATCAGGCTTATTATTCCAACCACGTCGCCGACTAAAGGGGTGGGAGTATAAGGGTTGTGCGGTGGCTAGGGGCTAGGGGTTTTAGACTGGGGTTGAAAGGGTTTGGGGAGGAGAGGATGGTGAATATTATAGAGCCAGACAGGAAAATTAGGTGCTACTGTGTGGCAGTACTGCTATAGCTATACCTATGGAAAGAGAAGTTGATATATACATGTGGATGAGTGAGGGGGTGAGTGAATGTGAGCGAGGGGTTGATAGAGAATAAAAGTGCTTATTTCTATAAGATTTGGAGCTTTCACGGTGAGTAATCACCTCGGGAGATCAGCCATAACATGTTCGAATTAAATACCAAGGTTTCGAAGACTTATTTTGCTTCCTTCATCAGAGGCGCTGGTATCAGAAACTTACGCCAAGCACATTACGCGTTTTCTGTGGTTAAGGAAAGGAACACAATTAGCTCTCTATCCGATTACCAAAAGGCATGCTAGCATGAGAATTGGAGCGGTACGGAGCAGTTCGAGACTGAGCTGTGCGGCTCCATTTCCCATTTATTTCTTTAGCATATGGGGCCGCAAAGCTGAGTCTCGCACTGTAGCTGTTACTATAAAAACTTCTTGCCTTTGGACTTTTTCCATCTGGAGTTTAAACCAGGGCTGTGGAGTCGGTACACAAAACTTCCGACTCCGACTCCTCAATTTTTAGAACTCCAACTTCTTCATAAAATCTCAATATGTATTAATAGTGGTGAACCTATAAGATATTGCATCACCACCACGTGAATCACGAGGCTACTTTTTTTACTTATAACCCATATTTCAGTACAAGTCTAATGGTTATTGTAGATATTAAGGCTCTGGAATTGCAGTTTCTAGTTAAGATTTTAAATTGAAGTCAGAGTCGGTACACTTTTACCGACTCCAACTCCGACTCCACCTAAAATGGCTTCCGACCCCAACTCCGACTCCACAGCCCTGGTTTAAACACTTACAAGCAGTAACTTTACTCTCGGCTCTAACGCACCTTGCTACACGTGTTTGCTCTAATGTTATAATCTACAGCATTTCAGAACGTGGACAGTAAGTTTTCAGCTATTTAAAGCCCAGAAGGACTTAAGCTGTTCTGTTTCTTTATGTTTTGAGAGCGCACAGGACAACGTTAATGAAGATAAGTGTTTACTAAAATTGTGTTTTGACTTTAAGTGTTAAATATACTCGTTCCGTATTAGCTGTTCGTGTTATTTGCAGTAATGCTGAATCGCAAAAGTAAGTAACCCTGATTAGGCCTATGATAGAACCTAAGAAAATAGTGAACCTCTCACGCAATTTTCTGCTTTTTGATCCCCTTTATGGCGTCCGCAAGGAGATGGTATATTAGGTTATGTATTGGTACTTACCCACGCCCACACTGTTGGAAAGATACACGCATAAACAAAGAAGTTATAGCGTGTTAAATAGTGTAAGTATTTAATTCTTTCAATTCGTAGAACGTGATGCTGATACCAATACATTCTGCAACAGGTCGCTACTGAATTAGGAGAGCGTATATGTTGTCTGTAAGGATACACCACTAAATTAATAATTTGAAGACTGACGTTAATGTATATACATTATGTATGTGTGTGTATATAAACATATACGTATATAATGTATACGTATAATTTACAGGTGTACATTATGTGAAACACGTAAAAGTGCGGCAATATTGAGAGCTTCTGAATTCTACGGCAAGGGATCATTACCACTGGCTTTAAGTGAATGTTTCAGTGCTGTGTACAGTTGCATGTAAGACACTAACTACTCTACTTTCACCATATATAACCGCAGATTTTCAGACCGTTGCTATATTAATACTGTGTGCCAATATTGCATAGCCGTTTTCGTAAAAAAAGTCCATCATCTTTCTCTCTTACAAAATGTGGCATTCTGTATTTGGTTCGTTACTTAATTATTGCTGTTCTACAGAAAACTCTAACGCATTTATCAAAAATTTATCTGCTTATATTTTCTAAGAGATTCAAGGGTCAAAGTGGACTGCTGGTTGCTTGACCCTAATGCTGGATCCTCGAAACCTATATAACTGTACCAATCGCAACGGCTTAAGTCCCAGAAGACTCGAACTTTCTGCAACGCGGCTGTGAGAACCTCAAATCTCACATGATTATTTCTGCTCCCAGGCACGATACTTTCGTTGTTGTTCTGTCATTTTGCTGATTAAATTCTAATTTCTTTGTGATATTTTAAAAAGTCTGCGTCTTTCCGAGGTTGAAACTATTAATCAATGTTTATAGGCATTCATCAGTTACCACCCATTTAATTGTTGTAATACGCGCCCTTAGATGGGCCTAACGGTTGCAAATCGAAAACGACCTCCCTCAGAATCGGAGTGCCGAGATATGACAGCCATTATCAGCGATGAATAGTAGATTCGTGACGTGTGATATTTGATGTTGTTAGGTGCTGAGTTTCAAGACTACTATCTCCCAGAATGTGGTGTCATGCGGCTTGGTGCCCATTTACCATAATGCATGGCGTCGTATCTTGAGTTACATATGTCACTTCTAGATGTACGTGTACTTACAGAGTCCTAAACCAGTTCATGGTTCGTAATAAACGTGACTTATTAGCCGTGTAATCTGCTGAGCCGTACGAGCGTACAGAAACATCCGAGAACATTTCCACTCTCATATAATTCTCTCATCTCTTGCAGTTGCGGTTCGACGTAAATTTGAATGTCCGTCGTGATTAGCACAAATGCAGCAGTGTAGTCTACTGTGGTACTGTTTTATAACCCATTTTGAGAGGGTTGTTACAAAACTCAGTCTTCACATATCAAGGACTTTAGTTTCAGCACATGTGATCACTCTTTTTCATATTTCACACAAGGTGGGATAAACAGGAACTTGGAGGAACAGATGCTTTCAGGAGAGCTGGCAGAACACACACAGCTTCTCTTAAGGTCTTCCGAAGGGCCCTAAATAAACCCTGTCCATCCTAAACTAATTACAGTAGTCTGATGCTGCTGCTGTTACCACTACCACCACCACCACCACCACCACCCCCACCACCACCACCCCCACCACCACCACTACTGCTGTTACCACCACCACCCCCACCACCACCACTGCTGCTGCTACTACTACTACCACCACCACCAGCTACTGCTGCCACTAGTACTACCACCACCACCACCACCACCACCACCACCACCACTGCTGCTACTACTACTACCACCACCACCAGCTACTGCTGCCACTAGTACTACCACCACCACCACCAGCAGCCCTTCTACTACTACTGCTGCTGCTACCACTACTACTACCAGCACTACCACTACTACTACTACTACTACTACTACTACTACTACCACCACCAACACTTCTACTATTACTGCTGCTGCCATCACCACGACCATCACGACGACGGCGACGACCACCACCACTACTGCTGCTGCTACTGCTACTACTACTACTACTACTGCTACTACTACTACTACTACTCGATTCTATCCGCTGTGAGTGTCTTGTGATTTAACACGGCAACGAACGAAATCCGGATGGATTGCCTTAATGGTAGGGATAGTAATGTCACCTTGACCCTTGAAGGCCAGACGTTACTGAAGTACCGTCAGATTTAACACTGAGAACTCTTCATTTTGCCCACGTAGCATTTTTGCGTGTTACTTATGATTATAACAGTAAAAAACGATTGATTCGCCATACAACATTAGCCCGCTGATCTTTCCAGTGGCAGCACACCGTTTTCTCTCTGTTACGTAATGAATCTTAATATATTATGTGAATTAATTTAATCTTCGAAGGTTCTGTCTGGCCTCTTTTCAAATTTCTGCTCATCATCTAAGAGAACATCTGTTCGTTTTTGTCGGTATCATTAAGTGCAGTTGATTCGTACACAGTATGTATTGGTTCTTTATTTTACATCACATCACTTTTATTCTGGAGACGTCAGAGTTCCGAGAGTTAAAACGCTGGATTGACAGACATGTGGAGAGACAGAGGCGGACAGGCATTAGACAGACAGTAGGTAATACATATACAGATGGATAAAAGACAGACAACAGACACACTACTCTCGCATGATGAGTTCTTCCTGTTACTCAAACGAACATGGTGTACCTAGGAGTGCGTGGAAGTGTCGAAGGATGGAGACAAAGGAATTGTTAAGAAACAAAATCCTCTGACTATATTGAACAGAATTCACCTCGAAAAGCCGAAGACGTGCAGTTATAGGAGTCATTTCTCGCCCTTTATGAAACATTAACATTCCTCACCATGTTCCCAAGAAGCAGCAGCTGGTCCCTATTCTCAGCCAGATGAATCCAGCCCCACGTTAACATCCTATTATTTGAAGATCAATTGTAGTATTACCTTCCTATCGAAGTCAAGGTCTCAAAAATGGTATATTCTCTTTAGGTCTTTGAAGTAAAATGTTTGATATTGACCTTTTTCTCGTTTATCTTAAATAAATATGTGTAGGCGGCCATTTTTGTCGCAGTTGAAGTACGTACCGATCACGAGATTAATGAGAAGCCGTACGTAAATTGTGTGTGTCCCAGCAGAGGCCAGGATTTAATAACCACTTCTCATGCCATCGCAGTGTATCCACCTCTGCAACATCAAAGAAATGCTTCACACGATTCTGGGATTGGATTAACAACTTTGCAAGGGTTGTGAGTTGACTTCGCTGGAATAACAATTGGACAGGGATGCTGAAGCATGAACAAGGGGTAAAATGGGATGGGAGGGAGGAAAATTTCGCGACGTGTCAGCTTGTGAAATCGGATTAAGGGAATGTGGGATGAGATACTGAGTGTTAGATGATGTAGACCAGCTCTTGAATTAAAAGAAGTTCTGTTGCAGTCAAAGTGAATGATACAGAGAAACGCACGAGCGTGTTTGTTATTTCTCGTCAACTGAATAACGTTACTACTGTTCGCTTTATTGAAGCAAAGTTAATTTGCCAGCTGTTTCTGGAAATAACGTTACTTCGTATTGCTAAAAGAACACTGCATGTTGTTGCGCTGACTGGAGTTTATATTTCTGTTCTAATTTTAGTGCCCGTTGAACTACTCTTATTTTACAAATGAACTTATAGTCTGTAGTTTATAGCTCAGGTTAGTAACGTTAAGTCGTAACCTCTGTGCATTTTAATTAGCAACTTCTTATTGATGTGACACACGCTTCGTTGTTTCCTGTTTCTTGTTATTCCGCTAGCAATGCTAAAGCCATCAGTATACATTTCTGTTGGGTGCGCGTTTTATTTGCTCGTTTTTTCCCCAATTTGTCATAACGATGACGTAAGTAAGTTTGGTATGTGATTATACAGTATATTCACGATTGCAATATAATGTGAGTGGACGAAGAAAGACTACAAGATTTTGGGGCCCATAAGTGACGGTAGCTTATGAAATATGGAAACAAAGAAAAGTAACATTTCGATAACAATTTTCGTGCCTTTGCTTCTATAGCGATGGGAAACTGAGCGAGTGGAACACGAAACCTGCAGGAAGGAAGATTTAACTTACTGCTGCTGTAGTTTAATGGGTCACCACCGACAGGATACACGACCAACTGAAGCATTGAAGGAAACTGCAGGTATCTGAGGAGACGTGTAGGAGAGATGTGGGAATGCACTATATAGAAGACGTTCTTTGTTCTGAACTCCCGGACACACACAATTTGGAAGAACCAAGAAAGAGATGAAAGTCGTAAGGCGGGGAAGGCATTTAACTGCCTGCATAAGCTGACAAGGGCGATGAAATAGTTCTGCCTCATAATTAAATGACAGCACGTTGTTAAAAACTCTGCATTTGTATCGAATAGTTGGCAACGTTTTACTGAAATTTATGGAAACGAAATACAACAAAATTGAAAAATTAAAATTTTAATTTGGAAACATTCTTTATTGCCAGAGGTGAGGTTTTTACGGTGATTTTTGACCTTTAAGTTGAAGACGAATAGTAAATTGCTACCAGACTACACGGCCCAGCGCCCTTGGAACTAACACTCTGTCTGTGGACAGAACAATGTCAGAAACTATCAGACTCAAGTTTCGAGCCCCGGATTACTGTAGTGGACGGACTTCCTTTCAGTATGTTTTCAGATGTCGCAGTCTATTGTAGATGGTAACAAATTACCCACCATTAAATCATTTCGTACGCGTTGAATTAAGTAAAAGTGTAATATTCTTATTAAGGCACAAAACTAAGTACTTCGTCTTTCCTTCCTCAGCGATCAGAATATGCAAGCGGATTACGCTTATACACTGAGTATGTTGGACTTATACTGACAGAGTGTAATACATTTTTATTTCAGTTTTCAACGAAAACCTAAACTTATTCCCAAGGAGTTGGTATCTTAACCATTTGAGGATTGGCAAAGTCAAAGTGGAGGTCACTCTGCAACTGGCAATCAATTCGTCTTGGCCTTGAGTCCCGCCTGGGGCTCATATTGAGTAGTGTTACGAACTTTCCAATGACACTTGCCTTGAGGTCTACATCTCGCTTGTATAATCCTTTCATTTATGCAAACATCGTTGACAATTCGGCGTATCCATTTTTGGTCTGCCATTAATGCTATGCCGCAACGGGCCGTGATATTTTGGTCTATCCACTGTACGTCGGAGTATAAGCTTCTAAATGCTTTGATCCGTCCAGTTTCTTCTTTTTAGTCTCCGTAATTACAGCAGTGTTTACGCTTATTTTTGACCTCATTGTTAAGTTCCATTTCTTTTTTTCCCAAGCGTCTTACCTCCATGTGGCAGTGTTTAGGTAGTCTCTGATTCCAAATTCCATGTTCTTGTTGCCCTTCCAGTTATCGTAGTAAAACATGTCCGGCTTAGTGCTATTGTGAAGTGTACGAGTAACTGTCTATTTTTACGTGGGAGATTTACTCCCAACCTGGAGGGCCAGGTATCATTCTTTGTTTGACCCGTCATCCTAGGTCTGTCCCACGAGGGTGGTCCTGCTAGGAGCTTGAGCTCCGGCCTGCTTAGCCCTCAGAGTCATTTGGATATGCAAGCGTCCATACTACGGCAAGGTGGTGATACCATCGAGGAATTACATACATGTAAAACCAGAATTCGTAACTCACAGAGAACACGGTCTGTGCCCGTTATAAAAAGCAGTCCGTAATTGATGTTTAGGGCAGTGATTTTTATTTACTAGGAAATATAAGAATAATATAAAACAAACAAGTATAGAGTGTAGGTAAATTCTATGATATTGCAGTAGGTGGTGCACATGGCTTTAAGGGCTGGTTCCAGAAACATAAGACTTGGTGTATAGATCGTAATTGCAGAAATTAAGACGTCTTTGAAGTTACAGAGAAACTTGCGGAATACAGTTGTCATTTCCTGTAACTACACAAACACACATAATGACTTGCCGCCTTCTAATGGAAACACGCTGAGCAAGCATGTTATGAACTGGTAACATTACGCGTCTCTGCCAAATATTTAGAATTTATGTTGTCGGAATTCTGTAAAACGTTACGTTTACAAATTTTGGGTTGGAGCGCATGTACCTTGGCAGGTATAAAACTTTAGTGGAACCTTCTACCTCCACCTTCAGGATAGTATTTGGGTCTTCCGCCAGAGCGTTGGTACGCATCAACCAAACTACACGGTGTCATTTCCCATTTCATGTCATGATATTATCATGAGAACATCATATCTCACAATTGTTATGCGTGTTCGGAAGACAGTTGCGGAAAGTAACTGTTAGGTTTGTAATGTCTGTTTTTCCGAATGGATCAGAGCGACTCCCACTGGGCCGATTTCCGTGAAATTTAATATTTGGAACTACTTTTAAAACCCCTCATTGTATTCCGACCTTGTTTAAAACCGAACACGTATAGGCCTAACAGATGCTTTGCATGAAGAGCTATATACGATTATGGTCTCTCGCCATGATTGGTCTGACAGGCGGTGTTCTCTGTGATGTATGCGCCAAGACCGACATTTTTTATAAGTGAGACAGACTGTGTTATGTTGTAAAAAGAGCGTGGCTGAAGGGACGGGTAAGTACCCAGCATTAAGCATCATCGGTTTTAAACATCAGGTATTGACGTTTTAGAGGTATCGTTTGTAAATCTCCCGCTTACAATATCTCGATCATGGCCGATTGTAAATCAGTTGCTAAGATACGGAGAAACTTTCATTTTTGGTTAGCATGAAACACGACGAAGGCCAGAAGTGCGTCATGAGCAGAAAAGTTTAGGAAACTTCGTTGTCAACCATTAGCATAGCCTGGCGACGTGCAGGAGGAGGAGAGCGTACAGTATTTGCTTTCTTGGGGGATAATTTGTCTGTTGAACTGACTTGTTACTTGTTTGGCGAGTTGTATCCATGTTTGTTGAGACACAGATGGAAACTGGCTGTCTTAGGAGATTAATGGTTGGCAGTTTAATAAGTGTCACGACACCTAGGAAGCGGTAACCGCAGAGGAAACTAATAGGCCGGTAGTTACTCTGCAGCTGTTGAAACAACTCTTACTGTGAGGTGGAAGCTATGAACTTAGAACTTCTACAAAATATGTTATGTATATAACACATAGAGCGTCACTGTGGAGCCTTTCTTAGATGCCGACGCCTGTCGTTCTAGTTATTCTAATCATAGTCATCAGCTGGGAGAGGGAGGCGTTCAAGCACGGTTTCTTAATTGTTTGCGACTTAAAAAGAGTTTTCACTTTGGGAATCGAATGTAAATTGAAGGAACACCCTGAACATATTACCAGTGTTCAGGCTGTAAGATAAAGTAGTTCAGTCCAATGGTAACGCTTGTGACCTGTTGTCGTGAAGCGCTGGGTTTGAGTCTTAACAGAGGTACATGTTGCCATGAGGTATTCGTGTTTTTTTTTTCAGTTTTCATGACGAATTGTAAGTGACATGAAAGATTCGGACTTCCCAAGGCGGTGCCTACGAAAGTTGCTGTATTGTGGGGTGTGACACCGTGTAGCTTCGCAGATAAGTATGAAACTAGTTGGCGTTCCGTTCCACAAGACGCCAGTCTTTGTGGTCAACTTCTCGACGACATAAAATCTCAAAGTAATCATTTGGGTTTCCGATCGAGATTTTCTTGCATTAATTATTTTCAAGCACAATTTATACTTTGATGAAATAAATCGGTAGTTTTTGTTAAATGCATATATCAAAAATGCTCTTAAACTATAGTGAACGTCATGGAGTTTTAAATTTGTGAAGGTACTTACTGCACATTCTGTCAGTTCAGAATTTCGGTACTGTGTCGCTGATCGCAACTAACTCCCTCACGAACTAAATTAATACTCAGCGAGAGTAATTTTGAGTTGCTTGGAATTAAACTTAAAAGAAGCTCACAAATTTACAGCCACTCCAATCAAGACCAGTAAAGATTTTTTGCATTGGCTCAGTTTTAAGATTGTTCCATATTTCTGCCTCAGTTTCCCAGTCAGAAGCCTTATGAATGACGTCTTCACAAAATATCTGTATTCGTTTCTTGTTTCCGGGCTCTGAGTTCTGCGTCTAACCGAAGGTGTATACGCCTTGACTTAACCAATTAATACTGAATATGAGAAGGACGCCCCATAGGCCTACAACACGCATGGGAGAGCAAAAACTTTGTACAAACTTTTGATCGTAACACCTGTAGAGAAGAGATCACTTGGGAAAGATAAGTGTGGATGGGACGATATTAAAGCGTGTTAGAGAAATAAAGTAACGGTGATTGGAACCGATGCACGTGGCTCGGAATAGGGACGGCTAAAAAGCTGTTGTGTACATGGTAATGAACCTTCGAGTTCAAGCAGTTCCTTGACTGAATATCCTGTGTCATGGAGTTCGTTAATTATTTAGTTAGTTGACAGCAAATAATGCCGGTATTGAAACTGTAAATACTTTTGAACTCGGTAACTTAAAGGGCAGCAGTTGCAACGAAAAACAATGCAATGATCTGCCATTTTGGCTACATTAGTTGGACAGGACATCAGGTTCATTTTCCTTACAGTGTTGCTGTAAAGGTATAAAAATAACTTCGTTCCAAATTATGCCGTCTTCATATGACATAGGCTGTATTATGGGTGTTGGAGTTTAATAGGATTGCATTTCGTTAAAACTGCATTCGATTCATAGCGCAAACAGTATGTTATTACTTGCTAAAATTCCAGCACAATAAATGTTTTAGTTTTACAGTGCTTTGTTTCTGAAAGGTTACAATGTCTGCTTCCGTTGACAGCTCTGGAAGCGACGGCATGCGTCTAAACAGGCAAAGATTGTATAAATTAAGTTCTTTGACAACGGTGTGACGTAACGGTTTAGAGTATTTATTTGGTCTTCGTCCGTTATCCTAGGTTTCTTCTTACATAAAATTACAGCGGTTCGGAAATCTGTATGGTTTCCTTCTTCAGATAGACTGTATATGGAAGGAGTCTTACTAACAGGTGATGTAAGGGTATGAGATTCCGTCCACCGGAAAACCGCAGTATTATCTTCATCCTCGTGAAAAATAGTAACTCTTGCTAATAATATGACGTAACTTTCATTATGTAACTTCAAGTCGCTCTTCTTCGGCGACCACAAGGACCCATGTCCTCTGTTTCTTCCAGTGCATACCAAAGAGCACTCTGTGGGATATACACAGTCACGCGTGAAGTCGGCCATTTACCGATATTCGTCGAGCATATAAGGAGCTTTATCTCCACTTATAGCTGAATCTCATACTATTTACCGGTTTATGTTGTGCTATGTTAGTACCAGTTCCAAGAAGAGAGTCAAATGCAGTGCGCTTATGCATATTTGTGAAGAATATTAGCCTGAAAGTTGGGTAGTAATACCAAAATATGCAGCGAAACTGTAATGTAAAAAATATTAACAAAATGTGTGGTTTAATTTGAGTGAAACATGTGACAATATTTAGACAGCATAACATGGGACTGTAATAATTACAATTTTCCTCTGTTCTTTTATGACATCGTACTGAGGCACAGCGTCAAGTTTCCTTTTTTCTTGCAGATAGTCGCAGATCGTTAGAACATTTCTTACTAAGTGAGTGCGATATACGTCCTTATGAAATTATTTAAATGGCGTTAGTATCGTCACCGCGCCCTTTGTCGGCTTAATAGGCATTTTATGAAAATATTTGAGAAAGTTGGGGTACAGCTCCATGAATTACTAACTTTTGCCCTAGGTAGAGGTAATCACACAATTATTGTGACAATTCACATACTTTTGCGTACTGATAATCAAATTAAAGGCCTTTAAATTTTCTGCTGTAGGAAGATTTGCGATTTTTCGAAACGTTAGGATAAAAGAAGGCATATTTTGTGGTATGCAGCCCAGAAATTACGTTATATTTCTATACTCTCAACCCGTATTGATATCAAATACTTATTCTCTCTATCACGTCTAGTTATGGATACAACTGGTATCCCTTTTTGGATGTTATTTTGACACAGAAGGTCGCATTGTGGAAGTAATCTTTTGTTTGAACGTTTTCATGGACTATAACAGAAAATTTATTGGTTTGTGGTTATGACGTATCTGACGTTGAGGCAAACACACACGCCTGTCTGCAGGCCTACTCAACCTGTATTGTAACAGCGCTGATGTCTGGTTCGTGTCAGCATCTTAGTTTATAGTAGCTCATCCTTGAACATCGTTACGCCATGGAGTGATGCCGTACGATGGCGCTGCTCAGTCCAGTTCATCATCACAACCCCTTGTCCCTCGCGCCTTCGTATTTCAGGTAGTAAAGTCCCAGGATATGGACTGTAGGGTCCGAGTTCTATTTCTGTCTGTTTCCTGCCCCACCGCATCCACCGTACCGTTTGCCATTCATGTAAACAAACAATTTTTCGATTGTCGCTACGTAAACGACCAGATCGAGAAGCTGTAGCTTTCTTCAGTCCGGTTACTTTCTCTTGGTATAAAGACGTGTAATAATTTATAATGTTTCAGATCAGAATTATTTCGGGAACAACCGTGACAAAATTACAGTTATGTCCAAAAGTAAATTAAGAATATCCTGCAAGGAGTACTGTCTTCTGGTATGTTGTGCTGTGTACTGTGCAGCAAGTTCCTCCAGAACGCGGCAAAGTCTACCAGATTACACGACATCACGTTCAAAAACACAGTGTTCTGCATAGTCGTCGCAGTGAGCACCTCAAATATTGCCGGTCGAGATTAAGTCTGGGTAATGTTTGCTGCTATTCAGTTAACCTTCTGTATGTACCACCTTGTTTAATATTAAGAAACTTAGTATCTTGCCCACATAATGTATTTATTTGTTTTAATTTTATCCATGATACGCGGTGGAAAATTATAACTTACTTAATGTAACCACTGCAGTACACAGTTGATAGAGACAGAACTTGAATTCTGTTAATAGAGTTTACATTTCGCCATCATCTTCAGGGAAATGCGCAGTAATTAAGCAAAACAGTTACCGACAGAGGACTTTGAGAAATTTGTTATTGACCTTAAGTTTATATAAATGTATTAAACAAATTAATTGCGCCGCATTTAAAGGCGAATCATATTTGATATTAACATACACACATTGTGCCAGATTTTCTCACAGAAAACTTCACTGGTACATTAAGCCATTGACTTTCACCAATAAACACCTCGATTAATACTTCTTTCCCACATTATGTTTCTGAAGTCTGTATACTTAATTCACAGTTTATCCTGGCCTTGTGTTCTGCACCACTTGAACTATTGCAAGTGAACAGGCGTGAAAATAAATGTTACTTATATTGAACACCACGTAAATATAAATAAACATTTATATTATTATTACTGTTATTATTATTATTCGTTTATAAGTCCACCGAAAAATCACAGAAAAGCAAATACCCAGGATAATTTATTCTATAAGATTTAAAATTAGGAAAAATACTAAACTTTTGCAATTCATACATATGAGTGACACATTATAACATTGGTTATTATTATTTATTAAGACCTTTTTTAATTTAATATTTTTGTGTAGACTTCATGTTAAAATCATAGTTCTTAAAGCTGCCTGCATGTAAATATTTGTCAGCTAATCACTTTGAACTTTTGTGGCAGTGACTGTGAAATGATGCAAAAATGTTGCAAAAGCCGTATGTCGAGTTGGGTGCTACAATTGTTGTATTAAGATGTGTATTTACTCGTTTGTTGCAATTCTAAGAACAAGTATCAATTATCTTTCCTGACAGTGTTAACTTATTTTTTATAATGGAGAAGCTGAAACTGAATTTTAAGTACCGTGTGGAACATGGAATTGAGTTCATAGGGTTACCGTGTGTGTAAATACATAGAGATGAAACTGTCAACTATAACAGTGTAGTAACTGCCGTTTGGTGTGGGTATGAAAGTTGTATAGAGGATTTCTATATTTACCTCATTATTTACGCCAAATGTATCTCATTATTTGTTCTAATCTACTAATGTTTTGGCACAAATTTTGTGTCATCACAACATTACATAGGCCTACACATGTAAAATAAAGACGTATCTAATTGTCTTGCTGTAAAAAAAGGTAAAGCAATCCCATTACAGGCCTTGACAGGCCCTGAGAGTTCCAGGAGGTCAAGGCTTCCAGATTTCAAGATAGTCGGCACATGAAGGTGGTTGGGTTGTCAGCCATAAGCACCGGCCACCTTTACCCCCCAGGAAATATTCCTGGTACTCATCTCTGTTAGAGGCTGAGTCGACCCCAGGGCCAGTCTTACAGTGCATAGGTCTATATAATATTTCTTATAATGTCTTTAAAGTGATGGCTGTGTCGATATGTTACACAAGACAGACTGTGGGTGTGAAGTATCCTGTATCTAAAATTGTAGGATTGAAGTGTTTTTAAGTTTTAAGATCAGATAAAAACGAGATTGAAATTTAGCCTTTTATAACGTCATGTTTGCTGGTAAGATAGTGATAGTTTTTTATATTTCTGAAAATAATTGGTATTCATCATAGCTTTTTAGATGAAAACGTAATGTATCTGTAGATCTCAGCAAGAGACACCAAAGTTCCGGAATGAAAAAATACAAAGCATTCCCGGAGTTTAATCTGCTTTTAAGTCCTTCAAGGATCTAATGCTGATCGGATACTGTCGCATCCTAAACAGGCAGACTCAGTGTATCATTTGATACTTGGATTTTCACCCGGAACTCTCAAAGGTTTGATCGAAATTTCCCGCAGGAACAAGAAATATAACACATGACCCCGTAATTTTGGGGTCTGATAATGTTTCGCGTCATTAGTCCGCATAGCAAAGGAGTTCAGGACCTTCACATAATAGGCTGTACAAAACCTTGATATCAGACCAAACACTGCTCACTGTTGTTTTTGTGGGTGTGATTTCAGCAAACAGCGGTGCACCTCTGGGACTCGAGTCCGGGGCAATTCCTGACTCGGACATCACTGCAAGCTCCGCCTACGACTTTGGCATCGTGGGACCACAACATGGAAGGTAATACCCTGTCATATTTATCGTAATAAATGAAAATACTTTGTGCAATAAAAACACTTTACTACTTGGGAAGGCTTTCCGCTGTGTTACTTGGGATTTCAGAACTATAAAACAGAAGACATGTTAGACTTCTGTTCCTTAATTAACGATATTTACTGAAGAATGTCTTCCTGTTGTGTAAGCTTAAGGGGGTGTGTGGGGGGGGGGGGGGATACGCATTGTCCAGGGCTCTGCCGATTTACTAGGGCTCTGTTAATTAAAGTTTTAGCTCAAATATGTCAGTAAAAGTTCTCATACGCGGTAGTGTCGTGTTAAATAATTAGCCAGCTATTGGAGCATGTTATAGCGTATATAAACTTTTTAATTAAATTGTGAAGTACCCGTTACAGATGTAGGATTACAGTTATAAGAGATTTCTAACGATTTTTTTAATTTTGAGGTCATTTATCCCTGTTGTGGTTTTATGAAGTATATATATCCTCTTTCCACCTCTACACCGAAAGGTAGAAGAGGATCAGACTAAGAAAAAGAAGAAGAAAAAAAGAAGAAGAAGAAGATATATATTTCCCAGTACGCTGTCATATACGACACCGTACTGAGTTGTGTATGACTGCATATTGGGAAATACATACACTCGATTCCTTTTGTTACGTCTTTATGCATATTTATCGTCGTTGTCACATCAGCTTCAGAAGGATTAGCTTGCGGCCTGTTCCGTCTGTGTGTTCAGCCAGTCGAATTGTGGGTATTGTTGTGGCCGAACGTTTGTCCCTGCGCCCCGTCAGTACATCGTAGTGCGTGACTAAATTCGGCACCGATGTGTGTATTACATGTGTGACCGTCAGCATTAATTTCACTCTTCGTATGCATGTGTGTGTGTACGTGTGTATGTGTGTGTATGTGTGCGTGTGTAGCAGCGGAAGTGCATTTCAGAACAACGTAGCTAGAATGCTGAATGCAAGCACACATCTGTTAGTCGGTACGGATCTTCGTGTCGATGCTAGAGACGTCAGTATTACACGAACGTGCCAGGTACCTAATGTGTGCTTCCTTTACGCATATTGCTAGTTTATAATGCATGTAATACGTTTAGTGAGAACTTTTTAGGTGTTGGTTGTTTACGAAAAGTAAGTCGGTTGTAAACACGGTGAGCCGTTTATTTCCTTCACTTAAGGTACACAACGACGCGTAGGAACGGTCTTCTTATATATTTCTATATACCAAATAACCAATTAAAAATCCCTACCAAACGTGCAGAAATGGACGAGTTTCGTTTCCTCAGCGCTTTTGAAATAAAGAACAGTTTTATGCCTTGAATAAATTGTTGTATAAAGAAACGTTGAATCCTTATTGGTATCTGATATTTTCCCGATATCATATCCCATCGATTTATCGATATCAACTGACTGCCATGAAGACCAACACCGTAAACTCCTGTTTGTATGGCACAGCGCTTGTCATCAAACAGTTCAAATTCTTCAGCTGCATCAGCCACGTTTATGCATACGGAAACTTGTCGTGCAGTGCTGCGGGGTGGAACTGATTAAAAATTAACGATTTCCTCACAATGAGCCTAACGAGGAAGCTATGATAGCTGCAGCATGAGAAATGAGGTTGTGTACATAACTCTTTAACGGCTAAGAAGGGCATGGCGTGGAAGTCACATTGTCCATTCAGTGTTCAGACACATCAACATGCATGAGAAGAGAATTCAGTTGGCTGACAGAGAAGCTGTGACAGTGACAGCATAGCATAAGGTCTGGCTGTAACACAGTTCCTTCCGCCTGATTAATGACTAGGTAAGTCTGTCGTGATGGTAATGTCTTTGTAATAGCACTGTATTATTAGTGCAGGAGAATAAGGCATCATGAGATACGTGGGCCTGTGCTTTAACTGCGTGACATATAGCGAGATATAAGGTTCTCGAAGCTGGAATGTCCTAGAAGATAAAGCCAGCAAACTCCTTCAAAACTTCGGTGCTATGTATCAATGTATTCGGCGTCATATTCAAGAAGAACGAATCTACTTAACAATGGATTATTTAGCTGAGCAGAACTCGTTCACTGGATGATGATACCTGTAGTAAAATATTTATGTGGAGGTGTAAATATAGAAAACTGCAGTGTACAGTATTTTACAGGCTAATGTACAGAGTTTTCCTTCTGTCGTCATATCAGATCTCCTGTTGCCTAGGTTTGTGTGCTGAAAGTATCACGACGTTCATGAATTATGTTTGTGTGATGTTTTAAATAATGCCATTGACACAAAATTGCAAATCTTCGAATTGTGGGGTGATTCTTGAATAATGAATTGGGAAGGATTTTGAAAGTAATGGTGGAGATTTATTCCCGCATTTACCTGTAGAGACATAGGAAAACCATGACAAACGTGTCAGGATAACCCATGACGTGATGGAGAATCGAACAGGGCGTCTCCCCTATACATGCGTAGGACAGTTATAGGCCGAAAGGAAGTGACTGTTGCTGACAAAAATTATTGATACTAGCGTGAATTTCCTAAATTAGATACAGTCATCCCCTGACTGACATCTCGACTTAGGTCGTTCCGCATTTACGTTGTTTGCACAAAGACCCACTATAATAAGCCAAGAGCGCAAGTCCGTACGTACGATGCTGAAGCCATCTTCAAGTTGCTGAGCTCCCATGTTCACGAACTCATGCTCGCCCATCATTTTGAAATTCGGAATCAGGGCACCCTTAAAAATGTTGAGGAACGTGAAGTTGAGCCTAGCCTAAGGAGAGGGCTGTGGTGGTTTCGAAGTTAACTGAGGGGCTTTGATTCATTGAGGCTGGCGACAAGGTATCTGAGGGCATTGACTCGGATGAGTAGCAAGCAGCAATAACTAGACAAGGAATTATGATGTTGCTTACGTGCTATGAGAAGATTCTAAAGGAGAAGATTATGTCTGTCTCTCTCCATATATTAGTGTTTGATTTTTTAAAGTAATCATCAGGGACTCGTGCATCGCCACCTGTATTGTTGGACATTGGAGATGACGATGCAGATGACCGGCTTACATTTTGAAACGAAGTGCCACTTGCTTAAATTGGCACTCGTTTGTTATTTCACACTTTTCGTAAGTTTTCTACAAGTATGGGTGTATCTTTTTTTGGGTCAAAACTGGTGGTATAGAACTGCTGTCCCAATTTAGTATCGCGTTTCTGGAAAACTTTTTTTCGTTTAACGTCGCCAATCTCTGAACCACCACGACGTAACTTCAGAGGATGACTGTAGTTCTTTCTGACAAATCTGATTTGCAAATATTAGCCACACATTAAGGATTAGTATTTGGTTTTCTTGACACTTTGATCTCTGTTATTGCTAGGGGTGGGTCACGCCTTCATACACAGTAGATAGCACGTAAAATTTTAGGGTCGTAATTGCTGCCCCGGATTAGGCGGTAAATTTAATGCAAATAAGAAAATTTAAGTAACTCGCCAAGCTCGAATTGCGCAGTCTTGGTTTTGCTTCTGTACTCGACTATACAACCCGTGGTGCTTGCTTCTGTACTCGACTATACAACCCGTGGTGCTTGCTTCTGTACTCGACTATACAACCCGTGGTGCTTGCTTCTGCACTCGACTATACAACCCGTGGTGCTTGCTTCTGTATACCCACGGTTCTGAATCTCTAGGCACAAGGAAGAAACTCATGGTTGTCACACCGAGAGAATTGCGTTCGGGGGGGGGGGGGGGCGTGAATGTGTAATGACTGACTGACTTGAGTAACTAACTAACGAAGTAGTGAACTGAGTGACTAACTAACTATCTGCATGCGTGGAGTGCATCCCTGCTTGAGGAGCTAATAAACCCTCAGCTATTCGAGAAACAACCCGCATTTTATGAACACGAAGATTTGTGACCGGGTTTGCAGGAGCCAGCCGTTAGACTCTGAGCCAGATAAATTCAGTCCACATCCTTTCATGTTAGCCATTTAAAAGAAATTTTAATTCTACCTTCCCATCCATGTCTAGGTTTCTCAAGCGGCCTATTTCTTTAAGCTTTCCCCACCGAGCCCTGAACGTATTTCCTTTACTTATACGTACCGATCTTTACTTCGGTACGGCGTTACCTGCCCAGCTCCGTTGATCTGATCACCCTGATAATATTTGTCAAGAAGCACACATCGTGATGCTTCTCATGCTACAGTGCTTGTAACGACTTCCCAATTTCCCACGATTTTGCCAATTCTATATTTTAACGCAAGCAATGTAACTTCCAACGTTGGCATCGGATTGATGTATTTTCTTGTGGAACATCTTTTGCTGTCGATGACGTCAGTTTAGTAAAAACTGTACAACATAAGCTTCTGACTCAACCGACACGCGAGCTCTCCGTTTTAAGCCTACTTAGGAACGGACTGTACTCTGGTAAAACGATTTATACGTTGCATTAAACTGACCATCAGTGTCAAGATGATGACACAAGGATGTCTTGTAACTCCAGAGCGCCTACGTATGACATAGTCCTTGACTGTTTCAGCAGCGAAGGTAGGTTTGTGGGTTAGGTACTGTCATCTCATCTCGCAGATCGAATCTCGATTCTTCTTTGTTATTACTGATTTGAAGAATAAAACCGAAAATTCCTGCTTTCTGAGTATCGTTTACGTCCTCTCCGTTATGTGAGGTTTCTCCTTGTAATATTTAACACTTCGAGATTAAGTTCTTCTAATTAGTATTTAACAATTAAACTCATGCCTCACACAAAATTCTCTGTTTTTGCCTTATAGTCACCAAAGTTTAATAATGCTTAAGCGAATATAGCTGTTTATTGTAAGATTCACAATACATAAGTGCACTGTGTGGGCAGGATTCTTTTCGTTTCGTGTTGTAGTCCTTCCATCTTCTACCTGCTTGTTTACAGTAGGTGCAGAGAGTTTTTATTTTCACTTGATCACACTCAAATACACACCACAGTAGGTAGGACTCCTCTGGACGAGGGATCGGCCCGTCGCAGAGACCTCTACCTGAAAACACAAACAGTGTACAAGAGACACACATCCATGTCCCTGGTGGGATTCGAACTCACGATCCCAGCAAGCACTCGGCCGCAGACCTACGCGTTAGACCGCGCGGCCACTGGGATCGGCGTGTGGACAGGATACGTAGCGTTTCTAATTGTAACGTCTAATGTTTAAAACTCGTGATGCTGTGTTTGAAAGGAGTGAATCTTGCATCCAAACGGACATCGGTTTAGGCAGTATCCCTGCTGTACTGAAAGGTAAGCTTCTCTTTCGTAGAGATCTAATTTTACAATCATGCGCACTTCAGCGATGTATTTATAATAAACGGAGGCCCGTGTTTTGGAGACGCCACTTCCAAACCGAATGTCCAACCCCACCAGTCAGATGCGACACACAGGTTTGTAAAAAGCGTTTTACACAGTTAAACAAAAAGGGCAGCTCTGAGTAAACCTATTTTAGCGTCAGATAATACGGAAATGTATACTGCAGCTCTAAAAAGTGCGTTACATTACGAAGGGCCAAAGTCGTTTCCTCTTAACACAGCACCTTCAAAACTGGCTTTGGAAAACAGAAGAATAGATGGTAAAGGTAAAGCTGTCCTTGTGCGTAGTTACATTCGTCGCTAATAAGACGTGTGTGGCAGAGTGGAGGTACAGCTCCAAGCATTTTAACCTCTTCACTAGCTGGAGATGACTGGTCAGCTTCACGCGTTGTTTTGCTTTATCCCTGGAAAAATAACAATCCTTACCCTTTGGATAGGGGGATGACTGGGTGTCAGGGTCGGTCTAGATGCTTTGCAGTAGACATAAATTATGTAACCCCGCCAGGACTCGGACAACGAACCCTCGACCTTCAGTCTGTAGCCAAATCATCATACCCACTGCACTACGGATGCCCCTTCGTAGAGTTCAGTAAAGGTTGATGACACAGTTGTTTGGTGTGATATATCTGAGAGAGTCTGCATCGAGCCTCCTGTGAATATCGGCCGATGATTTATGCATAGCCAACACCTTCCTACTGGCCTTTTGTCTGCCCGGTCACTCGTACATGCATAAAGGCTGCAGAAGCGAGACTAAGATCGCAGCATTATATTGTACCACAACAAGATCCTAGCAGGGTCATAAATTTTCATGTTCCTGTCTCACTCTTGCCACGGTTTGAACCAGAAGTCAGACCGGAAGAGACTGAAACCAACACGAACTACAAAGCATTTCTTTAGGATATTTGAGATTATTGGTGTGAAAGGGAGAGAGCTTGAGAGAAGACCGTACATTTTGCAGACCATTTCAGTGTGCGCCAAAATTATCTTCCAATTAAGTGTAGGGATTAACAAGTTTATGCACGTTAAGAAAGCTCTGCTGTGGGAAAGCTCGATGGCAGGTCAGGAATTCCTGTTTTAAACTTCCAAGGCATTGGAAGGGAATAACAACAACAGTACACAGCTTCTGATATACTTTATCTTATAATTATGAGGTAAAAGTTTATTTCTGCCATTCATGACGAATAATTGCGGAAGTGTGGAGGAGGAGTAGCTGCATGATCGAGGAACCACATTTCGATTCCCGGCACGAGGAAGAGAGTTTTCTCTCGCCAAAGCCTCCACAATTGCTGTGGAACCCATTTAGCCTCCTATTCAATGGTGTCAAAGGGCTTTTTCTCAGAAGGCAAAGCGGCCGGGACGTGAACCTACCACGTCTTTTTAGTGCCCAGGTTAAAGATGCGTGTAGCTGGACCTCCACATCTTTATGTGCCTTCATGATTAACTAATTTACTTCACAGAGCAGAGTTCTTCTAAAATTCTTGAGGTAGTCAAAAAATGTCCCATACTTTGTAGAACCCGAAGGTTCATTACTCTGGTCAGAAGACATTTTCACTTGTTCCAATCCTCAGTCAGATGAACCGAGTCAGCCTTTTGTTGTCCAGTTTATTTATGATCCATTTCAGCATTATCCTTCTTTCTACGCCTAGGTAGTGAAAGCGGTCCGTTTCCCTTAGCCTTCCTCTTCTAAACCTTATAGGCATTTACCTTCTCCTCCATACGAGTCATATCCACCGCTCATCTCTTCCTCCTTGATTCGGTACTCCTCATAATATGTGACGGGGAGCAAAGCCTTTATGACGTGTTTAATTAACATTGGGAGAATTTTCTTATTAATTTCGTCGCGCCTGTCTGTCCATCCGCATACCCAAATGAAACAACGCGAAATATGCTTGGGGTACTTGTGTGGAACTTCATGTTCAGAAGTTTTAGCAAGACGTTTGGAGAGTTTTTGGTTAAACCTCACAATAACGGACAATTTTCGTGAAGCCTTACAGACACGTGTTTCTGCCCTCGTATCGAGCTTAAATTATTAAATATTTATCGATGCGCATAATGTGTGATACAGAAGTTACGGAGAAGATCGAAACACGCACTTTATGCCCGTAAAGATTTGTGCCTTTCCGATCCTCCACTTTTGTACGCTGTTTATAAAGAGGGGCCCTAAGCAGGCACTCATAAATAGAAACTGAATACCCTAAGATGGATGCAGAAGAGTCACCAAATTCCTGGCGTCTGTCTACAAAGCTACACGGCATCAGACCCGAGAAAGCAGTAACTTGACTATTATGAAAGTTTTCTGTACTGTTTCCAGTATGTACAGTAACCACGTGTCGTGCAGAAACGATGTGCAACTTACGCCGTAATTTTTTACACTTGCTATGAGTACCATAAAGACTAATCTTCATGTGGCTGTTCCTTTTTTAAGAGGTGGAAGATCCATAGCAAAGATTTAAGTACACAGTAGGAGGCTACATTTTTGCTGTTACTTGAGTCTCAGAACCATATATGATAACAATAAACTTAAAAGAGTGCTGGCAAAAGGCTGTTCTGCATAAATCGTATCTGTCGTATAGATAGTGCTTCTCAAAGTGTGGTGCGCGTACAGTTGGTGGTACGCGGACGGTCACCTGGTGGTACGCGAAGAAATATAGGATTTTTTTAATTATTACAATTTAGAAACGTTAATTGCACTATTGAAATTGTTTTAAATGTGTTGAAATGTAGAGCGAAACATTAGTAAAGTGCATACTAAGTTACTATCTTATTGTTCGGATACACGTACAGACTTTGGTCTGTCGTCTAATCGTGTTAACTTAGAAAAGTAGCAACTGCCATGTTTGAGGTTCCCACAGCGAAACATTGCGGAAGACCAGGATCCTGAAGGTGGGTGTTAATATTTGCAGTCATAGCGGTACGCGTACGTGTTTTCTATTGTGACATTGGTACGCGACAAAAAGAAAGGTTTAAAAGCACCGATATAAATGACGAAAATGGATCGTAGATGAAAATTTAATTGTAAAACCAGTTTCATCTTTACTTTGTTTGTAAAACTTCTATAAGTGCGGTATATTGAACGAGTTAACTTTCTTCAGCCGTCACGGACTGTGCCGTCTGGGAGACTGTATATCAGAATTAGTTAAGTTGGTAGCATTCCTTCATGACGGATGGTGTCCATTTCAGCCTTTACCCCACACAAGAGAAGAAACTGCAGAGGCCTGTACAAGCTACAGATGTATAAACCTAATATTATACATCTTCCGTGCAACTGGCAACATACAGACAAGAATTTATTCCAAATTATTGCACTGGTATACACCTATATAAAAAGTTATTTAAACATGTTTCGGCTGATACATGTAGTCTTCATCAGGAAATTACCCTTGTGTGTGTTCGCTGATGATAGCTACGTGCGACAGCCGAAACATTTTGGAATAGCTTTTGTGTAGATAGGCTATACACCAGTGCAGTAAGTAGGAATAAATTCTTGTGTGTACGAGTGTACGCTGTGTGTAAGTGTACTTTACCTACACAGGACAAGAAACTGCATAAAAACTGATATAAGGTACGGTGTACCCTATGTGTAAGTATGCTTTCTCGTAGATCAGACCCTTATGGTTACTTGTAGGAATAGGGTGGGACTGGGCCGCATGTTGTCTGTTTTAGCGTCCCACGGGGTGAAATAATTGCGGAGCGCTGGTGGATTGATAACTGACGGGGAAAACAGAATTCTTCTGAGAAAAACCTGCACACAGCAGCTTAGCTGGCAGGGGTGGCGGTGGGAGGGGAGGGTGAACTGTTCGGGGTGGCAAGAGTCCGCAGGGCTCAAAAGTAGGCGGAAAAGTGAATATTTTGAATTAAAAAAACTTTGCGTTTGCTCAACATATTTTGAATTAGTCTATTTAGTCACACAGGAGAAATTTTAATAAATGATCCTGACATTTTGAAATTCATCATTTATGTTAGGGGCAGCCATTGTTATTACTTGCCCCGGGGCCGAAAGTTCTAGCTACTTCACGGCCTCTACATCTTTACTGTAGTCGTCACAAACCGCACATGGTCTGCCCTGGTATTTCGCTCAGGTATCCGAGATGTGGGTAAGAACATACCCTAAACTATTTGGTATCTCGTGTCGCTGAAAGTACAGCATTCCATCGAAGATCTGTAGATGTAATGTCTTTGACTTGAGAACTGCAGAACATAACGGTGACCTCCGGCGGATGTACAGACCTATAGATATCCATTTAGAAAATATAATTTTTATAAAACATTATTTTTCCTATATTGTAAACATAGGCGTAACTTGGGGGCAAGGGGGGCAAAATGCCCCCCTATGTTTTCAACCTAGGAATTCTTTGGTTAGTGAATTGAATAATGGCAAATAAAAAATAGACAGAAGAAAGGAATTGAAAAACTTGCTTTTTATGGGACCAATTTTCCCCTCTTTCAAATTTGACTCCTTTGTAAAATAAAGTTTATAATACCCACGGTCAGTTTTGCCCCTCAGTGCTGTTAACCAAGTTACGCTTATGATTGTAAAAGCTTTTGCTGGAATTTCGACTTCTCTGTGGTGGTATGGAATAGAAGTACAGCTGTAAAGGGAGAAGTGGAATGTGCGGTAGAGAGGTACACTCATCTTGGCCTCTCAGAACATCGTTCCTTTTCATTGGATACGGTTTTTCCTGAATGCTTCCCCCCACCCCCTCCCGACACCAGTGTCTTCACTCGACGACGATGTTTTCCATTTACCGGAAACAGTAACTGAGGCAGATATTCCTGTTGCGACAGTCCGGCCAGAGGATTGTCCTACAGCGCGTGGCTGCCCGTTTTAGCAGTACGAAGTAGCAAGGGGCGTGTAAACTGGCTAACTTGTTCTGTGGTATCTGACTTGAAAGGTTCGTTACCGCTGATAAAATAGTCCACCACCGGGGACGACCCTGAGTCCTCCCTTATGCCTCCTATCCTCAAAACCGCTCCCCTTAACATCCATGTTATTAGCTGCTTTCGCAAAATTTCGAAAAGCAACTACAGTATTAACTTCTTCGTATTTGTCCGTCTGTCCCGCCGCATGGAACGACTCTGCTCCCGCTGGACGGATTTTCATGAAATTTAATATTTGAGTATTTTTCGAAAATCTGTTGAAAACGTTCGAGTTTCATTAGAATCTGACAAGAACAACCTGTATCTAACAGAATTCTTCTTAAAATGAGATATGTTTCAGAGTGAAGTTATAGAGAAAATGAAAACCTAGATTTTATGTTCAATGGCTTTTTTCCCCCGAAACTCGCCCCGTTTATGAGATAATGTGGAAAAATATGGCAGGGTCGGACAGGCCAAAGATGACAATATAATACGGCTCACGCGCTTTGCACGCTGGATGACTAAGGCTACATACACAAGGTCAGAATATGCAACAGGCCTCCTTACTGCTTTTCCACAACATTGGTTACGGTTACACGCCTCAGTGTTATATTATGCCTAGGCGTACATTGCCTCTCTTGTTAGGTTATTCTTCCATATACTCAGTCTAGCACTTGGGCGTTTTTCAAGAGACTTTCTTTCAAAATTTCTATGTTATTTGCATCTCTTGCACCCATGCAAGCCCACTGTGAAAGGTGAAATTTTACCCTAGAATAGGCCATGAAGGCCGAGAAGGGATGCAGAGGTATAGCCCTGCTCTTTGTTTAATTTCAGCCCTAGTTGGGAGTGGGTGGCAAAGGCCATGTCCCGGCCCCTTTACCCCCGCCGAAGAGGCCGGATACCTATTGTAGAGGAGGCTTTGTGGGCCCCAGGGCCGGTCTGGACAGGTGCGGAAAATGTCGTCCCCACCGGGGTTCTATCCCCGAACCGTTCATCCCCCCCCCCCAGCCTATTGTTCTACCCTTGTCTCCAGTACCTTAAGAGTACTGAAGTTGGGTCAGGAAAAGAATGTGCACAGGTTGTACCCTCACCAGCCTGCGCAGCACGTACCTGCTCCTGCATTTCTGCGCCGCTTCGGCTTGCCACGGTATTCAGGATACCGTTCTTTAGAGTTCTCTTGTGTTATTTGCGTAGCGTGGAATGCCGGTGTCAGCTGTCAGACGAATTAATCTCATATCATCCCTGTTCATTCTTTTCGTCAATGGAGTAAAGTGACCTGTATAACTCGCGGGATTTATAGCCGTGTAATTCACTACTTTGCTGACTTACGCATTCGATAGGGCTGTCTTTTGTAGGAGTGTTCAGTATGTGAATTTAAAAATATTTTTGTACAGTGATTGTGATATGTCTGGTTATTAAGCTGCGGTCTTCTGGGATGAGACGCAGGAGGTTCCTCCGCAACGTTGGCAAGTTCTTTACCCGGCTACACGGCATCGCATCCCTGAAGAACCCAGTCGTACATCTCACGGCTGTGTGAACCTCGCGTCTGATGTGCTGCTTCCCTGCACTGAACAAAGTCCACGAGAAACTGACAGACACTCATCTTCTCAGAGTGTAATTCAGATCTCGTATTATGTTTGGATAAGATCACTTGTAGTATTATTTTTAGTCGACTCCTACATTTGTCAAATTGTCTTCTCCCTTTACATGAATTTTGATTTTTCGACTACTCCGTATATGGTGCTTCCGCGCCCATTTAATCGTGGCTGATTTCGTCGCCATAATAATACATGGTGGACAGTATAATTTATTGGATTATTTTTTTGGCAAAATTTAATGCCCTCTGATTGCGCCGTATTAATATCGTGGTTAGCGGTAACACTGTGCCACACCCTATTGCCATATTATTGGACTAACGTGTAACTGAATGACGGTTTCATCAAAGTTACTGAGTTACACATTAATGCGTATAACTGAATGTTGTCAAGATGTTATCATGTTTATCCTACCCCTTTCCATGGGAAACGAGTTGTGATAAATAATGTTTACACTGCGCACTGCACGGCGCGTACAACAATGTCGTGAACGTAGTTTTAACAGTTTTGTACAGCGTAATCCGCGCCTCTAATATTCTTCCGCGCTTATCGGTTTCTTCTTGTGTCACTGAATTGATTGGTTCCAGTATTGCTTAAGAGGATTTGTTTTTTTGTTCAGTATCAGTCTTCACGAGACTCAGCAAGGTATTTAACCGACTCAATTCTGTAATTAACTGGTTCATCGTATAACCTCTAGCATCGTTATCGCAGAATCTGAGGCCCAAATCGAACTTCTCTCCTACTCTAAGATGCCTACCGCCGAGGGTAACATCGCTTTCAGGATTCCGGTCTTCTGTGTTTCGTCGCTGTGGTTCCCGACATTTCTGAGAAACATGTCGCCTTCATCGTTACGGATTCAAGGTTTATGAAGAATTCCTTCATTTTGGTATTCGTCATGGACCCTGAAACATTGAAGATGAAAGCAACACTTTTCTTCGAAACTTAGGTAGACCCAGCGACGCAACGACGTGCGCTAGGAAATCGGAATTCTCGGTTACACCGCTGTGAAGACCTCAAAGTCGCAAGATCTCTTGCAGCCTACTTCCATTTTGTGAGGAAATAATTACTCTTATGAGATGACCATGTTGTGCGTTTGTGGATCTCTTTGACCTGCCTCCTCACATAATCGACAGAGGACTGAAAAAATCTAGCTGCCGAAACGTTTTCTTCTTTTAAAGACATAAGAAAATGGTTGCAATCCAAACAGCCATGTTACCTAAATGTACTTATTGAAAACTTGTTGTGATGGCTGATTGCCATAGCTTCTGTAAACTGAATAATGCTTGTTTATGTCGCATAATTTTTCCTTGATATTATATCTGTACTTAGCTGAAATTTGCGAATTGCAGAGAGTATGTTTCCGGTATCATAATGGTTCGAGATATTCTGTAATTCGAGGCAGTTTCTCTGTAAGGACAGCCATATATCGAATAATTACGTTTCGCAGATTCGTTTATCTGTTGAGGCCTCAAAATGAGTTCTACGGGAATTTAAATGGTATATGCAAAGTGCTGAAAATTTGACACTTGGAAAAATATATCGGAAATACCTTGGAAATCTTCAAATGTGGTGCTGGAGAAGGATGGAGAAGATCAGTTCTACATATTGTGTGAAAAATGAAGAAGTGCTACTTTAGTTGAGGAAGAAAGAAATACCCTACATGTAACAAGATGAAGGAGGGCTAACTAGGGTGGTCACACCTTGCGTTGGAACTTCGTTGTAGATCATGTTCTTGTAAGAAAGACAGAAGGAGAGGTAGAATGAATGATAAGGCGAGGAAGACGTGAACACCTGCTGGATGACCTTAGGGAAAGGAGAAAATATTGAAATTCGGAAGAGGACGCGCTGCATCGCACTGTCTGGAGATCTCCATTTGGAAGAGGCAAGAAAAACCAGACAATGAATGAATGAATGAATGAATGAATGAATGAATGAATGCAGAGTTTCCTGTGTACCACGCCATGAACGTATACGAAGCGCGAAGCATAATTCGCGCGCTTTGAACCCAGGCGGTAGATGGAAGCTAGTGGTCAGCCTTACGTCCCGGTCGCTTTACCCTCCAGGGAAGACACCCCATTGGTTAGTAGGCCAGCGAGGCACCACGGTGGGTTTAAACGTCACATGCCTTGAGAAGAAAATCTGTGCCTCTTCCTGGAATCGAACCTCAATTCCCCGGTCACCGGGCCCATAGCCTAGTCATTCTGACTGAGATATCCAAGCTTTCTCATGGCATTTACGTACTCAGAAATCTTTCACCGGACGTTACCTTGTATATCTGGCTACCCCTGGCACTTTGTAGGGTAGGCAGTAGATTCTGTGGTGAACACGATGAAATGGAGATGGTTACAATAGAAGATGTTCCTTGTCATTTCTCCTCTTTCTTCGATTTTCTCCTTTCTACTCCGTTGTCAATTCACGTCGCAACTCAATATATTGTATTACACTTGACCTAAAACTTATATGCTTATTACTGGACTTTCTCGGATCAACGGGTTTTGATCAATACGAGATGAAAGAAAAAGAGACGCTAAGATTGCAGTTCCCTGGGATCTAATGCCATGTGGTCTGACATATGGGCACTACCGTTTCGAAGGAACTTGTTGCCTGCATCTTCAGGGTGGAAGAATTTGCCTTGAAGATGGAAGAAAGAGGTACTTCCGAAAAGTTGTTACTACACGGTATCACACTCCAGAAGACCATAATCTTGGTACTTACCGTCTGAGGACAAATGTGTCCTTAATTTTACATTGGTACATGATGAATTTGCCTCCATCTGTCGGCAGTGTGCGTGAACACCTTGTGAGATTTGAGGTTGTCACGTCGGTGGCTGTGAATTCCTGTTCTTGCCCAGATGTGGTGCCATGTTGTCTGATAGAATCTTATCGACTTTTCGAGGAAAGCTGCTGCGTTCATCTTTAGGCTGAAAGCCGAAAGACGGTCCTCACTATACCCAACTCTTCTCATCGTGTCTGACAAGTAGCCTGTAAATGAATTTGGGTGCAATTAATATGTGTACCTTTGCAGGATCTTAGTGTTTCAGATCTCATTTGTTTTGACTGAACTCGACTTGCTTAGTGTGCCCACACTTTCGTATGCTTATTTTTTTTTTGTAACGGTAATTGCAGGTTCATTGCTGATTTATCGGAATTTTACAGAATTGTTCTCTTTGGCGGGATGCTATTGTAGTGACTTGACATTAACAGGAGGAGCTAACAAATACTGAAGTGAAAATTGATTGGTTATGTATGCAGCGTAAAGGTAAATGAATATTCACGAACTGGAACGGGAAATGTCATGAAAGATTGTCACTTGGGTTGCAACGCGTCGATGAAATTTACACAGAAGCTTGCGTACCGCTGTTACGTTGGACATCGTCCTTTGTTTGAGACGGCCTCTGTTTGATATACACGTTGTTTTGGCAGTGGAGTGTGCTGTTGTCTCTCAACTCTGCTCCCATATCATCTTGTTTCAGACAATGAAAGCTGTGCCGCCTAATATTGTTAATCATTCGGCCAAGAAATTCGTTGATATTTCGTTATTGTGTGCGTTGTCAGTTTTATTTTTGCAATGACGGTCATTCATTTATGTTATTCCAAATTGCGAGTAGGGTTATTATGTCTAAATTTATTCCTTTTTATATAGAAAAATATTTTGTAAAGAGTTCCTTATTTTCTTACGCCCGGTGTGAAAACTTCGTCTGAGTAGATATTATATCCAGGAAAGGGATTAGGCAGAGAATTCATGTTTTTCATTTTAAAGGTGTTTTCTTAAACTTGCATACTCTGGAACCTGTATAATATTAGGTGAAACGTTATCTCTTTCTGTGTCGTTGTTTGCCTGTGAAGTAAGATTTACATAATCCACCTTGGTAACGGAGGCTCCTGAAAACAGGATATATTCCTCTTTTGCACTTTCTGGTTTTCTGCAGTTGCACCTTTCTAGACGGTCTCGTCATTATTTATTTTTGAAGGAAAGTTTCAGCCAAGGAAAATGCAACATAAATCACGCGTTTACAAGACACATTTAACGTACGTAAGTTTTCGTTGTCACAAATGCAAAGAAACTCGATGAAATAGCTTTTAATTATTGTTTTTCGGTGTTCATGATGTTCATTTTCCTGAACTTACCTGTGACACTTCTACACGCAAAATTTAAAATTCAAATAATTTTGCGATTGTGTGCGTAGCACGTTTTCCTTTCATTTTCCTTTTGTATTTTTTTCTGTGAACCAATATTGAAGGGTGCTTTGAAGAAAGTGTTGTTCTGTTCAAATATCGCACTGTACAAATATTTGTTCATGCCACTTTTCTACTTGCAGTGGAAATATTTTGTTTTGGCTCGCGTGTCTGTAGTTTCCCTAATTTCTGTCAAAAGATACATGAGTTTCTGACAGTGCTTCTCTGACATTTTAAGCATGGTAAATAAGTAGGAATGTAAGCAAGATATGACATGGTGTTTTGTGTTTCAATTTACGCCTGCAGGAATGCTGGAAACAGTGACTGCCTAAAGGTTTGCCAACACTTTTAGGCGGTTCGGCCAACTGTCGAATTTTGCCACTCTTCAGTACCATCAACATAAATAAAAATATATCTTGTGAGTCTGCAGGCTTTCACGGCGGGTTTTGCTGAAATGAAGGTATTTTAGGTTTTTACACATTGAAGGATTAGTCTTTCCCGAGATTTCGGAGGACCTCCTTGCGTTCATTTTCATGATGGCTGTTTTTGGTTCAGGTTGATGCTGATATACGCTGTGTTTTAGGAGTAGGCTGCACTCCTGTCGTCAACTTTACGACCATATCAACTGCTAAAATCTCATGTAAATGAAGTACATCTGAGGTAGGGAACCGCATGCAGTGTAATATTGGTGATAAATATTCAAATAAATTAGTTTAAATTACACTAGCCTGCGAAATTTTCATTGCAACGAACATTTGAACGTTTTAAGGGTAATTTTAGCACACCAAATCCAAAATCTATGTCAGAAGTTTCGTTTCGCGTACCATTGTTTTGTTTTTTAAATTTGTATATTCTCGCGATTTCTGTCGCCCTGTGTGTTGTTCGTCAGAGAAGCGCTGTATTGTTATAAGGAGTTTGAATGTAATTATGTATGAGATCCAGTCCTCAAAATCAAGCGTACTTCTGCTCTTGCAATGTGAAAGGATACAACACTAAAAAGAAAACGGAAATTACGTATTCAAATATTCTGTCAGCCATTTTATCTGTTCCTCACAGGCCAGAAATTCCAGTACCGTCGCGACCAGAAAACCTTGATTTGTTTTCACCCGTATCCGATTCTGAAATCTCCGGAAGCGAAAAGAGTGACAGTGACTTTCAGGCAGAAGCAACTGCTAAGGAACCTGAAAGTTATACGCAGAGTGAACTGAATGACTTGGTAAGAGACCTTGTCCTTCCGAAAGACTTAGCTGAGATTTTAGGATCTAGACTTTGTGAAAGAAACATGCTCGGCCCAGGGACATCGTACTGTTGGTACAGACACTGAGAAGAGGGATTCATTCCTTATTTTTCTCAGGAAGGCCCCCTCGTATACGGCAACATCATTCCCGAGTTGTTGCACGGGCTTGGACTCTCAGAATACGACCCAAGTAACTGGAGGCTGTTCATCGATGCCTCTGAGAGAAGTTTAAACGGTGTCCTCCTTCACAGCGGAAAACTATTTGGTTCAGTTCCCGTGGTTCATTCAGTGCCCCTTAAAGAATCTTTTGAAAATCTCTGAACAATTTCATCCTGGATCAAGTACCAGGAACAGAATTGGCAAGTTGGTGGGGATCTCAAAATTGTATCTGTGTTACTGGGTCCACAATCTCGCTACACCAAATGCCCATTCTTTATGTGCGAGTGGGACAGTAGAGCACGATCTCGTCACTGGGTCTAGAAGGACTGGCCGCCTCGAGAAAATTTGGTTGTCGGTTCGAAAAATGTTGCACACCCCAGTCTTGTCGATATATCTAAGGCAATTCTCCGTCCTCTTCACATTAAGCTTGGGGTGACGAAACATTTTGTCAAGGCTGTAAATAAAGAAGCGGACTGCTTCAGATACATGTGTCAAAAATATACAGCTCTTAGAAAAGTGAAGTTGAAAGAGGGCTTATTGGCAGTACCCGATATCAAGAAACTTTTGTCTGATGCTGCATATGAAAGTACAATTAATGCAACAGAAAGGCGGCATGGCAAGCGTTTAGAGATGTTGTTGCGAAGTTTATTGTTAATACGAATGATACAAATTACACAAATATGGTCAACAAAATGCTGGATGCATTCAAGGACCTCGGTTGCAATATGAGTTTGGAACTTCATTTCTTACACTCGCATCTGGATTACTCCCCCGAAAACCTTGGATCCTTGAGCGAAGAAAAAGCGGAAATGTTCCATAAGGATATAAAGGAAATTGAGAGAAGGTATCAAGGAAGATGGTGCATCAACATGCTCGCCTATTACTTTGGATGTTTAAGCAAGAGGTTCCACAAAGTACACACAGAAGCAAGGGAGCAAGAAGAACTTTCACAACAAAAAAGCAACGATTACAGTGATCGTAATGACTGTTCGACACTATTACAGTGAGATTATAATCGTTTGTGTTAATTCTATTTAATTTGTATTTTAGTTTTGTTAGTGACAGTGAAAATACATGTCGGTGAATATGGCTATTGTGATAAAATATTTGTAACACTATGAATATTATTATTACTGGTATGCAAAAGCTCCTTGCTTGATAGAAAGAAACCGACGTCATTTTTGTATTCAGCACACTCAAATTATATAAAATCAGCTTGATGTTTACCATCCCAGTTGGCGTATGAGTACAAGGTACAAATCTGTGCTTCCTCTGAGGGGCAATCAGACACAGCCAGCACTTTTCTTTGTTTTTTTTTTATTAATCGAAGGGGAAGGCCTTCGACCCATGTAGAGTTGTCCATTTATGTTTATGTAGAGCCTGATGATGGATTTGTAAAGCCGAAACTGGTCGCTCATTAATAAAAAACAAAAGTGTTGGCTGTGACAGATTGCCCCTTAGAGGAAGGATAGATTTTTACCTGATCACTCTCTTTGGTTCATGCAATGATCACAAAGTTTAAATTCGCAGGTTAGTGTTATTTCAGGATTGTGGCCAGTTTTGGCACATTGTTCCGAAATGCCTGAACTGTTGTATTATACCTGCTCTGAGAACCAAGTACAGTAATTTAAACAACTTGTCATGCCCAGAATGCAGCCAAATGTGTAAAGAATGACGACGTTGTGCAAATATTTCTGCATAAATCGTGGTTTTACGAAGGTGTATGGACTGAAAATTTAAGGAAAATTTGTATCACGCGCGTATAACACCGCTGTATGAAATGGTACAATTTTGTCCCCTGTCTGGTACTGTCTTACTTTGCATGTGGTCAGTCTCTACATTCTGCATTTTCGTAATGTGTATTTCATGAGTACTGAAGACATGGTTTGAAGGAATTTCTCAGTGATACTGTCGTGTAACCGACGTTATAAATTATTATTAATTAGAGTTTAGTTACGTACGTATATAGATACTAGTAATTATACCGCGGTGTGTGTTACGTATGTGAATTATCTTCCCCCGGTTTTCCCTACAAATTCTGGTGAACCTGATATTTATCCGTAATACTGCAGGCGATTCTAAGGGTAGATTCTGTTAACAGAAAGTAGTATTAGTAATGGGCTGCCTACAGAACAGTGGTGTTTCTCTCATGAAGCTTTTACTTTATTAAATACCTTAAAATATAAAACCGTTAAAACATTTTTTTGCGAAAGAATGTGTGTAATATAAACTAAACTGGGATGATGATTAATACTGTCCGTGGTTCATCTCCACCAGATAGTGGGATCCACATATAACAAGCAATCCGCCACAGTTTCATCCAAACTACCGCGAACATCCCGTGCACCCCGTCGGGCTACTATTGAATTCCGATAGTCGAGCGAACAACACTATCCCCTCCCCGCAGTTTCTATACCCCTGCTCCTGTTTAACCCCCCTCCCCAAACCTATATCCCAACCTCAACCCCACTATGCCAAATTCGATATCATGTTACAATACAACCCTCGAGTTTGACCTGCCTCCATAATAACGGGCACCAGGAACCTTGATGCAACTGATACAGTACTACCAACACAGTGCTAGCTCTGATATCGGCCACCAGAATGCTGCCCATCAGTTTAACTGACTATAAATGAAGATGGGTTCCCTCGAGTTTTGTTATTGTGAAATGTTTGATAGTGGGAAGCTAAAAACTTGCTGTGGTGCAGTTTGAAACATTGGAACCGACGACAGGGATGGTAAAGTAGGAGCGATCACGCATATAGACAGGGCCCAGGATACCGACGCTATCCACACGGAGCGTCGCTATAGTTTGACGGTCGTACATCTCAGCTGTCTATGCAGTAATTAAGGAGATCGCATTTAAAAAGTCGTGTAGGTAAGGTATCGAACCAAGATAGCAAGAAGCCTGATATCAGAACGTTATGAAAATAGGCCAGTATTTGCCTGGAGTAACTACGAAAAATACGAAAATATACGCCCGAACATCTAGATTCCGTTTAAAGGATCGAATTTGTAGGCTTCTACTAAGCGAACCTGTTAATAACGCAAAAAGAAAACCGTTTCATGTTACAACATGTGCTCAAATTGGACCGGAACACATCGGAACGGTGTTCCGTTTAAAACATTAATAGCGTTCCGTTGATACAATACCGCCAAATAAAACTTTTGTGAAAGACATTTTATGCCTTTCCAGTTGGTATATTTTCCAGTTCTGGGCTGGTTATCGCCAACTTTGGTACATATTTGGGGACGGAAGGATTCCTTGTCCAGTGTTTCGACTGACTGACTGACTGAGTAAAGAACTAACAAACTCATTCCATACAACAGTTTCCTTGAGAATTTACTAATCGGCCAGCTAGTCGAAAAAACTCGCGCCTTTTGTGGGATTCTGCCCTTTGTCACTGTGTTAAGAATCCAGCCCGCACATTACACGCTATGTATTATGGTCCGTTTTAGTATTATCATGTTAGTTACGCACCGTCTACCAAGTGGTCAGGATAGGTTTCAGGGGTGTGCTGCTGTGAACAGGGTAATGAACTTTAGTGTTTTATAAAAAGGCGTGAACTCTCTGCGGTCCAGCCTGTTTTTGTTAGGTTATAATATGCAGTATTATCTGTTTTGGAATAGTACAGGAATGTTGATGAGACGCGCTTATACATATATATATACACACACACACACACACACACACACACACACACACACACACACACACACACAGACACATATATACTCTCTGCAGTCCCGGCCTGCAGGCCGGGACTGCAGACAGTTCACGCCTCCAAAAACAACACAGTACGCAGTCAACAACACATTCTCACTCAGCTATAAAGTGCAACCTTAGTGTAACGATAACAAAAAAGTTCTCCCTGAAGATGATCCAGCAGGGTCGAAACATGTAGGAGTGTGTTACGATTGATGATAAAACTCTCTTTGTGCATTTGTTGGTGATTAATGTTTTTGTATAATATAGTGCACGGACATGGAACACATTAAATTTCTAAGTGAACTATTTGGAGCTACCAGAATGATATTTTTATTACTATTACTATTTTTATTATTGTTATTACTTTGATAGCTCACATAGCTCGTATGCAATAAAGAGGAAAGTTTCTTGAAAATCTGTTTTTTTTTGCTTCTCCTGTAAAATTGGTGTTTCGTGGGTTTCCCCTTTTCACAAAGGAAGGGCGATATTTATAGAACATCTGAAAAATCGTAAAATCTGTAGTTATTTAAATAGTCGCGAACGATAATAGCAAGTGAGAAGGGATTGATATGTGCTACGTACGTTACGTAGTAGTGATATCCGATTTATGAGAAAGAAGTGAAGCACATTTTTGACTATACGTACCACTTCTTTTAAGGTTGAAAGTCTCAACATCTTCGTTATGTGCTTGGTATGACTGGGATAATTATCACAATAAATACTGATGACTTCCCTAAACAGCATAACGGATTCATCTTTCTAATGGAGTTGTAGTTTGTTCTTTCTGATGTAAGAATTTAATTTTAAAATAGCATTTAGATGAATTCTGAGCTTCACAGATTAGCGCAGTAGTTATTAAAGGTGCGTGCCTCTGCACGAACTCATAACTACTCGTAAGTTTAGCTTCATTCAACTCGTAGCTTCAGCATTCTCCCATTTCTGTCCTGCACTCACGTGCACATGGAGCCATAGGGACACGCTTGCAGTTTAACATTCTATTGCTCTCTTACTTGACTATGTGGTCAGGATTGCTTTAATTAAGGAAGATGTGGTCTCTAATTAGTGAGTGGTTAATAAGGTTTTATGACACGAAAATATTGCTTAAGTTCGGGTGAGAAACTTCTGTGGTTGCCAATTTGTGAAGGAGGAATTATCATGTTTATCGAGCCAAATAATTATGAGTCACGTGTATTGGCTGATCGCCAAGCAAAGAGATGTACTGTCCGTGTGGAGTGTTCAGACTAAATTGGTACCAAATTGCCTGTTTGCAAGTGATCTTGGTGGGGGAGGCCCGCAGCAGTCTTTTTTATTCCAGCGCTGGAATATATCTGCGATAAGTCTCGAGGAGACATGTGCAGGGCATGCGAACATGTATGGCACACATGGAAGAGAAGCTACGGTAACTGCATACGAGACTTTGGTTGTAAAACTTGAAGTAAGGAGTTCGCTAGGAAGTGCTTGCCAGAGAGCTGGAGATAGCATTTAAATGGATCGCAAAGGAACAGGATGTGAGGGAATGGAAAGGATTAATCTGTCTTATAACAGATACCAGTGGCCGTCTGATGTAAATATGGTAACGATTCGTCGGGTTCCCTAAAGTTTGGGGGGATTTCTTGATTAACTCAAACGCATTAGCTTCTAAAAAAAAAGGACTGTTCTCCATGTGGTTGGTTGGTTGGTTGGTTGCTTGGTTGCTTGCTTGCTTGCTTGCTTGCTTGCTTGCTTGGTTGGTTGGTTGGTTGGTTGGTGAGTCGGTTGGTCGGTTGGCCGGCTGGTCGGTCGGTCGGTTACCTGGCTGGCTAGCTGGCTAGCTGGCTGGCTGGTTGGTTGGCTGGCTGGCTGGCTGGCTGGCTGGCTGGTTGATAGGTTGGTTGATTGATTGGTTGGCTGGCTGGCTGGCTGGCTGGCTGGCTGGTTGGTTGGTTGGTTGGTTGGTTGGTTGGTTGGTTGGTTGGTTGGTTGGGTGGCTGGCTGGCTGGCTGGCTGGCTGGCTGGCTGGCTGGCTGGCTGGCGGGTTGGTTGGTTGGTTGGTTGGTTGGTTGGTGGGTTGGTAGGTTGGTTGCTTGGTTGCTTGGTTGGTTGGTTGGTTGGTTGGTTGGTTGGTTGGTTGGGTGATTGATTGGTTGGGTAGGTGGTTGGTAGCTTGCTTATTTACTTTAGTTATATAGTTAAGTCCCTATACAAGTCTAAAATCTTCGTGACAACATTGTTACGAAACAGACATAATAGTCATGTACTGGGCTTTTTTCATTATCTTGTTTTTATTTAAAAACAAGTCGTATCGGCAACAGGTTGTGCTTCTGTATGCAGTGCGTACTTCTGAGGAGATCGTTTTTGTTTGCAACAAGTGACTTATGTAACATATTTGACTGGTCTGCATGCTACGAAATATTTCACGTACGTCACTCATACATAAAGTGTCTAGAAAATTTAGGTCTTGCATGAATCATCTAAAAGCGGCAGCTTATGTTTCGCTCTGTCATCTAGTCCACACATAAATTTACTGAACGAGTTAGCTCGGCGGTAAAACATCTGACACGCTTTCAGACGTGATAAACGTATCTGTTTCTCGTCACGTCCCTTGTTTACAAACGTCATCAGACTCCTGGTGGAGGCAAGCATCTTAGCTTTATGTAATCTGCAGCCTTCCCAAGCTCTTCCGATTCACCACTCCTGACCATTTTAAGAAGACGAATTTCATATCTTACCCCAGCTTCTGACTGCTGCCTACGAGTACTCCGTAATTATCTTAAACATGCAACATCAATCCTCATATGTCGGAAAGCACGGAGTATTTCGCACAGTCAAATTATGATTACAGGAGTTGTTACGACGTTGTGCAGCTATAATGAGAGTTCTTTTGAATTTTTTTTTACAGCCCGTCATTTAAAACAGTGGGTATGTTATTGTGTTGGTTTGATTCATTCCGCTGTGTTTCATATAAATTAAGAAATGCGAATTCCAATTTCACTGGTATTATTTTAATAGGTACAATATCAAGTAATCTTTATTAACTCATAGGAACCATGACGGCTGCATGTTTCGGCTAAAATTAGTTATTATCCAGCCATTCCAAACGTATGAATCAGATTACAAGGTGGCTTGGACACTCAGTGCATTATATTCAGTATGCCTGCGTTTAATACTGGGGTTTAACACTGCAATACGGAACATACTGTGTTCCATACTGCAGTGTTGAATGCCTATAGGAAGATACGCAAACAAGCCAGTACATCGTGGTGCAGGTCTTTTATAAAATTAATTGAAAAGCAGCAGAGGTTCATTAACGTACTTTTACTTTAGTTATTTTAAGCAGTTGTGTTTTTCAAGTATTTTAGGAATTCACATACAACATCGCAACCCTAGTTTTAACAAGACTCTTGGGATGGCTAACTACCTTCTTACGTAAATGAATTTGTTAGTCTGGTGATGGCTTTATAAGTCGAAACATGTGAATGAAAAGACGTCAATAATAATATAATACTACAACTACTACTATTAATAGTAATAATAATAGAAACATACAAATTATACTCTGTCAAGTTTATGATAATTAATTAAGTTTTTATTAATTTCAGTGGAATAACAGGGTGCATCAGACAACGATTGCTTAGGCAAATAATCACTGTTTATCATGAGGATCACACGAAATCTATTGGTACAAGCTGTGGGCAAAGTTCAGTCCGCATCTGCTCATGCAGCGGTTGGTACATGTTGTTACTGTTGTGCTATAAAGGGTTGTGCTATCAGGTGTTTGTATGGGAAGTTTGTTGTCATTAACTGCAGTGACAATGAAGATTACGGTCTTCTGGGGTGAAACCGTGTACTTTGTGAAATGGGTAATAATTTTATGCCTTGATGGTGGAGGCACGTGTCATAAGAAAATTCGTACCTATGTATAAAACCACACGGCGTCACATCCCAGGCGCCAGTAATTTTGTTGCGTGCCTACGTTCGGTAGCGTCCTTTGTGCGTACATTAATATGATACTGCATATTCCTTGTAACAAATTTACTTCTAATCTAAAACTTCATTTTACGAAATTGCTAACGTTTTGAAAAAGAAACGTAATTTCTGTGTTCAGATTGAAAAAAAAATTGGAGCCGAATTCAGTCAATTGACTTTTTAATGGCTAATTAACGAGAAGAAAATTTTCTGGTGTCTGAAGCGTCTAGACCGGCTCTGAGGCCCACCCAAAGTTTAATTCAGGGGGTATCGGGGCTCTCGTCTTCGTGGTAAAGCGGCCAGGGCTTGAAGCTACCTACTTACTCCATCTAGCTCCGAGGTTAAGAATGAGTGTACCTGTTACTCCACTCTCCTCTGTGCCCTGGTGGCTTACACAGCGACAACTTTACATTTGCCTTTATTGAACATCGAAGTCCTAGGCCTATTATACTCTGAAACTAGACATATCGAATGGAAATTATTTTCACTGTGCTTAATCCGGGGAAACAAAGCAGTATTTATCTAGTAGAGTTCTCTGGTACTCATGTTCTCAGAAGCACTGTCTTCTCTTCTGCAGCAGGCTCGTCCCTTCGTCTTCAACAAACCCTTGTAGTACTTGACATTCAAATTAGTTGTGTTTCTAGGTAACAGTTACTATAGCGTTCGTCCTGTAAAGTTGTTTACATGGAGGAAGACAACTTGTTAGTGGCTTGCGATCCACCCCGACTGAGATCAGCATTGGTGGGGAAAGGAAAGACATGGTCGTTGATTTGAGCCAGACATTGAGCAAGGAGTGTGTAAGGGAACCTGAGGAAAGGAAACCAAGAAGGGACGCCGGCACTCTTTACTGCGCTCAAGATAAGGTTTACTATGTGGTGAAAAAGCATCGCGAGAGGAATGTGATGAACCAAGTTAAAGTAAAGTAAAGGCGAAGTTGTCCATATGCTCGCCGTGGAGGCATATGTGGAAGTGGCGGCATAACTTCACTCATTGTTTACCTCGGAACTATACTGAGGTGGGTGGTCAACCTTAGGACTCGGATGTTTTACCTCCTGACCCCCCCCCCCCCCATGCAGCAGAGAAAAGAGACCGCGTTGCTGGTTGAATAGGAGGTCGGATAGGCCCCAGAGCTGTTATAGACGTTATGGGGTACAGAATCGTGTTCTGCCGAGCATGTAGCTACTGTTTTCCGCTTGTACAGCCCGTTGCCTAGCCACTGCGATTACGCTACCCGCCTCATAAAAACTAAGGCTAAGGTTAATGGAATATGCGACGAAGTTTAGAGTCAGCCTGTTTACGAACCGAGATTAGATCCCGGTACCTTCTGAATATGGGTCAAGTTGCTACACAATTTTTGTCGGGTTAATACGAAAAAAACGTAGATTATAATCCCATTGGAAGCGGATTGCTGGGCAGGCTGAAGTGGAGACAGTTCCGACGGAGATTCAACTAAGGCAAGCTATGTGACAAGTACGCTTAAAGTTGAGTAGCGGGCTGCATAACAAGGGACCTCTTCGGTAAAATTTGGACGGCAGTTTTGAAACATACTAAAATATATGGAATGATACTTATCCTTGAAATATATTGATTAAGTAAAAGCATATTCTGTGTGTTTTAATTGAGAGCTTAGTTATTATGTGCAGTTTCAGCATCTAGTTTCACACTCCTTGCAGCACGTACAGTTATCATGTGCAGTTTCAGCATCTAGCTTCACACTCCTTGTAGCACGTACAGTTATCACGTGCAGTTTCAGCATCTAGTTTCAGACTCCTTGTAGCGCGTACAGTTATCATGTGCAGTTTCAGCATCTAGTTTCAGACTCCTTGTAGCACGTACAGTTATCATGTGCAGTTTCAGCATCTAGTTTCAGACTCCTTGTAGCACGTACAGTTATCACGTGCAGTTTCAGCATCTAGTTTCAGACTCCTTGTAGCACGTACAGTTATCATGTGCAGTTTCAGCATCTAGTTTCAGACTCCTTGTAGCACGTACAGTTATCACGTGCAGTTTCAGCATCTAGTTTCAGACTCCTTGTAGCACGTACAGTTATCATGTGCAGTTTCAGCATCTAGTTTCAGACTCCTTGTAGCACGTACAGTTATCACGTGCAGTTTCAGCATCTAGTTTCAGACTCCTTGTAGCACGTACAGTTATCATGTGCAGTTTCAGCATCTAGTTTCAGACTCCTTGTAGCACGTACAGTTATCACGTGCAGTTTCAGCATCTAGTTTCAGACTCCTTGTAGCACGTACAGTTATCATGTGCAGTTTCAGCATCTAGTTTCAGACTCCTTGTAGCACGTACAGTTATCACGTGCAGTTTCAGCATCTAGTTTCAGACTCCTTGTAGCACGTACAGTTATCATGTGCAGTTTCAGCATCTAGTTTCAGACTCCTTGTAGCACGTACAGTTATCACGTGCAGTTTCAGCATCTAGTTTCAGACTCCTTGTAGCACGTACAGTTATCATGTGCAGTTTCAGCATCTAGTTTCAGACTCCTTGTAGCACGTACAGTTATCACGTGCAGTTTCAGCATCTAGTTTCAGACTCCTTGTAGCACGTACAGTTATCATGTGCAGTTTCAGCATCTAGTTTCAGACTCCTTGTAGCACGTACAGTTATCACGTGCAGTTTCAGCATCTAGTTTCAGACTCCTTGTAGCACGTACAGTTATCATGTGCAGTTTCAGCATCTAGTTTCAGACTCCTTGTAGCACGTACAGTTATCACGTGCAGTTTCAGCATCTAGTTTCAGACTCCTTGTAGCACGTACAGTTATCATGTGCAGTTTCAGCATCTAGTTTCAGACTCCTTGTAGCACGTACAGTTATCACGTGCAGTTTCAGCATCTAGTTTCAGACTCCTTGTAGCACGTACAGTTATCATGTGCAGTTTCAGCATCTAGTTTCAGACTCCTTGTAGCACGTACAGTTATCACGTGCAGTTTCAGCATCTAGTTTCAGACTCCTTGTAGCACGTACAGTTATCATGTGCAGTTTCAGCATCTAGTTTCAGACTCCTTGTAGCACGTACAGTTATCACGTGCAGTTTCAGCATCTAGTTTCAGACTCCTTGTAGCACGTACAGTTATCATGTGCAGTTTCAGCATCTAGTTTCAGACTCCTTGTAGCACGTACAGTTATCACGTGCAGTTTCAGCATCTAGTTTCAGACTCCTTGTAGCACGTACAGTTATCATGTGCAGTTTCAGCATCTAGTTTCAGACTCCTTGTAGCACGTACAGTTATCACGTGCAGTTTCAGCATCTAGTTTCAGACTCCTTGTAGCACGTACAGTTATCATGTGCAGTTTCAGCATCTAGTTTCATACTCCTTGTAGCACGTACAGTTATCACGTGCAGTTTCAGCATCTAGTGTCAGACTCCTTGTAGCACGTACAGTTATCATGTGCAGTTTCAGCATCTAGTTTCATACTCCTTGTAGCACGTACAGTTATCACGTGCAGTTTCAGCATCTAGTGTCAGACTCCTTGTAGCACGTACAGTTATCATGTGCAGTTTCAGCATCTAGCTTCACACTCCTTGTAGCACGTACAGTTATCATGTGCAGTTTCAGCATCTAGCTTCACACTCCTTGCAGCACGTACAGTTATCATGTGCAGTTTCAGCATCTAGCTTCACACTCCTTGCAGCACGTACAGTTATCATGTGCAGTTTCAGCATCTAGCTTCACACTCCTTGCAGCACGTACAGTTATCATGTGCAGTTTCAGCATCTAGCTTCACACTCCTTGCAGCACGTACAGTTATCATGTGCAGTTTCAGCATCTAGCTTCACACTCCTTGCAGCACGTACAGTTATCATGTGCAGTTTCAGCATCTAGCTTCACACTCCTTGCAGCACGTACAGTTATCATGTGCAGTTTCAGCATCTAGCTTCACACTCCTTGCAGCACGTACAGTTATCATGTGCAGTTTCAGCATCTAGCTTCACACTCCTTGCAGCACGTACAGTTATCATGTGCAGTTTCAGCATCTAGCTTCACACTCCTTGCAGCACGTACAGTTATCATGTGCAGTTTCAGCATCTAGCTTCACACTCCTTGCAGCACGTACAGTTATCATGTGCAGTTTCAGCATCTAGCTTCACACTCCTTGCAGCACGTACAGTTATCATGTGCAGTTTCAGCATCTAGCTTCACACTCCTTGCAGCACGTACAGTTATCATGTGCAGTTTCAGCATCTAGCTTCACACTCCTTGCAGCACGTACAGTTATCATGTGCAGTTTCAGCATCTAGCTTCACACTCCTTGCAGCACGTACAGTTATCATGTGCAGTTTCAGCATCTAGCTTCACACTCCTTGCAGCACGTACAGTTATCATGTGCAGTTTCAGCATCTAGCTTCACACTCCTTGCAGCACGTACAGTTATCATGTGCAGTTTCAGCATCTAGCTTCACACTCCTTGCAGCACGTACAGTGTACTTCAATGAACTGGGCATTACATTAACTTCAGTAACTTCGCGGTGTGTGGAGGGAAGTATTACTGACATCTCGAGATAACGGTGCATCAACCCGGGTCTTGAGGATGGATAGAACTAAGTGCGACAATGTGTTGTGCATAATGTATTTGGGTATTTTAATACGTATGGTTTAAATAAAGTGGAATGAATCTGCGTACCGAAATTAGCAGGAAATTACATATTTGAATTTCAGAAGGCACGCATGAAATTTTTTCTTTGTGTTAGGAAGAGCGTTTTCAAAATTGAAAATAAATTTATTTTCATACTTCAGAGATAATGTTTTTCATTAATGTAATACGTGTATAAATAATTCCTTAAGATATAAATTAAGCCTTTTTGAAGAATGGCTTTTAAGTTACGCGATCACACTGCAAGAACAATTGAAATGTCATTCTATAGATGTATTTTATATACCGAGTTCTACTCAACTGAGATTTCTGCCCCACTAGTCTGATTGCAACAAACATCAGTGAGACATGTGTACGCATTTACGTAAAGCTGCGAGGCTAAATTTCAAATCCGCCACTCCTCTCCGGTTACAGGTATAGGTTTTTGTACAGCCACGAAAACGTTTCCTCCGTTGACACGTGTTTTATTTACAGGATTACAAAGATTTCCATCTGCCTTAAATAAAAATTATAATGACGCCACACAGTTAAATTACATGGCGAAACCAATATCCAAACGGTGAAATCAGTGCCATTTGAGTTATACTTAAAAAGAAGTTAATTAAGCAATTGCTTGGAGCACAGCCCATCCGTAGAAACAATCAGGGGTGCAAAAATTTTATAAAAATCTAGGTGTCAACTCAAAATTATAGGCTCCATAAGGGTAACATGAAGCAAGTTTCTTACTGAGATGCCACCAGAACAAGTTTAGTCACAATGGGAACTTTGCGCCGGGGATTTGTACACCCCTGGAAATAATTAATAGGTAAAGAGTCAATGAATTCACCGCCTTGTATATAACAGGCACATTATTGCTCCTAAACAGCCCGCTTTTTTCCTGCCAGTCCACTTCACACAAAACACTGTGGTGCTTTAAGGCCCATTTTAATACTATTATCCTCCTTAAAGCTGAACCAGTGTAACTCGTTCGTTAGTTAGCGAGCAAGTTATGGGCTGGACGACCAGGGTTCTTTTCCCTGCAAGAGCGGAAATTTTTCTCTTAGTGACGTCGACTAAAATTGCCATTGGTGCCATATGTGCGTAACGGTGCCGGAGCGTCAGTCCATTTTTTCCCATGGCTCAACAGCCCCTAATGGGCCAGGGCCTCCTCGTTATTGAGACTTCACGATTACAGTGAGATACGTTACACTTGGTAGGAGTGCTCTAGACGAGTGATCAGGCCGACGCAGAGACCTCTACGTGACAACACACAACACTCACAAGAGACAGACCTCCAAGCCGCCGGAGGGATTCGAAGCCGCAATCCCAGCAAACAAGCCGCCGCAGACACACGCCTTAGACCGCGCGGCCACTGGGATCGGCGCGTAATTCCATTGCGGAACTTAAAAGTGCTTGGAGGTATATATATTCTCCACCACTCTTTAAGTTTTTACCTCCGTTAAGACTTACTACTAATTAATTACTTAAAACCTTGTGAGATTTGAAATGCAAATAATTCAGGTGAAAGTACTCTATCGGCGAGCGGTGAACGGTGTGACTTAAAAAATAATAATAATATACGTCAACATCAACAGTAGCATCATCGTAATTATCATCATCATCAACAATAACAGTCATGATTACTGACTTTTTAGTGAAATTACCGGTCCGTGTTGACAAGTTACGACTCTTAGGCTATTCACGTTCAGGTTGAAGTATGAAATAAGCAATTTCTTCTCGTTGTCACGAACACCTGCCTATGCGGAGCTTTCTAGGCCAGGCATGGTCTAGCACGCGACCTGCCGTAATGCATCAGCAAAGTACATTAGCGAACGTTTTATCATGCCATAATTTGTGTCACACACACAGAGACATGTTAGCTTGCGTACTGACAGTGTGCATTTGGAGTGAAAATGTTCCAGCCCAGAAGGCCGTTTCAGTGAAAGCGCGTTTTGCCTGAATTCGTAAAATACGCTTTTGGAATCTTGGTTGTCTTGAATTAGGCATTACTGCTTCTACCCTTCTAAAAACCGGGGTTTTACCCGAAATGGGCCGTGACATCCTGCAAGCACATTTCTTGTTATGCAGAATTGACAGCCATCTTTGCTGTATGTCATCTATGACAAAATATTCTTAACATAATACAAGATAGGGGGCACGCGGTAGCTACAAGCCAGGGGTTCGCCGTTTCGATTCCTGATGGTGTGATTGGCCCTACTGTGCCCTGCGGTCGACTCAGCCTCTAACACAAATGAGTACCAGGAATATTTCCTGGGGGGTAAAGGCGGCTGGTGCTTGAGGTTGACAACCTTACCACCTTCATGTACTGATTGTCTGAAAATCTGGGAGCCTCAACCTCCTAGAACCATCAGACCCTGTCCTGGCATGTATAGTGATTGCTTTACCTTTCTGTAAAAACATGTTAAAACAACGAGATAATGTGATACAATTAGAGAAATCGTAACCCATTTTCACGTAGCTAGTGGTTAGCGTAACCTCCGAACTGTCGGCAGTCCTGTTTTCTGAGACCAGCAATCATGGCTGATTTTTTTTTCATCTTTTTATCAAGCACCTGAAGCCAAATTTTGCGAGAGTTAAGTTACAGTATGTGTTGATTACGACCACTTTCTTACAGACACTCAGTTATTATTCATATAATCATTTACCATTCGACACCACACAATCAAAATACTTAAAAAGTCTCAAGCCACTGGTGAATCAGTCAGTCAATAAACAAATAAATAAATAAATAAATAAATCTCACCACAGGGATCATAAATGTTGTGTAGATTAATTTTATTTTGGAAAACATTTACGCTGCTGAAGAAGCACCTTCTTCGATGAAATTATTTTGATTAGTAAAATTCCATTACTTTTTAAAGAAAGTGAATGACGACAATATATTCAGTTCACAAAATTACGGTGGAAATGTTATAAGAACTACGCTGGTATGGACTGTATTTTAGATAAACTGTCGAACTCAGACATTTGTAAAGTGAGCTAGGTGAAGCAAGCTATTGCTCACTGTTAGTACAAACTGTTAGGAGTAGCCTTGCTGCAGACAAGCAACGTAATGCATATTCTGTTCATGTTTTAAACAGCTTAACTGCAAACCACGTCATGGCACATGTAACTGGAAATACGTATATGAACTGAAGATGTCGGTCCTGATTTATAACAACCTTCCGGCTGCTCACAGTGTGCATAATAGTACAGTAGTGACGTTGGTAATTAAATTTGCTCACTTTCTGTTTGCTTTTGTGATTGGTTTCGTTAGTTGGTCATATCACGTGGAGTTCAACCATTTTGTTTTCTCTAATAATACAGGTAATGTATTATTTGTTACCGAAATTGGTTCGCCGTAATTGGCAAACTTTTGATTTAACTCTTTACTCTGAAAATTCAATTCCAAAACGTTACGTGTGTAGGGACTAATGGCTGCCAGTTTTTTTGTGCTTGAAATTAAATTCTGCTCTGTGATTTTTGTGACTGAAATTCGTAATTAATTTTCTGCTTTTAATATTCAGGGCTTCCTAAATGACTCATCCCGTGGACCATAGTCCTTGTTTAGAAGTGAGTAGTAGCGCAGGTTGTCGATAAACTGTCCACCTTTCGTGTAGTCGTTGGTTCATTGCCGTATCCTCAAAAGCCAGCACCAACATTCCGTCTAATTTTTTTACAGCTGCGCGGACCTGCTACTGCTCTAGGCAGAAAAGTTTTACACAACCTGACGACTGCGCGGCACTTTAAGAGTTTTTTGTAATATGCACAATAAGAATATTTAAAACGAAAATTGAAAAATTCCAGCTGCGCGGCAACAATTCAGTGTGCGCGGGAGCATTTCAGTTACTGCGCGGCCGTGTACCCGCGCAGCTTAGAGGGAACACTGGCCAGCACAGTTTTTATTGTAAAGAAGTAACCAAAGTTTTTAAGTCAGACGCGCGGTTGCGTTTAATACATTTTGTAAGTAAACCTTAGTTAAAGCCACTTTGACCCGAATTCTGCTGTTTAATGTGAGACCTATGCAGGTATAGTTAATGTGTTGATTAGCTATAGAGATATGTATTGAAAATTTTGTCACACTTTAAGTCAGGAAACGTACGTGAGAGTAGTTTTGCATGGACGTTGTGGCTTTAACCATTTCTTTTACATTTACTTCTGCAGGACCCCGTGCAAATTATCCTGAAATATAAAACTCCAATGCTATGTTATCTGACTAATTAATTTTTGGCTCTGAGTCATGAGCTTAAGTTGACGACTGTCACACTGAACACGCCAATTTACTTAGTGTTTCTAAACATCCTTTGAACAATTTCGTTTATGAGTAGTCTGCTGTGAAGTAAAAGTTCACACTATGACATGCCATGAAGACACACGGGGAATATAGGTGCGTATAGCTCTACTCTTTCTTTAACTTCTGTGCTAAAAGGGCGGTGGTTGGTCAACGCCACGCTTCGGTCACTTTATCCCCAGGAAAGAACCCCGCTACTCGCTGTGTAGGAGGCTACGTGGACACCAGGTTCGGTATGCATGGGTGCAGAAATTTTCATCCCCACCGGGGTTCGAACCTCAAACCTCCCAGCCCGTACCGAGTCGCTGTGCTAACTACGTTACGCCAGCCCACGTGCAGTACAAGTGTGACACAGATTTTGTTCACTCAGGATTCTGCCTTCTCAGGCTCGTTCGCAAAATTGCGAAAAGCTACATTAGCTTCGCGAAGTCTGTCTTTTTGTATGTCCGTCCGTCTCTCTGTCTCAGTGTCCGTCCGCATGGAGCAATTCGGCTTCCACTGGACGGGTTTTCATGAAATTGGATGTTTGAGTATTTTTCGGAAATCTGTCGAGAAAATTCAAGTTTCATTAAATTTGACAAGAATAACGGGTACTTGACATGAGTACATTTATGATAGTATTTCACCGAATTCTTAGAATCAGGAATGAGAAAATCGTGATACACATTTCAGTTTCAGTAACGTTTTTCCGAAAATCGTGTCGTTTATGATAATGTGAAGAGATATGGTAGAGCCACACAGGCCAGCGATGACAATGTAATATGGCGCATGCTCTTTGCATGCTAGATAACTGAGGCTACAGGCACACACACACACACTCAGAATACGTAATACTTGATGGTTTTCCACGGCAACAATAGTTGCAGGAAGGCGCCTCAATGTTATGTTTATAAGTACATCTCCTATCTTGTTATGTCTGTGTAGGTGTAGTAGGCCTATAGAGCGATTCTCTTCCTATGAAAATGGAAATCAGAGTAAGGTAGAGCGATCGGTGACGCTTCTCACTTGTATTCCTGTCTTGCCCGACTCGATTTTCGGCCGGGACAAGGCTGTACTTACCGAGACCGAAGTTTTTCGTGTGCCAGGACAGTCCGTGCAGTTAGCCCATAAATCTTATTTCCACATCCTTTTGATGCACTGTTCACTATTGTATTGTAACCTAAATCAACGTCAAGGACGTAGTACTCGTATCGTCATTTACTGATGGCGTCGTTAAATAAAGTACAAACGGATAAAAACGAATGAATAATCTGGGAATGGCAACTACAGCCGTATGTTTTAAGACATATATTTCTGCCATTTCGTCGCAACTTCTACAGCCATATGTGTAGCATATGATACTCTTGCCGTCATTATCCAAAATTCAGTTTGTATGCTTCTCAGTTCGCTTTAAAACTGCCACTATAAAATATTTTCAGGAAAGTTTTTTGTGTGTCCGCAACCAAACTGGACGACAGACATAATGAAATAATGACGCTCTTTGACTCATGGGAAAACTGCGAATATTATTTCTGTACCTTCATATTTGTTTAAAGTAAATTACTATTACTGTAATTTTTGTTATTATTACTAGTGTTTCCGGATGATTATCAGCACGACTCCCATATTATTATGGTACTCGAATTTTGTTAACTTTATGTTATGTAGCAGAGTTTAAACTTACTTCATCCCCCTTCCTCACTATTTACAGGCCCTATATCTGGTGTTTAAATGTGACTAATTCCAGAGATGCCTGTATTAGGTTTCACTACAGAGATGATATTTCATTCTTATAACTCGTTATTTCTGTTAGTGATAAAGTGACCCACATTTAAAAAGACTACAGAACGTGTTGTAGATCAACAGTGTACGCGAAGGACCTGAACAGTTGAAGCGTATACACGCTCATCACATTACTCGTTCTCATATGGCTACAGTAACATCTTTACTTAAAAATCCTCTTCGGTTGAGTGGTAACTGGCCCTGTATGTAACACCCAGTAATCGAAGCTCATAGATGATTAAGTTGGTATTCCTGATCCGGCCGCGTACTGGCAGTACGTTAGAGGCCTTTCGTGATTTTTCCCTTTTCCTCCAGGCAAATTCGTGGTACATATTACCTCAAATTAGGTCACGGCCACTTCGCTTCACAGAGTTTTGAATGAATTGTTCGCTAATTACAGCAACCGACGCTGTAAAATATGAGGTAATGAATGTTTTATTGGAACAGGCGGTGGCGCAGTTGGTTAAGGCACTGTGCTACAAGCCGGAAGGTAGCTGGTTCGATTCCCGTTGGGATTATTGGGATTTTTCATGGGCTTAATCCTTCTGGCTGCCCTGGGGTTGATGCAGCCTCTAACAGAAAAGAGCACCAGGGGTATAACCTGGAGGGTACATGCAGCCTGTGCGTAGGATTGACAACCTTACCACCTCCACGTGCCGATTGTCTGGAAATTCTGGGAGCCACAACCACCTGGAGCCCAAATGGCCTGTCCAGGCCTGTAATGGGATGGGTGAATGTTTTATTAAATGAAACAGGACCAGGTAAAATATGCAGCGGTTTAACACTTTAGCGGAATTCGTGGTCATACAGGCCTGTACCACATGATTTAATGTTAACCTTTATCCTGCTAATGTGGAATATATGGTGAGCTGCTAATAATGCCAGCACCACTAATGTGTAATATTTGGTGACCTACATTTGGCAACGCTGAAAGGAGCGTCTTTGTCTCTCTCTCTCTCTCTGCACAATGTCTCAACACTGAATCAATCGTGAAAGACGTCCTGTGTCATATCTGTGTATCAATCGCGAAAGACGTCCTGTGTCATATCTGTGTATCAATCGTGAAAGACGTCCTGTGTCATATCTGTGTGCACACAGATATGACATAGGACGTCTTTCACGATTGATTCAGTGTTGAGACATTGTGCAGAGAGAGAGAGAGAGAGAGACAAAGAGGCTCCTTTCAGCGTTGCCAAATGTAGGTCACCAAATATTACACATTAGTGGTGCTGGCATTATTAGCAGCTCAGCATATATTCCACATTAGCAGGATAAAGGTTAAATAAATAGATATTTCGCCAGCTGAGTTTCAGTTTGTTCGCAGAATAGACAGCAATGGTTATCCTGAAGGTCTAGTAGCCGAATGAACGTCATCGATGTGTTTCGCATTTTCTGTGAGCTAGAACTGAAACTGTATGTTATAAGAATCAATATCCTCTTGTAAACAGTTAACCTTCGGGAGTAAACACTTGCATGAAGTATTGTCGCGCAGGCGTAGACTATTGTATGATTAATATTGTTAGTGGAATGACGCTTGTAATTGCTGCGCCGTGAGCTAGCAGTTGTAAATAAACGTAACTGGTAGTATTATAGCTCAAACTGACTGTTAACTGACTGAAAAGCTGCTACACATATTCTTATATGACGTCATTTTACATAGTGAAATTTAGGCGAAGGAATATTTTCTTTTTCATTCAATAAGCCACGTTTTATAAAGGCGCTTTCGTGAAAAACCGTCGTGATGGGTAGTTCATAACGTAAAGCTGAATGTTGGGCAGCTACATACTTGGTGCATGCGCAGTAGCATGTTGATATAGCCACAGAGTGTAAACTGCCATACTGTTAATTTTAACGAACACATCTGTAACACACAAGGAAGCCGTGACACACCGGCACAAAATCCACGTGTGAAAAATCTTCTATACGTAGATAGCTAACCGAGCAGTTTCGCTTAGCGGTAACTCTGTGAACTTGTATTTTATACGTGCCAGATTAGGGACATCAGCTATCATGACAGGATTTTCGTGGATTTCCTCAGTCCCTTCAGGCAAATTCCTGGTTAGTAACTCCATTAGGTCAACCAAGGCTGCCTTCCGAGACCTTTTCAATGCGTAATTCGTCACTCCTCCTCCAACTGACGATGTATATTCCGAGATACTGACAGAGTCGTTAAATCACACACACACACACACACACACACACACACACACACACACACACACACACACACACACACACACACACACACAAACAGGTCGCTTACCACGGCGTAATAATTGTGGTTTCCATACGATATGGCCGAAAAAGGTGTATGTTTAGCGTGTTTCATTCCTTTTTGTTTCTCAGCCGGATATCCTGATTACTTTTACACGCGTTTCAAAACGAATTTAAAACATAAGTGTGTACTGTGTCGTGTGTCGGCCCTCCCGTGTACAAATTCACTATTCGCTTGCTTTGTAAAACTCTTTTAATTTAGTATAATTTGTGTTATGAATATCATATTAAAACCGACCAATTCGGACCCTTTTTAAGTCACATTTTGAAAAAAAAAACTTTAGTTGGAGAATTTCATTCTGCGTTGCAGTTTTAGAGTAATGTGTGTAGGTTTGTCTATCGTATTAAGCATTAAGGTGCTGTGGACAGGGTAGCTGGCTCACTTTGTAACGGTGGCCACTAGATTTCAGTAATTTGGTGTTCTGTAGCTTCCTTGATTTTCTGCTTTTCTTGCGGCTTCCTTGGCAGTTTAGTCCAGGAACATTAAAACGTTAAATACTAATCGACATAGTCCAAATTACTATGTATACAAAATTTAAGGTTTTTACCAGATTCAGTGATTATTAAAATGGTTTTAACTAATAGGCTTAAGGGAAATGTATCGTCTCACGATAGTCTGTGGTAACGTTTTTTGTGCCGATTATTATGAAATGTTTGCTTTTATGACATGGAATGCATTTGTGAAGTGAACAATATTACTCGCAACAGGAATGTCATTTTCCGTGGAAGTAGTTAATTAGGTAGGAATTTATATATCAATTGGATCTTTGAGCCAGCGTGGCATGACAGCGATGGAATCGGCTGTTTGAAAAAGCCAAACAACGAAAACAGTTGGCAGCCGCCATTGTATGTTAAGTGAAGCACAGAAGTGCGCTATGTCGAACTTCAGATGGACTACTTAAACTTTAAATTTATTTGCTTCAAGGAATTAGAAGACAGCCTTTATTCCCAAATAAAATTTACAAAATTTGATAATACTATAATTTGCGCGTCTGATTTGATCCCACATTAAACTACGGGTACTCTGAGACGCCTTGATGTGCCAGAGAGACGTCGTGTGCTACTGCCAATGAAAGTGACTATACATAGAATGTCAACATTGTCATGAATTATCTTTGTGACTCAAACCACAAACCACGAGTGTGTTCATCTTTGCCGAGTTATGCATGACTGTCAGTTCCGAATAAATGAAGTGTATAATACTGCACTTGGAATTGTACCAGTCTATGTCGATACACATACGAGTAGATTTAAGCTTACAGAAGGTGTTGTAACATACAAACTCTGTAAGAGACGTCTTCGAACTTCCGTTTCTGCGACTTCGTAATGGAGGTGTTGATAGGTGAAGTAAACTCTGTGCGTCGTGGATTAAATTTAATTTTTTCTAAAACTGTTTTAAGTCTTACATTAAATTGAAAATGAAGAAGAAAATTTTTTGTAATATAATAATAATATTATAATAATGTAGTTGAGTTTCGAACACATTTCTTTGGATGTGCCTCGTAACACCAAGTTTTTTACAGTGCACATATGTTGTGTTGCAAATGACTACGGTTTATATCTGCTATTTATTATGATTTGAAAGGTTTTTGTCTTATGCATGTTACTTATAGATTTTCGATCCTACATATAATCTCAGCCGTGTTCCCCCCCCCCCCCCCAGCTAACCTCAATTCTGCTTTCTTGGCCTGGTTTTCCCATTTACATTTAATCTTGTATGCAAGGGTACCTAAATTTCTTTGTTCAGTGGCATTTTTCACAGTGAATACCTTCCTGAATGCCATTTCCTCGTTGATATGCGGCCATTTACTATACAGAAACTGCTCTCTTCACCTTTGTATTTCGGGACATTTCATAAACCTGGATGAATTTACTATTGGAGGGGATGGAGAATCCTCAGCCTTGAAAAGAATCAGGTAATGTGCTTTCTACCGATTTATTTTTTATCTCGTAATGTTCGTTGTAGCTTAAATGCGATTCTTATTAGAAGGAACTGTAAGTACGCGCGTTTGCCAACTTTTAACACGACATTTGGTTCAGACGTACCGCTGTGTTGCGTAAATAATTACATTAATACAAATAATCGTCAATAACAATTATGGTTTTGACAATACTTTATTGTCGTTCGCGCTACATGTTTCGGCTCATATAAAAACCATCACCAGACATCAGATTAAGAACATATGTAAGAGAAAAACACTTGTAAACAATGGGTTATTAATAAAAAATAAGTGAGATTTCTATTTTATGTGACAGCATTTCTTATATTCATTTAGACGTAACTTCATGTAAAAGGTAAAGCAATCTAATTACAGGCCTGGACAGACCCTTAAGGTTCCAGGCGGTTCAGGCTCCCAGGTTTCTAGACAATCGGCACATGAAGGTGGTAAGGTTGTCAGCCCTACGTACCAGCCGCCTTTACCCCCCAGGAAATATTCCTGGTACTCATTTCTGTTAAGAGACTGATTCGACCACAGGGTCATAGGGCGACGGAAAAGATGATGTCAATGAACAATTCCAGTGACACCATCGGGAATCGAACCCGCGACCTTCCTGTTTGTAGCGCAATGCCTCAACCCACTGCGCCACCACATGTCCCTGTAACTTCATGTAATGGTATTTATTTGTATATTGAGATAATATATTTGTAACTAGCATTGTCGACAAACAGAACAGGTTTGTTTGTGGTTTTCTCATCTCAATCGTTGTCTCAACTATTTGGAACACGAAATGGCTTCGTATTTCGCACTGCCAGAACCGATAAAGCGGCTGTTTCTTCATGATGGTTACTCTGACGTGAAGAAATGATTCTGACCTGTGCTTGCCTTTATTTAACCTTTTAAAGCCTAGCGATAACTTTACATACCAGCAGGTTTAACATTAAAAAATTCTACGCGGTGCCCACATTGCGCTTATGTGTTTTGTACGGATCTCAGAACAAACAGCAACTTTTGCCTTATAAAACATTAAGAGACTGCTTTTTATAACCGAATTGGAGAGTGTTTACAGCGCGGTACGCACTGAGTCCTTATATAAAACATATGAGCTTCGTCTTTAAAGGGTTAATTATTTGTAGAGTATTATAAAGAGAAACTCAGGTGATACAGACATTTTTAACCTGGACTCAAAACGTGTCCATTAGTCAGTTTTTGAATCCAAGTCGTGCAGATTACCTACTGAAGACCTGAGGAAGACCTGCACTGGCAGTGGGTGTATGCTTGCTTAGTATTTTACGCGTTGAATTATGCCTACTTGACGAAAATAAACACGCGTTTTTCTCTTTTGCATAACGAAAAAGTGCTGTTTCCAGACACTTTCCTTTATGGAAACGCTGTCCACATGTCCATTTAATTCGAGAGTTCATAACAGGAGAATACGTAGCCGCTCGCATACCCCGGAAACCTTATCTCCAGCAAACCGAAGCTGCACAATATTTCCATATTGCCCCATACTCTCTGCGCAATATTCTCTCTGACCCTGATACACACTCCCCTTTCTGTGTTCTCTGTTTCTCGCTCCTAGCGTTATTTGTGGGCTATGATTTTCAATTTGCAAATACTCTAGCGAAAGGGCGCTTTCTCCCTCTCTCCCCACTACTACAGTTAAAAGGCCGAATGTACCAAAATGCAATGCGAATGGCTGTTTATAATAGCCACAACTTTGATAAGAACTTCAAGTGATGGTATTTTCAGGCAATAAACATGTTGCAGCGATGTCATTTATAGTTTTATATGTATCTGTGGTATGTGGTGGGTTCTGCAGAGGGGTGGGTAAAAAGGGGAAATGATTTTCCGTAATATGAGGGCATTTTAGGATACGGAGGATGTCGTGATACGGTTATCGCAAAGCTATTATTGGACTCACCCTCCCACCCTTTCGAGTCCGTCGCACATTTTACTGACCCCCTCCACTCCTAAACCACCACCCCTGTAACCAACAAATAGGGAAGTGGTGTTTCCCCATCAGCCATTAAAACGATAGCTTGACTTCAGTACTGTGTATGTGCGATTGTTCGATATGTAGGCACTTCTCCTCTTCGCTCTGTTCTATATACACAAAATTTCGCACACAACATTGCCTGTTGTGGTGTTAACTTCCTCACGATAATATGTCATCAGATTCCTTGTTCACTGGAGTTTATAACATCCAAACTAACTAACTAACTAACTAACTAAGTACATGAAGAAAAGCCTTTTTTGAGAAACTAATAGTTCCTCACCTAATCCAAATAGTGCCCTGTTTTATGGAACCAGAAACTTCGTTGCCGTATTCACAACAGACGACGACTTGTTTTTATTCTGAGACAGCGTGGCCCAGTTCACTCCATCCCATCTTATTCTTGGAGATCAATTTAAGTATTATTCTTTCATCTATATCTAGGCCTTCCTAGTGGTTCTTTCTTTCAGGGTGTTTCACATAACCCTGTGTACACCTCTCCTCTGTCACATACGTGTCATATGCCCCGCTCTTATTGTCCTCTGTGACTGGGTGACTCGAAAAATATTTGGTGAAGAGTACGAATTAGGAAGCTGCTCGTTCTGCGGTCTCCTCCAGTCCCCTGTTACCTCGAACCTTTTGGGCCAAGATATCTTCCTCAGCTGCCTATCCTCGAAGAACCTCAGCCAGTATCTTCTCTTAATATGAGAGAGCAAGATTTATGCTTGTAAAATATCAGACAAAATTATAGTTCTGCACATTTTAATCTGTATATTTCTTTAGAGAGCAGACGGTAGCACGAAAGGTTGCGGATCGAATTGCACGAGGGCTTCCCTGAATTTAGTCTGTTATTAATTTCTTCATGCATGCAATTTTAGTTTCTTTGTGTGAGTCCCAAATATTCGAAATCTACCAGAATGTCAAAAAATTTGTTAGCTAGATTTGTATTTTGTTATATTTCCTGCATTCTTGTCACAAGATATGAACATGTGCTTAAGTTTCTGAGCATTTACTCCGAGACCAGCATTCTTACTGGTGACTACTGAAGACAAATTATAAACTACAACTGTTTAAGGAAACCGCTCTCATGTTTCTGTTTGTGGTTTATTTCATAACGCTGTCAGTAATGCAGGACTAAAGCCTCTGATGTGAGGATCCTTAATAGATGCCAAACTCGAAAAGATTTGGAAAGAGATGTCTTGGCTGGTGGAGGAATACGTCGGCATTTCCTGGAAGGAATGGAGAACATCATGAAAAACTTGAAGCTAGCCGATGATTCTCCATCTTACCTTCTACGAAATTCAATCCAGGCGTCTATCGAAGTCAATCCTAAACCGTTACCGCTGCATCAACCCTTTTGCCTATTGCCATGTTAAGTGCGACCCCTGTCACCGCAGGATGACGCGCCCTCTGGTTGCGGATGGAGGTGACGGCTTTCAGATATGACGGGTAGCTGCACATGCACATACGCGTATTAAATAAGCAGACAGCCAGCATTGGACGACTTTTCATCTCGGGTATTGAACGGGCGGCGAAGTACGTCTGACTGCGAGGAGCCAGCCTGTAAGGAATGTTACGCAGGTTCAGCATGGAGTCCACTGGTGGGCTGTTCTGTCCACGAAAAAACCTCAAGTTTCATAACAGGTGTGGAGTTTCTTGACCAGATGAGCAACAATAAACGTTAAAATAGTAACTGCCGTCCGTGGGTTTAGTTGGTATTTATTATTTTAATTTTTAGGAAAGACCGACGAATTTTGGATCATGCTGTTTAAGAATTGTAATACTTGATCCATTTAAGGTTACCAGTTACAGTGTTTACGTCCTAAAATATCACGAATTTGGATGTCCATCCGTGTATCTGTGTGTCACCCTTCCAACAAGTTGTACAAAATGTATAAAGAATGTATTGCTTCGGAATAGGCTGCATCCGGCACAAGTCTGAGGTTCTATTTCGTGAAGACTGAAGATAAATATTAAATTTTTTATGATATAACAGCTTTTAAATTTCGGCCAGGAATTGTTACAATGCCCAGATCTAGCTATTATCTCCACAGATAGCCGTTAATTGAGCGTATCTTATACAACATGGCCATTGAGGAATATTATGAAATTATAGTTTCACTGAATATGCACACCACGACATTGAAAATTCCGTACAGGTTAGCTATGTAAAATTAACGGTTTTGCCAACATATATTTTTAATCCTCTCGACTGCTGCGCCGAAAGACGGGTCGTTGTCGACAGTTACCGCCATCTAGCTTACACATCCGTAACTGCAACAGTGCCTTGCTACGTGGAGGCTGAATAGCGACAGAATTTCAACTCTTACGCCCTGTATGAGCCAACACACGCTTGTATCCAAAATCTCTAATATTTATGGAATTCACTGATCATAGTAATGAAGGTAGACTTAATTTATGCAAAAATGATAAATCTGTAACTACAAACGTATGGAGTGACTTCTGACGGTATATGGGTTTGAATAATATATGTGCCGTACTGGAGAACTGTGATGGATATTAGTCCTACTGCTGTGGTCGTGTGGAATGTGGTGACGTGTCACGGTTAGCAACGTTTTTGGAGGAAGCAAACTTAAACCGTCTATCTTCTTCGTAAACGGTGTTAGTCGTCTCCCTGAATATGTGGCAGCAAGTTTCGGAAGACCGCAGACTAAAATGTTTCTTAGCAGACATTTCCATCATCATTACTCGCTATAGGCTTAGTGACCAATAGCTATCAAATTCTTCTTACTCCAGCTTATGTCGTTCTTTTTATTTCATAAGTTTTAGAAAATATTTTGAAAATAGGATTACAGCTCTGTGCTCATCCAACAGAGAAAAATAAGATTAGTTAATTTCCTGGAGGGTTATCACTAAAATACTCAGAATTAGGGGATTCGGAAATTGGTCGAAGTCTTCGCATTGTCAGTCACAACTATTAAGTTTCTGGAGCCGGATTAGCTCAGACGGTGCAGTGACTATGCTGAGTGCTAGGCGACCAAGGAATTGGGACCTGTTTCCAGTGAAGACAAGACAGTCTGTTCTCCAACGACTTGAGACGGGCCCGTATTTACGTGTAGTCGGCACCGCGGGTTAATTGGCTGGGGCATGAAGCAGACCTCATCCTAACATCGGGATTAAACCGCGCGGTCACCCGGGTCGGTGAAGCCTCTATTTGTCTGACGCAAATTCGTTATTGATGGTAAACAGCGCTTTTTAAGAAAAAAATACAGAAGTCTTTTTGAGGTCCATATAATATGATTACACCTGCATGTGGCAGATATGATTCAGAATTAAATTCACCTAGCTTTCAGTGTCGACCTAAAATTTTACGGTGAACGCTATCGCGGTCATTTAATTTCAGTTTTAAGAGACTAAACGAGTATAATGGGCGACTGACTGAGACACAGAGTCTGGTAGGCGCAAGTTCATTTTGTGAACCTTGCGTGAAGACCCAGTCAGCACCGTTGCGTGCCTTCAGCATGACTGTTGATGGTAGAATCTTGTGTGTCTGATCCCGCTGCGGTCAAAGTAGATGGTGTTAAAAATTTTCGAACCGAAACCACGCCATACACATCACTACCTGGTTGTTTGCCTTGGTTAGGTTCCAATCCACCGATCTTCTATGTGGATTTTGTGTTTTTCATTATGTGGTTTAGATAAGTGCATTCTATACGACTTAAGGCTGAAGTTAACCGAACGTCGCTATCGAAGGTTGGCGCTCTTGCTTTATATTGTGAAGGATCTGGATTTAAATCATTGCTCGGACGATATTTTTTCCCAGCGCAGCGCTTTTCGTGGTTTTCCTAAGATCCTAGATCCAAATATATGGATAGCACCTACATCAAGTTGGACAATGACGGCATCTGTCTGCATATTTTAAAATTTTTTGGCAGTGTAGTGACTCAGGTGTTTAGTCGCCGGCCTCTCGCGTTGGCAGCCAAGTTTTGATCCAACACCAGTCCATCTGGAATTTACGGCCGACATACTGGCACTGGGACAGATGTTTCACGTGGTACTCGTAGTCAGGTCCGGCGTCATTCCACCAATCTAACAGACTCATTCATTCGTCACCGACCGTATGTTACCTTAACGATTGACATCGTCGCTAAATAAGTCGCACAGTCTAGCCTGCTTTTCATCAGATGCCATTCATTACGCGCCCTATTGATGGAGCCTGACTGCTTCGTTACATGAAGTACATTCTACGTACACCCAGTCCTTATCTTACGCCCCTTTGTTACACGCATTTTTGCTTTAAGGTCCGCTACCGATTTATACCGCTTCATAATTTGCGCTGTCTCATTTTCGGCTTAACCATCTTTGTCGGTCTGCTTTGTATTAAGCTAACCCCTTATTTCTGATAGAAATATCATTTTCGATTTACGCCCTCTTTATTTACGCCCACTTTTTCAGGAACGCAACCAGGGTCAAAGACAGGGATTGGGTGTACTTGATTTTGAACGCTGTATAAATGGAAAATATTTTACGAGCTGGAATTTTCACGGCGGTGCCCGTGAAGCATATTCACTTCTGGGTTGTCGCCCCTTGTAGTTTGTTAGATAGGTACAATCGTTTCGGAGGAATCTGCTTTCCGTTTACCCAGAAGATGGAGAGGGAATATTCTTACGGAACCCATCCACCAAACTGTAAAGTGTCGCATGCCAAATAGAAGGAATAATATTTAAATTGTGTATTATTAGTTTGTACGTTAGTAGCAACAGCGGGGAATCTATTTGTACGGTTGGGTGGTAACAGAAGTAAGCGTATAAGGTACATGAGGTCCTTTCTGCTGTGGGGACCTCCGTCACTTAGCTAAAAGGTCTTTCTCTACGTGAAAGGTTCTAGTTGACAGCACAGCTAGTTGCTGTGCTGCGATCAGCGCTTGTGTACAACAGCTGAGCCTTTCCTTGACTACCAACTTGTCTGTCCGTATATTTTGTTTACGAGGTATAAAAATATTAACGTTTAGGTGTTAGCTTCTTCTTTTTTCTCTCTTAGAATTACATGTTTTTGTAACTGTGGTTTTGGAACCTGTCGCGCAGGAGTGTAAACACAGCATAAATATAATGAACTATTTAAACCCACAGGAACTTAGTGCAAGTTTGAAGAAGAGGCGTGGGGGTAGAAACGAGCCAAATTTAAACACATTTCACCCTTCTTACGTCGCATGTTGGGTAGCTACCGCCCTTAAACCTGTATCTGTCATCGCTAAAATGAAGCACATAAAAAATGTTTAGAATAAGGGAGCCAAACGTGAATTCACATGCGTAATATTCACTAATTAAAGCTAACGGATGAGTGAAAGAAGAAAGCGGAGGACGCCTAAACATTGGTTTATGCTTCACTGAAGAAAGTGCTGCGTTACAGGAAATCGTGATGGATGGCTGCATTTGGACTGTGTTGCTCTTCTGAGGTCGCAGTAGCGAGAGAATTTGAATTTCTTTTTACTACTGTGCCCAAAGCAGAGATCTAAAACTCAACCAGCATTGTCTTCATTTGTTGTATAAACGATATTTTAAAATAATATTTTAAAGCATAAAATATTAATCCTCATCTATATTATTTGTCACTGTAGTATATAATCAGCTTGTTTGTGTTTCTGCGGTATGCTAGACGGAGTGCACCGTAAAAAGCTTACAGTACGATTTTTTTAGTATTGATCATCTCCGTTGGTTGAATGTATAAAAATAGAATAGGAGGGTCAGTCTCTCAACCAACTATTTCTTTTATTAAAAAGAAGTTAAAAACAATAAAAGTGTAGATAGACAACCGGTTTCGGCATCAATTATGCCATCATCAGGTTAAATACGTCACAAGAAAACACGAATATCAAGTTTGTTACATAGTGGATGTAAGAGAGTGGTGATAGTTAAAATTTAATCTAAAAAGAGAAGGCCTTCCCTGTACAGGTGTTTAATAAAAGAAATAGTTGGTTGAGAGACGGACCCTCCTATTCTATTTTTTTTTTCTTACAGTACGATTCTACAGTGTCAGCACGTATTGTTGTACTCTACGTACTCTTGAGTACACAAGCACGTTGACGTACACAGAAAGAGGTTAAAAGGTGCATAAGGAATTCGCAATACTCAACCAACAAAATGCACAGTGTCCTCATCAGATAATTATGGTATCACGTTGAGTTTTCCTACATGTTTTAATCCACAAGGGATAATCATTAGGGAACTAGTATAAAAACTTGCATAAAACTAAATTGCTTATTTTTATACATAATTAACACAGTGTAAAAAGTCAAATAGTAAAATGTAGACAGTTTTTTTGTGGAGTTGTTTTGTAAGTGAAAATGGATATTGATATACACTATCAGTCAGATGCTTCTGAGATACTTTGTATCAAGATTCCAGTTCGCTTACACCATTATTCTACAAAGAACTTTCTACGTTTTACAACTTTGTTTTACACCTTGTTACTTATGTGTAAAAATAACTAGTTTAGTTTTATGCAGTATTATTTGGTATTAGTTCTCTGTTGATGATCTCTTGTGGATTGAAACATGTGGGAATACTCAGTGTGATATTATAAATATCTGAGGAAGAACACCGTGCATTTTGTTGGGTGAGTGTTGTGGATTGGTTATCGACAGTGCACTATACGAACAATATAAAGAAGACTTGTTTGGGGCAGGTTGCTACCAACTAAATCTAATGCCAAGCAACAATGTCAGTTTTTTATTGGAATAAACGGTGGAGCCCTCTGACATTTATTAGACATACCATAACTTTCTATAGAGAATTGGTTTTCAACATTTAAGTTCCGTCTTTCTTATAAAAATAGACATACGAATTATTACGTTACATCTTCAGACTGCAAATTGTATCACAGCCACTAAAGAAACTTAACCAAAACATAAAACTATGAAAGTAAGCACCTAAGTTTTTCATATAAGCAAAGCCGGGTACCAAGTCGTCAGATGACACTGTGACTATACGGAAAGGAAGGAAAATTATCCTGCAGATCTAACCCTTCGTATTTCTCTGTACATCTTTCGCTTTTCCTTCCAGCATACTTTCCTGTATTCCTCTCTAGCCTTCCAGGCATTATGTTTACAAGGATATTGATAGTGATAACCTTTGCGAGTGACAAACGCTTTGGGCTGGCTGACATATTACGGTGTTGTCTGGAGGGGAATCGAATAGTAGGCAGGGAGGGGGAAACATCTAGCGCCATCATTTTCGCCGACGACTGACATTGCTATCGTTCAAAACTTCGATTCTGTATTAGTAATAAAATCTTAAGGCAGAGGGTTGTGGTGAAATCGACAGTACTCTCTGCTGAAGACGTTCGGACAAAGTAGCGGCATTTGGTTTCACGGGTTTTTAATTTCTGGCGTCAGTACTTTGTAGCTCTTCTTCCTCCATGTAAGAGTGCTCTCAAGACATCAGATCCTATGGGCTACCATCGAGTGCTGGGTTGGTTAGTGAATGGCCAATACGAGTAGAAGTGAAAGTGTCGCAGGTTCTCACATTTCCTAGAAGTGCTAAGGAAAAATATGGGATAGAGTGGTCACTATGGCCGGCTTCGGGGCAATGTTTCAGCCCGAAAGCTTCCAAATACTGTACAGGAATGTCACGTTAACTCCCAGATTTTATTTAGTTGATAGGCACAATTATGTCTCCCGAACGAGAGTATGGGGGTTTCCTTATAGCGTAATTAAAATACTAAGTGAAATTTACATTATTAGCACCGTGCATTTGCGTCATGAACTAATAGTTGTCAATTTTAATTTACCAATTTACCAGTTAATTTAAATAGAAACTGTTCTGATACTGCATTATTTGGTAATTATTAGTTCGTACTAAATGAAAGTTTGGTGACGTGTAAATCTTGCTTCATGAGCACAAAATTTTATTATTAAAGATCAGTTACTGCTATCAACATTTAATTTTTGAAGCTAGCAATTCAGCTGAATTATGTGTAAATATTCAGCTTATACCTCCTCACAGAAAACACCGTTTGCATTACTAAGACCGACCGGTTAAAACTGTATAAGGAAATAATTACTATCCTTAGGAGAGAGATCCCTTTGTGATGAAGGGGTAAGTGCCGTCATTCGCAATTAAGTTTTATGTCAAATTGTTATATAAGTTTAATGCGACATGTTTCGGCTTAAAGTACAACAATCCATCATCAGGTGCAATGAGAGTACGAAAAAAAACTGTAGTCAGTTACATGGAACCATTGTTCATGTCGGTATACAATGTATATTTTTGATCTTAACTTTACAATTTCCGTAAGATACGATAAGCCAAGTTCATTAAACTTTTTTTAGCAGCTACAGGTTTCACATAAAGGAATATAAAGATGAGTTTAAAATTGAATAGTAAAAAGTTAAAATCAGTGCGTAGTACTTACGGGTGAAAGTGGAGATTTTATAATACGTTTGTTCGGCCTTGAGGGGTAAGTTCTGTAAATAAAGTAAACTAATGTCTAGTTTTGCACATTATGTTATTAGCAAACAGATTATCGCAATTAAGTTATTCATTCTATTGCCATTAATAATAAAATTTGTCTTTGTAATAACGTAAGGTGCAAAACTGAACATTAGCTTTCTATAGTTACAGGACGTCCTCTCACGAGGCCGAACAAAAACATATTATAGAATCTTCACTTTCACCTGGAAGTACTACACATTGATTTTAAACCTTAAATGTTCAGTTTTATACCCATCTTGTTATTACTTTATTTGGAACCTACCTATGCTCAAAATGTAATGAATTTGGCTCATCTTATATTACGAAAAATATAAGGTTGAGATTTCAAGTATGCATCAATATAAACAATGGTTTAATTTAATTTACATGGCAACATTTTCTTTTGTACTGTAACTTCACCCGATGATGGCTTTTTGTACTCAAGCCGAAACATGCTGCATTAAAGTTATAGGCCTGTAACCTAAAACTTAGTTGTATTTGACGGCCTTTACTTCTTTGCTCTATGCAATAATTACTGTTTACTGGAAGAATCATAAAACACGTAAATGAATTGTTTGTCAAAATGCTGAGTTTTTGAACGTTAAAATAGGTGGTATGTGTACTTACTACTGTAATTTAAGTGGCTACACCGTAATCGCTGGCGATTTGCTCCAGAGTACATGAGTTTCGCGTAGTAGACTTAACTCGGTTTACTCTGGCACAACCCAGGAGCTCCAAGATATGGAGCCGCACGATTCGTATTACCAGTCACGATCGCTGACTGCGCTATCTCGACTGGCAACCCTTCGCACGATTTCCCACGGGTTTTTCAAATCGGATCACATCAGTGGCCACTGGGTATCAAGCTTCAGTTGTTCCAAATGTTTCTGGAGAAAATTAATTACGTTTTTGTTGTAGTTCTTTGCATCAGACTATGTTTGCCAAGTATTGTTGTTATTTCATATTTGGCTACACCTTCGTTATTACAGATTGACTCCAAAAAGTATGTGCTCGAAAGACAGAGTTTCTCCTGCTTTCGTTTATTCACCTGATTATTTTATGCCAGTGGAAAATTTTCGAGCGCAAGGAATTGGTGGTTTCCCAGCGGCCGCGCGGTCTAAGCCTTGGGTCTGCAGCCGTTCGCTTAATGGGATTGCGGTTTCGAATCCCGCCTGGGGTCTGGATGTTTGTCTCTTCTGTTTTGTGTGTTGCCAGGTAGAGGTATCGTCGGGCTGATAACTCATCCAGGGAGTCCTACCAGGTGTGGTATGCCTGAGTGTGATCGTGAAGCATCCACAGTGAGAATGCTGTGACCCACTGTGGGCTGTCATGCCATGGAAAGGGAAATAACTGATGGATTTCTCTTTAGTTATTGCCATTATGAAGTGTAAGAACAGAGTTCTCTTCTTCAAGTTTCACTTCCCCAGTTACTGACTTTATCAGTTATAAGCACTCTTCTGATAAACTTTATATTTTCCGTGGTATGTGATCAGACATTTTTATTGACGCCTCTGATAGTTGTGTGTTAGGACAACTCTTCCACTTATTCCTTGGGTAACGAGTCAGGGTAACTTCGTCGGAATAGCAACTTGTCTACGGGTTGAACTATAAAGGCATCGTGATTTGATTCCCGGCAGGGGCAAAAGGTTTTCTCTTCTATAATGCATCCAGACCGGCTTCGCGGCCACCCAGCCAGCCTCCTACACCGTAGATACCGACGGCCCTGGCAGTAAGTCGGACAGGATGTGAAGCTGACCACTTCTATTAAGTGCAAGGTTAAAGATGACAGGAGCTATACCTCGACTCCCCCTTATTTTGTGGCGTACACAGGGGCAACTATATCTTTATATTTTACCTTTACAGATATTATAGTGTATGACGTGGAAGTATTTACATTCATCTGTATGATTTCTAAATTATTTCTCATCCGTACCTGTCTTAATACACGTGTGGATGTAGCTTATGCCGAAGAATTAACTGTAAAGTTAATAATATTTGTGTCTGCTGAACGGGCAGTAGCACCAAGTGAATGCCGCATCGGAGAAACTATAATCAGATTTCTGTTACAAGCCTTCCTTTTAACTAACTGCACGGCGGAAAGTGTGGGCCGTACGGATGCTGCGATCAATGTACCATTAAGCAACTTGCTCGTACGGGCACTTTGTTAGGCCTTTAAGGAAGGCAACCCAAATGGCACATTTTATGTGATACAACTAGAGCTCTCTACGTTGTTGATGGTGCTTTGATTACGTCTAAGCACTCCAGCTACAAACATTCATTCATGGGATCCAGTTTCTTCGGCACTTGATCCAGCAATTCGACTTCTACACCAAAATAATGTTTCAATAATTGTCAAACAAAGCTCATGTTGCGGCGATTTAATCATAAACTTTAGGGACGATCACTAGGCCTTTAATGGGTTACGGCTTATACATATTTAAGAGGTATCCCTACAGGCTGTGTAACAGGATACAGTTTATAGCTAGCTGTGTGTGTTGTGTCATGCAGAAATATGCACCACTCCACAATATTGTGGAAACGCAGAAAATAGAGTATACTCGTATACGTTTGAAAATACGTTGACGTGTACTTGTAAATATTACCATCAAATGGAGGTATTTCGCACGTAACGATGGTTTTGGCAACCTGGTTCTGAGGTGGTAGTCGATAAAGAGGAAGAGGATTCGTATGTGACAGTAGCAGTTGTCCGTAGCAGAGATTCACGATAGTGCCATTCAGAGCCGCTGAAACATTGAGTGGTTGTGCCTTACCATATAGACAGGTTTTAGATCGGCGCAGGCAGTTCTAGGTGGAAGGGTGTCACCTGCCGACAGGTATGGCAGTGGACGGTCTGTGTCAATTCACGCAGACATGTCAGTGGCCATAATTGAACAGTGCTTGGTGAAGGCGGGTGCTGGACTCTGTCAGAATTAGTCGAGAACGTAGGGATTTCTGGGTCTAAAATGCTCCGAATTTTACGACAAGGCTTAAGGATGCCCAAGATTGCTGTCAAGTGGGTGCCGCACACTTTTTATTTTGTTGCAATAATAGACGCACTAAGGGACACGCCATATCAACCTGGAAGGATTGAGATACGAAGGGGACAATATCTTAAACCTAATAATTGCGATCGATGAAAGATGGGCAAGGGCCTACGAACAGGAACTCGAGAACAGCCTTCCGAATGGCGTCATCCGCAGTCACCACGAAAACACAAGGTTCGATGAAATCCGTCACCAACGAAGCTGATGATCATTTGGGCGTACGAAGTCCGAGGCTTAGTTTTGTGTTATCCTGCTGCACGGGATGGAACCGTGAATGCTCAGTGTCACAGTTCTTTTCTGCAGTACCAAGACGGGAGAAGCGCCAAGAACTGGTTGAAAATATCACCATCCTGCATGAAAATACTACAGCCCACTCAGGAGACAATTAAGAACGTTCCCTGGCCTTGGGGTGGGAAGTATTAGAGTGCCCTCCTTATTTTCTCGACCCACAGTCCATGTGACAACGATCTGATTCCCAGACTGGAGCATCAATCGTGTGGGAGTGGATTTGCAGAGGGGACGTTCTAACTGCAGTTCTGCGCGAGGTGGCACAAATTAACGCGTCTTTTGATGCGGATGTTGTTTGCCGCCTTCCCAATCTTTCGTAACGCACCGTAGAGAACCTCAGGGACTACTTAGAAGATTGTTAGCAGTTCGAACGAGTATTTTATGTTGTAATTTATGTTCTATGTTCACTCTGTACGTCAAAATGAACCAACAAACCATGATTCAAAACGCGTCTCTTCTGCTTGGCTCCGTCTGTTGATAACATTTATAAGTACATTCCACGCACTTTCAGAATGTATCTAGCCTACTCTATTTCTCGCGTTATAACATTTTTGGTTTAAAAAATAGTTGAGTCTCACGGGGTCAGAAGTTGGCAGCAATAAAGGCAGAGAGATATAGATCCGCTTCAGTCAATGTTACAGCCTCAGTCTGTGTCGAAAAGTATACAGCATGCACAGTCAGCGAAATCGTTATTTAAGAGTGACCCACAAGAGGTGCAGTGTATACACTTCGATCATTGGAAGGGTGATACGTGGGAAACGTAACTAGGTATTAAGATGTCTTTTCAATTTTTCGCTTTCAATTTTCACAGGACGTTTCACTGTTTGTATCTGTTACGTGTACTTTGTTAGTTGTCAGAGCTCACCTGATAACTGTATATGCCACACGGTGTGTTTCGTACGGTTCACGTACTCAACACCGATCATTGCTTAAACAACATTGACTGCTTGGTCTTTGTGACAGAGATGGAGTTTGTTGTCTGTGAGGTAGGAACTGGATTCTTATATACTAAATGGATTTCGGTCTTCACAGACCAAATGATTTTTGCTTTTACCCGTTTTTAGCAAGACATTCTTAAGTAGGGTTGGTGAATGTGAACCCTACGGCTGATGTGGGCACTGTTAATATTTCCGCTGTATAGTCCTGCACTTTTTCGGAAATCTTTGTAATCCGTTCTACGTGTTTATTTTAACGCGTAGGACAGTCTGTTGAACTGCGGCAAGGAAGGCGGCTGTATTTCTTGTTTGTTGAAAATCGCCCAGTCCAGAACTTCTGTAATGTAAGTAAGTAACCACTGGATATGCTGTCATGAAATCTGGAGTTTTTGAATGCATGTCAATAGCAGTGGCTACTAGACTCAGGAACACGATGAGCTTAGGCTTTTCAGTGTAGACGTGGCAGAAATGCTCGGAAGAATATTCAAAACCAACGTCTGCTATTGTGGGCCCCACACACCTCCTCGGGGACCACTTTACCCGCTACTTTGTTTTTCCTCCTAAGCTTACAAATGTTTATATATAGCAGTAAAAGTAAAGGTAAAGCAATCCCATTACAGGCCTGGACAGGCCCTGACGGTCCCAGGAGGTTGGGGGTCCCAAATTTCAAGACGATCGACACATGAAGGTTGCAAGGTTGTCAGCCCTACGCACCGGCCGATTTTACCCCGCATGAAATATTCCTGGTACTCATTTCTGTTAGAGACTGTGTCGACCCTAGGGCCAAAGTGCGGGCGGAAGGATTATGTCAAACAAAAAGCGCAATGACACCGTCGGGAATCGAACCCGCGATCTCCCGGCTTGTAGTGCAGTGCCTCATTTTGTATAGCAGTAGTACCAACAAAATACACACAAGTATATTGAAACTAATTTATATGCACAATCAACCCTTACATGTTTCGGCGAAACACGTTGCTATCTTCAAGGACGTAAAATACAAAGGATGAGTGCATTAAAATTATACTTAAATTGCTAGAGTGTGAGAACGAGTCAACAGGTACAAAATTACAATAATGAAACCAATAGTTTAAAATACATGAGTTTTTACTAGTAAAAATATACTAATATTATGTTGGACGGTATGCATAGAAATTTCATTTGGTAATTCATCGTGTGGGGAGGAATGGCTGCGGTGTCTGACTTGCAATGACTGGGTCCATGAAGACTGTTTTGAGGCTAAAAATAGAGTTATGTTTGCTTGCGACCTTTGCTTGTGGTAAGTGTACAGTAAAATCGGATCACAGTTACGAAAATTCGGCCATATTAAACAAATACGTTTATAGACTATGCGAGTGTTTTTCTATTCCCGTTATTAAGTTGGGTCTGTTTTAATCTAAGTCCGTTTGGTGTTCATATTTTAAGTTGATGTTCTTTTGAATGGCCAGTGTGTTTTTTATAACATGCATGTTTGGATTCAAGACACAAGGGATTAGTTTCATCACGGACAAAGAGGGGTTAAGTGGACCCGGGGCCCACTTCAACACACCAGTGCGGCGAAAGTGGGTTTTTGAGTCGTTTGACTAATTTCAGTATAACTTCCAAACGCTTGTATACTGAAGGGCTTTACCACTGTTACATAATAGCTGACATTTCAAGGGTCATCATTAGAGCAAATAAAACATTACAAATTTTAGAGAGCAATACTTATGCAAATTTTAAACAGCAGGAGTCCACATTCACCAGCCCTTCTATAAAATTAACGCGTAATAACTGTCCGCATTTTTGATAAAAGTAGTAACCATACTTCGAATAAAATTTGGTACGGAGAATTCTGGACTAGAAGTCGTCCACAAAATTGAATTTTGGTTTTATGAGTCAACTGTAACTCCCATGTCAAAGGACGTTTGTTGGAACGTTGTTACATAGTATAAAATATGGATTTTATTAATTTTTGCAATGTTTGTTTCAAACATTCCTTTACGTGGTGAATATTCAACAAAATATGCCATGCAAGTAGAATGATCTAAAGTTCACGTTGTGTAGTGTTTATAAGGTCACTAACGTTTTACCCACAATGAATGAACGCCAGAAAGTGTGACGTAATTAAAACTGAGAAAGAACATGTTTGGGTCGTGTGTATATTCCACTTAATTACACCTGTTGCTCTGGCTACCGAAACAGACGCTTCTATAAAGCATATTTCTTGAAATATTAAAAATTATAAAGTTTCTGTCTCCAGTGATTAAAATTAAATAGATCCAACGGACTAGATGAACTAAGTGCTTCGTCGCCTTTTCATGTGAGGAAAGAAACATAGCAGTCTTCGTAAGCATTGTGTTGCGTTCCGACTACTAAGACGATGGCAAAAGTTAGGAGCCTACTAGTATTGAACGTTTAGAAACGTAGAGCGATTGCTGTTGACGATTGATTGTTGGTGCAGCTTTACTAGTGATCAGTCTGTAAAGAAATGTAAAATAAATATAATGAAGTAAAGGTAACTAACTACCAAACTATTAACTAAAGAACTAACTAACTAACTAACTAACTAACTAAACTGAACTAAATTAAACTAAACTAAACTAAACTAAACTAAACTAAACTAAACTAAACTAAACTAACTAGCCAACTGAATAACTAGGTTCATGGAGCAGAATCCTTCTTGAGCAGCGAATATATTCTCAGTTTGCCTACAATTTTCTCGCACAGTGTGGAACCCCTAATTTCGTTACTGCAGTCCAAGAGCCCGCCATCGGCCCCTAACCCACAATCACATGACATCAGCCTACAACCTGCTGTCGTATTTCGTAAAGAAAAATTTTAGGCGCGCTTGCAGAAGTTTTCAAAAAGCTTTTAATAGCATTGTCATGCCTGTCTTTTCGTCCGTCTTTGCGCATGGAACAACTGGGCTGCTACTCCATGAATTTTCATGAAGCTCTATATTTGTGATTTTTGTGAAAATTTGTCGACATATTCCGATTTTGGTTAAAGTCGGACAAAAACAAACATTTTGTATGGAAGAGCTGCCTACATTTTAATACTGGCCATTACTTTTTATAATCGAGAGTTCTGTATGAGGTACTAGCTTAGACTAGAGAAACTTGTGAATGGAGCATCGGGCATGTTGCATTGTACACGTTGAGTTATCGACCACTAAGGGATATCGATTTTAAATCTCAATTACAGTACATTGTCTCGTCGACTGTAAATGTGTTACCAAGGAGAAGTCTTATAATGTGTGTTAAAGTACTCGGTCTCTTTTGGAAAGTATTAATGAACTCGACATCTTTCGGCAATAAGAGAGCGAAAGCGCCAGAAGTGTGACGCTGTGCGGACACGTCCTGACTTTATTATTCTCATCCCATATCCGTCTGTGCCTTCAGAGTGCTCTTGTTTGTTCAGGACTTCCTACCACGAGCGTAAATGTATGTTTCTTCTCTCCCATATGTGTCGTACATTCAGCACACGTCATCCTCCTTGATGTGACCATCCTAACAATATGCGAGAAGTGCAAATCACGAATCTTCTCATTATGCAGTGTAAGGTCAGGGCGTGGTGGTGGTTTTTAAGGCCCAAAATACGTTATACGGACAGTTATATTCACGTCCATAGCCGCTCAGGATCTTTCACTCTGATCACCTTCCAGGCACAGTCTGGTCACGTATAGATGCATTTAATTGCTGACAAAGAATATGTTACCTGAACGTGATCGGTCCTTGAACATACACGTAGGTGGGAAGTGGGCCTTTAGGATAAGTCAAATATTAATCTGGCTGTTGAAGTCTTGTCTTAAAATACTATTCTGATAGTTGTGTAATGAGATAAATTTTGAAACAAATACGCCTGTCTAGAATTCGTGTGGGCCTACTTCGTGGTCATCAAATGCAGCCAGTTTATTGGCTGCGTACTTATGGTGTTCACGGCTGTGACGGTCAGGTTTATTTTGTGCTTTGTGACAGCTTGGACGTAGTTAACCAACGTTTCGAAGGAGCACTGTCTCTGTCTTCATTGTGTTCCTTCAAAAAGGAAGTGCCCTCATGTTAGACCACGCAGCGTAATGAACCAGAAGAATATAGTGTATTTATTGTCATTAACTGTGACCTCGTACACTGTTACACGATTATCATTCATTTGATATGAGGTTTAGATAACTCCATTACCTTAGATTGAGATGTATAGCGTCGAGTGACAGAATGATTGCTGAATACTGTATCCCGATATAAAAGGGGACGGTTGTGACGTAACCTGAACTACTGTCTCAGTACTTACCTTGGGGAGAGTGAAGAAATAGACAAGAAACCTGTAAAACCGTAGACAGAATAGCAGGTCTCTGGACTCGTATTTGAACTCGGGACTTCCCGAATACAAAGCAGGCGTGTTATCCACTAGACCGCGACGTTTGGTCTGTCCCTTGAGAAAGTGAAAGAGCTACGTTGAGCAGGGCGAGCAATACATCACCCAGCGAAGCGTTTAGACATTTACAACAAGAGCTTACATTGCTGCTAGCTAGGTGTGTAACACGTTACGAATTGTGGAAATCACAGTAGACTTTTTTCCATCGTTTCGTTATTTTTGTCTCGGTAACGAGTCGTGTATCTTGTCAGCAGCGCAAGATATTCTAAAAGTAATGCAGCTGTGAATGGATTTATGTCTCACATTTGGCCGTTAAAGAAGGGAGAGAGCGATCTGCTTATAGGGGATTTAGTTTCAGTACATGAGCGAGTGAAGCAACATCTCTGTAGCATAAGTTATTAAAAAAACTAATCTACCTTTGTAACGTGTAGACTGTTGACAAGTTCACAGAATTTTCTGATGCAAGATATTCGGTGTAATATGCTTCTTGTAACTGTTGCCGGTTATAAATAACCTGGAACATCAGCTGTGGAGGTTGTAAATATTCTACGTTTTTAAAAATTCTTCTTATGCGTGGTTTAAGAGGGAATTATAAACATGAACATATCTTTCATATTTTAAACGAGGGATATGCTTAGACACCGAATAATCTGAGAATTAAATGATATGAGAAGGTCTGTGTTTCTGCCTGTAACCTCCTTGTGCCGCCTAAATGTTTCAGCCGATTTTATCCGTCTGGCTAGATTTGAGGTTCTCACGTATGTTATCGTGTAGAGAGTCCTGTCGTCTGGTATGTAACACATAGTGTGATAGGCAATATGGATGCAGTACATTCCACCGAAACGTCTGTGAATTTTTAGCACACTACTTGGTGTCTCATACCAGATGACAGTATTCTTCAATATTTGGTAGATTTATTCTAATTAACGTAGAGGTTTAATTGCCGCAATACTTTTGCTAATTCCTCAACTGCCATAGTTTTATAACATTTTGTCTCAACTTTACAAACTGGAGTTACCAGTTCAAAGTATGCCCAACTTAAACAGAAAGGGCGAGTGAGGTAAGTGTTACGAACTACACTGTTTTCCTGTTCCGTAGCCTGTGACGTCGATGAAACTTGGTGCATGACGCACAGTATTGAATGCTAATGAATGCAGAAGAGTCTTTTCTATGAATATGTCGTGCGAGAGGTTGGCAATTAATACGTGGGGTGGGTGGTTGGAGCCACAGCTCCTTGTATGTAAATGAGATAGGGCCTAGACTGTCAAATTAGGAGCCAACTGTACGCATGACATTTGGTTATTCCTATTTCTTCCCTTGCTTTTAGTCGGCAATTCATCCTCTCTCTCCCGCAAGCTAATTATATGTGGGCAAGTTCTTTATAAAGTTGGGGTAAGGGTGGCGTTTATCAACAGGTTGATGTTGTTTCATGCGCCGACAATTTATTGAACATTTGTCTTAGAAATAATATTCTAGAGGGCGTAAAGGGTGTTGTCGTTTACTCAGTAGGGTGATTAGAATAAACTAAATTCTCAATTCATCACTATTTTGTCACATAACAAATCATCAGTTCCCGACCTCAAAGGCATTCAGTCATATTTCATGCAATGTTGTTTGTCTCCAGCTCAAAGTAAAAAACGGTGCGTCATTTGTAAGTCGTAGATAGATATTGACATACACGTGGTAACGTGAGAACATATCCCGAGGAAATCCAATGAACGCCATCCTCAAGGGGGGTGACGGGGGGAGGGGGGAGAGGGACGGGGGAGGGGGGAGAGAGACGTGGCACGTTCGCAGACACAGCAGAGAGACGTGGCACGTTCGTAAATACATCAGAGAGACGTGGCTGATGCGCAGACACAGCACAGAGACGTGGTTCTTTCGTAGGTGAAGCAGAGAGAAGTGGCTCCTTCGTAGATCCAGCAGAGAGGTGTGGCTGCTTCATAGATGTAGCAGAGAGACGTGGCTGATGCGCAAACACAGCAGAGAGACGTGGTTCGTTCGTAAATACAGCAGAGAGACGTGGCTGATGCGCAAACACAGCAGAGAGACATGGTTCGTTCGTAAATACAGCAGAGAGACGTGGCTGATGCACGGACACAGCAGAGAGGCGTGGTTCATTCGTAGTTGAAGCAGAGAGACGTGGCTCATTGGAGGATGCAGGAGAGAAACTTTGTATTGCTGTAGGTTTAGCAGAGTCGTCTGCGTTCTTATATGCAGAAGAGACACCGGTTTTGAATTTGTATTTAAGGTAACCAACCACTCATATCCACCTAGTGTCGGGACTAAGAATGCGTGGAGCAATACCGTGTCTCCGCTGATGCCATCATGGTGTGGTACTTTTTTAAGCATCGGAACAACTTTACACACCAGAACATTATCAGCTTGAGATGAGACCAGTTTTAACACCATAATTACATTTTAAAAATAATAAATCTTACAGTGATGAGCATTTTAAACGGACTTCCAAAGTTTTGGAAGGGTGTTCACAGGACGAGTTCTGGTGTTCCGCTGTGACGTAATATACGACTGTTCTTACTGCGTATGTGAAAAGGCGCACGAAGAAGAAAGCCGAGCGGAGCAGGAAGTAGTCCGAATGTGTTCGTGTAAGGTGCTCACCAGGTAGTCACACCATAACAAGTCTGTGCAGGCACAGATGGGAGGCGGAGGCACGGCTCCAACCCGTTTGCAACTTTAATGCTAGAAGAGGGTGGCTGGTCAGCGCCACGACCCAGCCGCTTTACCCCTGGGAAAGACGCGGTACCCGTGGTACAGGAGGCTGGGTGGACCTCGGGACCCGTCTGGACGGGTACAGAATATCTCAGCCCCACCGGAATTCGATTCCCGAGCCGCCCAAACCGCAGCGAGTCGATATACCGACTGCGCTATCCAGGCCGCCAACATGCTCGCTACCTCAAGCAAAAAGAAAGACGAAAACTGTAGTAACGTCTGTTACTTCAACACTCATAGTCGATAACACTGATAAATACACCAACAAAATGCACTATAGACGATAGAATCACTTTTTATTCACTCACTCCATCTACCCCGACATGTATCAGTGCGTCATGACACCATCTTCAGGGGGAATTTTTTGCACTTCAAAGACCTTTGTCACTAGGAGAGAAGCATACAGATTATGTAATATTGTTGCCAAACCACATAACATATAAACACGCACTGTGCCCTGTTGGATTGTTAAAAATTAAAACAGTGAGGATAAAAGTAAGGCGGTAAAAACACTAGTGTTGATATCAATGACTACATCACGTTTCACAGCTCATGTCACAACATCCTACTGAGAAGCCAGGTTGTGCAGTCGATAGGTATGGTTTACAACCAGAATGGATGGCAAATGTAATGTATTCTGTATTGAGTTCCTGTTGTGTACGTGTTGGGCCGGCTGTATTGCGAGTGTACATTCCTAATACAGCCGGCCCAACACGTACACAACAGGAACTCAATACAGAATACATTACATTTGCCATCCATTCTGGTTGTAAACCATACCTATCGACTGCACAACCTGGCTTTTCAGTAGGATGTTGTGACATGAGCTGTGAAATCTGATGTAGTCATTGATATCAACACTAGTGTTTTTTATCGCCTTACTTTTATCCTCACTGTTTTAATTTTTAACAATCCAACAGGGCACAGTGCGTGTTTATATGTTATGTGGTTTGGCAACAATATTACATAATCTGTATGCTTCTCTCCGAGTGACAAAGGTCTTTGAAGTGCAAAAAATTCCCCCTGAAGATGGTGTCATGACGCACCGAAACATGTCGGGGTAGATGGAGTGAGTGAATAAAAAGTGATTCTATCGTCTATAGTGCATTTTGTTGGTGTATTTATCAGTGTTATATATAAAAAATGCACGGTGAAAACAAAGTGAAAATAACTCATAGTCGAGCTTTAAATAGAAAGGATATTTTGTCTCTCTGAAAGCTATGAAGGCATACGGGGGAGGTTATAGCTCCACTTATTTGTAAACTCGGCACTTTATGTCGGTTAATGGTCAGTTTCATGTCCTGGCCGCCTTAACCGCCGTACTCATTGCCTAGGACGCTCAAGAAACATACACTTTGCATTTTTCGATAAGCATAATGTCGCTTTAAGTGGATGGTGTAAATTGGAACTGGAGAAGTTAGGGCTGCATCTTGAATGCCATTTGGAGTCCGAGCAAATTGAACAGTCTTACTGATGAATGTGATGATTTAATGTGCCTCTTTCGGTAACCGTACAATCCTTTTGCGGTGAGCTAAACATGAAGCCCCCGATTTTGTACAGCTGAACTGGAGGGTCACACGTTCGTACGCAGAGTGTTACTTGATTATTCAGCGGGTGAGTGCGTGTAAGAAAATGTTATTTATATTGGCTTTTGTGGGGATAATAAGTAACTGTTACGGCCACTGATATGAAATTAGGGGAGGCGATGTCCTATAGGTCTAAAATTTTCACGGAATTTGCTCCTTCGTTAAAAATTACAAACATGGAGACGGCGCGAATGTTTCAGGTTATTCGTGGAAATTTTTAATCGATTGCGGAGGTAGTGCAGATTGCATTATTAAGTTGTGAAATGATTATTATTATTATTATCATCATCATCAGTTATGTTTACCGATCCCCACCAACCCTCACAGAAATGTACATTAAAGCAGGCAGAAATAGATCATTTTCGGCAGTCATTTTGGAACTCATTGTTTTAGTATTTAATTAACCTCATTAAACATAGTCAACTTCGAAAAATGTGAAGCCAGCCCATTTAAAACTTCTACAGATGCAAATTAGAGAACCCCAGATGTGTGACTTCACTTACGTTCTTTACGCAGCCACAGAAACTTACCCGAGCGCTGCATACAGCACGCTTTTCCTTAATTACATTTAACGACCAACATGGTTTATTTACTGTACACCTCGTATTAAACGACCGCTTTTCTGCGTTGTTAATATGAAGGCAGATCAGTGAGTGAAGACAGTCACTATTTACAATGCAAATTGAAACTACAAAGAGACAGTTCTTGTGCGGATGTGAAGAGCTGTAACCACGAAATTAGTACATTGTGCAAAATTATGCTGCTGTAAATTACATTGTACATGAAACAGACAAGCGTTTGAGAAATGTGCTGAGAGAGATTTGCGTAGCTATAAATAATGTTTCCAGATGCTTATCGCGAAATCGTGCATATATCTTGCTAATTTCTTTGCAGCCAAGTCCATAGACCCTATAAGTCTCGCCCGTTCCATCCTATTAATAATTCAAGGTTACGGAAACAATGCAAGGCCCATCAGTGATTAATTTTTTTTCACCACGCTGCCTTCCGCAGCCGTGTGTTTAAATGGCACTGACTTTGTAGAGATGGGGCCTACCTAATCTCTTATCCAGTGGTTAACGGAGTCTTCTTTGTCTGGAGTAAGGTAGATGAGGCCTGGATGTGACCAGTCGTGGCTCTCTAGAGTGGAGATTACGAACTCGTCATACCGTATTCTTCTTCCTCTGCATACAGTGGCGCCTGTCTTTAAACTGAACCTGGGCACAACGAAAAACCTGTCTAGCGGAAATGTTTTACAGCGCCAAAAATCCAACTTCATGTGCCTGTATTAAACGGAACCTTGCAACGGAAAAAATTTCGGTTCCTTGTGGTTCTGTTATAGGCAGATTTCACTGTAGTGCAAACTCAGATGAACTCACGATACGGGTAAATTCGTGACATTTTTCTCCAAGGAGTTCACAGCCATGTCAGAGTAGGTACAGCTTTGAAATTGTTGTGGCAGATGGTAAAAAGGTCTGGCTTTGCACCGATACTTCGCGCGCTTTTATATCAGTTTTCTGAGGGATTCTGCTGCCTTTTTCCGAAAAGATGAGAAAATCTCGTAATTTATTTTTATGATCTTGTCTTGGAATGCTAAATCCTTCTTTATAAATGCTAGTTTACAGCTAGGAACACAACGCCCATAGCAGGCTGCTCAGTGTACTTGTAGGTCATGGCAGGTGAAATTTTTTACAGGTGCGCGGGGTGGTGGTAGGTAAACGTAACCCATGTTTTGGAAAAGAGGGTTGGACATTTGTTGCAGGTGTCAGCGATGGTTTACATGATATTGATGTATTGAGTTTCGTAAGAAAAGAAGAGGGAAAACCATTGATCTTTGCGATATGTAGAATTGTATTCCACTCTTTGTGTTTGATTTGTGGGGTTAGGGGCAATTGGTGCCTCTTATTGAGAAGCAGTAGGAAACCTGCCAACTGCTACCACCCCCTTGGTGTGTAAAATCACTGCTCTTTTTCGGAATACCATAAACAAAATTGCATTTTGCACAAATAACACCATCTACGATATACGCAAAATCCGGTCGCACAATACCAGCACATACAAAGTGGTGTTTATCAACTAAAATGCTACATATGTGACCTTTCCTATTAGGTCAAACTGAATAACGTTTGGAATCAAGATTCAAGGATTGTATTTGGTATATTATTTCTAGTAACCCCCAGCAAGTTTATTCTCTCCATATTTTACTTAATGCACAGGAATGTGGATCTGTGAACACCACCATGACTTTGTTACATCCGCGCACTAAGGCGGACGAATGAATAACCAAAAAATTGTGACATCCAGTCTTTTCACCAACAAAACATGATTTTCAGGATACAAGCACAACAATAAAAAGCCCTCTTTAAATCTAATATATGACACTCAACTCAACCACGCATGCGCGTGACTCCTTTCCTTTTCCCATCATGCTGGACTCGATTTCAGTTCTAAGCGGTCAACTGTAGTGTTTACGTCACAACTAATTTGCTTGGTACGTACATCATCGACTACCGTTTTACTTTCCCGGTATATACTTAGTCATTATTCTGTTTACGTATTAGCAAAATATTTTACGTACATGTTCTTACTGTTATTACAGGATGGTGGTTTACTACACTGCACCTTCTATGCACACGATCCATTAAAACACATTCGATTTCACAACAACGTTTTATCTCTATCTTTTAAACTTATTTTTATAATCATATTTTAACTATAGCTTTATACTCTGATTATATGGTGATTTTCAGTGGTGGAATGATTCTGACACTTTTTTAATTGTAACTGTATTATTGTTTATACCTCCCTGAAGATAGTCGCATAGGTGGCCGAACCATGTGGGGTGATTCCCTGTAACTAAATTATGTCAAAATACTAGTGTACATTTCTTGGTACTGATATGGTATTCGTTTATTGAATACACCGAATATGGTCCATATAAAATTGAAGAAATATGCTCCGTATGATCTGAATCAGGAAGGATACTTTTTTTTCATTTTATTACAGAAATAGATATAAAATACCCATTCAGATTCATGCTATGACAGCTTTGTGTTTAAGCAAGCCCGGCGCAACTTTGCTTTTTCTTTAAGTTTTAATAGACAAGTGAGACAGAACATCTTGACCACATATCATTCTGCACTCTTGTTCGTACAAGGTCCTGTTTCTTCTTCCGTGAAGCTTGAATGAACCGAATCGTAATTACGCTATGAAACAGGGTGGGGTAGGCCGCTGCAGACGTTTGTTTTTCACTTAGTTCCGGTCGAGTCACGTGGTACAGGACGTAACCCGCATGTGTTGCCAAGTTCTAGCAGAGCAAGTCCCAGTTCGAATCCCAGACTTGTCATCTTAAGCTCATCAGCAATTTAATGTCTTTATGACACTCAGTGTTATTATACGGACATTTGCCACTGACAGGCCGAGCACAAATTTCGTGTCTGTGGTGAATTATTCCAAGTTAGCGGAAGGGCAGTTTGTTACAAAGGGTTTATCTAACAGTTTTAAGTTTTATAAGTGGTGTTTGGGCAGATTGGTTTACAGTCATATTTCGCTGATTGACAGATGCAAGACGTGGTAATTCGTCTGGGAAAGATGGTAGCACGAAGCTAGGTCTGTGCGTTAAAACTGGAAGATGAGTTTGTAAGTCAGCCCGAACAACAAGATTTAAGTGCAGGTATAATTTTTACTCAAAATAGTCCTACACAACTTGCAAAGTAGGATAAAATAGACTACATGTTTCGGCTTATTAAGCCGTCATTATGCCCTTATTATGAACTTTAGACAGACAATTAACACTGCAGTAGGTGCGAAATCTCCACCTTTACGTGTAAATGTATGTAAAATTCTTTTAAAGAGGGATTTTAACACAAAATACCTTTCTATGTATATGATAAGTCTTCACAAAACCTGCACCAAACTGGGTCACGAGAGTGGAAAGCGCCTTACTTTTTACAAACAATAGACGAAGCATATTCCACTGCTTCATACAAAGCCAACAGTTTCGAAATCAGAATTACGTGTTGCAGATTTAGACAGTTATCAAGAAACTGAATCGGAGGAATTTAATGAGCGTGAATCAGGGATTTTTTTTCTCAAGGTTCGACGGCCCTGGTAAGCGTAAGCCTCCACTATGAGCTCCTCGATCAGACTCAGACATACCGCACTCGGTAGGACTCCTCTAGACAAGTGATCGGCCCCCCGCAGAAACCTCTGTATGACAACACACGATACTTAAAGGAGAGACATCCATACCTCAGCGGGTTTCGAACCCGCAATCGCAGCAAAAGAACGGCCTCAGACCTACGCCTTATAGCGCGCGGCCACTGGGATCGGCAGTGCTTGTATTTACGTGGGCAATAACTGATGATTATCGAATCAAGGGATTTGTTAATTACATGCGTGTATTTAAGTGTCACTTTAGAGTCTGGCTTTTTGCTAATAATCAAGCTAGTAACAAAAGTTCTTCAACAAGCCGTGGATGAAACACAGTAAATCAATAAGCAAATTGCTTATTGTGAATGTGAACTGATTAGCACAGTTGACTAAGTGCGTGTACTGAACAATACCGAAGAATATGTTAGAACAACTCCACACTTGAGTTGTGATTAACGACCTGTCTTACCACCTGTCGGGTCACCTTTCGTGAACACCAACGTCAAATTCTCCTCCGTAGTGTTTAGCTGGCCGTCTTACAAATCCCAACATTTATCATCCATTGCAATTAATGTAGGAATTCCTACTAGCGGTCATCGTTACATCAACTACTCATCCGGATATCTCTTGGCTGATCTGGAAGATGTGAAAACACTGAGTGATGTGGCTGCACGATACAGGAAGTTTTCGTCAATCTACCGACCGAAGACTGAATGTTTTGGAAGAAGGCTTTTCACAGACTTCCACTGTGATTGGTTTTTGTTTTTTAAGCCAAGGTCAATCTTCATAATAAATGGAACTGAATGTGAAGTTGGAGCATATTTGATCGTTATCTTTTGGGCATTTAAGATGAAGATCTTCTGGGATACGACGACATGTAGTCTGGTTAAATGTTACCAACGTTTTGTATGACACCGCTGTTAGAACTTCACATTTCACATTGTGGACACTGTCTCGCTTTCCAGTTTGTTTTGAACTTAGTTCTGTTTCGAGATTTATAAGGCGGGAGTACCAAGATTCCCGTCTTGTGGGATGTCGAGCGGTGTACTTGTAGTTTTGTAGATCTACAGCAACATGCTGCAAACCGCAATGTGTGAAGAGACCAACAAGGCTTGATATCAGAGGGGATGGCTGAGGAAGCCGATGTCGATGGAGGTAGTGCGGCTTACTCTTCCACTCTGATGACTGCGGCATCAGGTTCCTTCGAAGCATTGGTACGCATCTGTTAAGGCACAGGTCGATAGTAGTTATGTTTCCACCTTCAGGTGGCAGAGCCAAGTAAAAAGTCATGCTTATTTTCTTCCCTTGAGGACTTCTGTTTTCGAATTCTAGATTAGCTTTGTCAGCGAGCTCAGCTAAACAGCATTTCTTACTTTATGCTGTCACCTGATAATGGAAAGAGGAGCGGTTTTCGAAACGACACAATGTACCTCCAGTGTCAAAAATCCCCCATTTGAAGTCCAAAAAAGAATACCATGAAGTAACTTTTCGTCCAGTCCTTCCCGATATATGAAAGAGCATTGTTTTATTTTAAGTTTTCAGGCTTTGCCTGTTTGTCTGTTTGATGTGAGTACTATTAATTGAGTATGGAGAAAGTGTGGAATAATACTGGCGGGGAAAACCGAGGTACTCGGAGAAAAGCCTGTCCTATGGTCACTTTGTCCACGGCAATCCCTGGCCAGTCCATCTGAAGATGGACTGGCCAGGGATTGAACAAGGGCCTTCACAGTGAGAGGCCGGTGACTAATCACCTGAACCGTAAAGTCTAAAATTAATATAAATTTCATTTAAAAATTAAGTTCATACCTCGCAGAGGACAGACAGCCTGTTGTCTCAGTTGTACACAACAACCAGTTAACACTTTTCGGGGAAATCGTTGTTTACTGTGACAATTATGTGTACGAAATACATAAATACACTACGTGGACAAAATTTAAAGTTTAGAGTTCTGAATCTGGCGGTACATATTACCACCACTAAAATTTAAGGGCCAAAAAAGGGAGAAATGTTGGTATGCACCATCATTAGTCAGCTCCAAATTTAATGCCCGTGACAGGCCTCCTCTCACTGCAAAAGTTTGTCATGGCTTTGATGTACCTATCCTTGACATCAAGGGGTTCAAACGTAACGTATTGTCGTGATGGTGTTAACTTTGCTCATGAAAAAACGGTTACCTTTCGTTGCAGGTTGCGGCATGATAAGAACGGAGGCGCGTGGTGCCCGAAGCATATGGTGACACGAGAGGCTCTGGAATACCTGGAAGTGAATCTGCACACGATGCATGTTGTTGTTGCTGTCCAGACCCAGGGACGGTTTGGGAACGGGATGGGTCAGGAGTACGCCGAGGTGTATATGCTGGAGTACTGGCGCCCTAGTTTCAACAGTAATATGTGGGCTCGTTGGAAGGATCGCAGTGGCAGACAGGTGAGTTCTGGATCCATTTACTGCATGTCTGAGGAACAAAGGGTGTTTGTATTTCTTCTGTAGTTTTCTGAGACGTATTGGTTGTTAACTTATAAGTATGGAATATACTCATTAACATCATGGGGGAGAGGTCTTTGTTGGAGTCTTAATAATTAGACCCCGCTGATGAAGTAAATATATTCTGTAGTTCCACTGAGTTCAATTGTTAATAGGTACGCTTTGCTGAGAAACTTTGCGGTGAACCCTGCTTGAATCCAGTCGTTCCTTTCATAGTAATTTCTGTACACTAAATCAAGAGTTTATTTCACTCGCCTATAAAACATTTATCTACTTCAGTTCTTGGAGATTATAGTCATCGATATTGACGCCCTTCTAAACTCGTACATTAAAATTTGAAATATATTAAACTATGTGCGCGTCTGACATTTTGCAACTTATCGTTTTGGTTCCAACACAAGTGTTTGGAACCTGTCATCAGGTGAAAGTATTAAACCTGCTGTGTTGTGTCTATTACATGTTGATAGAATACGTTAATTTCTTTTCTCTGACATCAGGACCACAGACAATTTTCGAATTTTTGTATTTTTAACTGAATCGAGACCCCGATAAAGGTCCAAGTTTAAGAATTTACCTTGGTAAAAAAAACTCAAAGTTCAATTTAAATATGTGTTTGCATTATTCTTTTATGACTGTTCAGTACAGAACCTTGAAAAGTTCTGCTGTGACATTTATAAAGTGTGACATTTTTAAAGACAGTATTATGAATACATAGAAGATGATATATTACAACTAAAAAGTAAAACTAAAATTTGCCATATCGCCTGCCTTGAAGGCACAGAAGGGGAGTAAAGTTACAGCTTTACCCTTTCTTTAACCTCTGCGCTGGATGGGGGCGGCTGGTTAATGCCACACGCCGACCGTTTTATCGTCGGGAATGACCAGATGCACGTTGTGTAGGAGGCTGGATGGATCCCAGGGCTGTTCTGGACGGGTGGGGAAAATCTCACTCCCACTGGGATTCGATCCCCATACCGTCCAGCTCCATAGCGAATAGCTATGCCGACTGAGCTATCCCGGCCCACGAATACGACGGCTACGAGAAATATATTGATGTGGTGTCAGTAACTTACAATCAATGTTGTATAACCTGTGACACGGTACAAACACATCTTCGAGCTGATGAAACAGCGATAATTTTTCATGCCTATTTACAAAAGTCGATAGTGCAATATTCCTCAGAAGATCCTGTGGGAAGCTGAGTGTACTTCAGACAAGATGAAAAATATTTTCGAAACCCATAATTATGTTCGTAACACGATAGAACATGTTCATATTTGATGTGCTGAAGTCCGCCACTGTGTACCAAAGACAGTAGGAGGCATATCCCTAGGGTGCATAGCTTGGCAAACACAATCAACGGCGTTGTCAGGCAGGAATATTTACGGGCGAGGTGGGGTAAATCACGCGCGCGCCCCCCCCCCCCCCACCTCAATGCACCACACTACTGTGGGTTTAGATAATGACGCAGGAGTTTTCTTCCTCCACCTCAACCTCATACAAATGAGACTGCTTTAAAAAATTGAATCCCTTTTACTGTGCTAACATCTCACCAGTTATGTAATCCAGTTAACTTACAATTGTAGGAGATCATTACGTAAATTGTAACATTTTACGTCTTACGTCTTCGGAATGAGGAAGGTAACGCACGGGTAAACACGAGTAATGGAGTACAAAATTGGGCTTAAATATTTAAGTGTGATGACGCTGGACTCTTTCTGCATTCCAACTCCCTTACGTTGCGAAATTTACACAGAGTTTTGGACACTGATGTCATATTGCTCAGAAAAAGACTAATGGCGTGCTGTTGTATACGTAGTCGTAAACTTAGGGTTAAATACAATGTGGGGAATTTCTTGATCGGACAGCATTCCAATTGCTATTTGCCTTCATGGCATCGTCGTTTTGCATCATGGTGTCCTTACCTTCAGTTAAAATACAGGAGTCGTCCATAAATAACGTCACGGGATTTTGGCGTAAAATGGACCCCACCCCCTCTTGTCACAATTCGTTACAAAAGTCTGCCCCCTCCCCCGTTCTAAAATAACGTCACAGATTTATGACCCACCCCAAGCCACAAAAAATGAATTTCCTATAGAAATTAGCTGCCGCTGTTCAAAACCAAACACCTAACAGTTCGTACTGTTTTACTAATGCAAAACATCGCAAAAAAGGTGTACAATTTAGGCCTACTGGAAACGGGGACGACAGGCCGTCTTCTACCCATTTATCAATAGCAGGCGACATGCCTAATTGGGGTATGAGAAGTTTAGACAGCTCTGCGCAGAATAATGCTGGTTACATAAAGACTTTTCGTAACGTCACGATATTTCGAACCCCCCCCCCCCCCCCCGCTCGGAGCATGACGTCATTTATGGACAACGCAAAAATTATTCCTATGTTCGCCATCTAGGCATTTGGGGGATGGCAGTATGGCTCAACTCTTAGTCTAGGCTTTAGATGTAGGTTAGTGGTCAGCTTCAAGCCCCGAGGTCTTGACCCACCCCCGAACGGGGTAAGAGCCCCTCATATACCCATTTAATTGGCGTCTGAGTGGGCCCCACCGTCGGTGTGGATGCTTTGGAGAAGTTAACCAACGTGTTTCTCTGCGCAGAATAGAAACATCTTTCCTTGGTTGTTCGGCCAATAGCTTAGTTCCTATGCCGGCTAAGTTGTCCCGGTTTCTCTTTAACTTCAGGTTGTTTAATATTTAGTTGTGACTTGTAACGTGTTAGATATGAGTCATTTGTTTCCAAAAATTGTGGAAGAGGGTGGCGGAAGTGCGCAATGTGACCAAGCAGTCGCAAGCTGACGACCCCTGGGTTATTCGGAGCGTTGTGTTTGCTGACAGTTTTCCTGGAATCACTTCGCCCGCTTTAAGGAGGACGGAATAAGGACTTAGTTGCTTTGAAGGAGAAAAGTCGCTGTTAAGGCGCAATCACACAACGTGCTATGTTATTTGGAATACCTCATTCGTGAGCCTTAACACCCTCTCCGTTTCCAGTTTATTTTCAAACCCTGACGGAAACAGTCAACTTAGAAACCATGGACGTAGAGAGGAGACTTGTTTAAAATAGATCATCAAGAAACAGGTGTGACGAAGTGGAACTGGGCTCGTGTGGCTTAAGATAGTGGTATATTCCTGTTAATAATAATAATAATAATAATAATAATAATAATAATAATAATAATAATAATAATAATAATAATAATATAGATGCATACTGACAGATGTGGCAATACCAGCGGGCAGAAGTGTCACACAAAAGGAAGCAGAAAAGAAACTAAAATACAAGAGTTTATGTATAGAGATACAGCGAATGTGGAACATGAAATGTGTGATTATACCCGTGGTAATTGGAGGCCCCTGAATAGTAACGAGAGGTTTAAGAAAAAATTTAGAAGTCATACCGGGAAAGCATTCAATAGATTCACTAGAGAAGACAGTTGTACTCGGAACATCACACATAATGCGGAAAGTGCTGCAGTCTGAAACTTGATGCCTGAGCTGTGGGGATCACCGCTGGTTCAAGAGGAGTACCAGGGAGAAATGGCCTGTGACACGAGACAACAACAACAACAATATAATAATAATAATAATAATAATAATAATAACGTAGTCTGTCTTACGAGAGGTCGATAACCTCTTCCAAAGCGAGTTCTTCACAATGTGTCATCTAGTGCTTCTTTTATCAGTTTCTAATATCCTGTCGTTTCCTTAAGGTCATCTAGTAACTGTTTACGTCTTTTTCCTCGTCTCCCATCACTTCTATTCTTCCTTCTTTATTTCCTTCAGTATTGTGTTTTTAAGGCAGTTCCTATTCAAGATGCATCCAATCCAATTAGCTTTTTCTATCGTATGTAGGATATTTCTGTCCTTGACTGTATGTAATACTTAACTTCTCACACGGTCGGTCCAACTGATCTCCATCAGTACCACATATCAAAACTTTCCGGCGATTTCTGATCTACTTCCCGAAGTTCCGAAGTTTCAGCACCATACAAAGGTATGCTCCAGATGTAGCACTTTACGAGTTTCTTCCTTAAATTTAAATCCAATTTCCTGATAAAAAGTCTTCCTCTTGTTGAATGCTGCATTTGGCATGGCAGTCCTGGGTTTAATTTTAAGTGTACGTCTTGCATCATTTGTTGTCACTCCTGCCAATACGGTAATAAAATTCAACTTCCATAAAACTCGCGAATTTATTTATCAACTGAGCGACTAACATCTTATTAGGAACTCTGTTATATGAGATGAAGTAATTTTGTAGTGAACCTTACAGTCACGTTACCCACAGTTCATGGGACGACGTTCAAAATTCTTCACGAAATTGAATGCCCCTTTCTCAAGTTCACAAGATCGCTCTATAATACATTAGGCACGAGACTGTGTACGTTTATTTTAGAGCTTTGTGTCGTATAATAAATAATTTAAAGAATAAAAATAGAAGCATATTGGAAGGGCCGTTCTGAGACGGGTGTCTTCAATCCTCTCTCTAATTGTTCTGAAAACGGTCAGTTAGCAGGAACCTAACAAAGGTGGGTCCTACGAGTGCCTCAAACTCTTATAAAGGTATAAATACTGAACATTAAAATTTATAAAGAATAAGTTTAGCCGATGCAATACAAACCGAAGACATTTTCATTGGCAGATAAAGCGGTGGCTAGATAAAAAGGCATTAGTGAAAGGCACAAAATGAGTGTTTTTCCTCCTCCTTGCTGGATTTTTAACGCGGAAATAAGAAAGGAAAGATGGGAGGGGGGGTGGTGTTGTTCAGTTTATGGACTTTGTTGATATTTGTGTCGCAACCATTAAAATAATTCGAATCCCCATGAAAACTTTAAAAAATGACGCAATAAATGTAATTGTGTAGGAAATCTCAATACATATCTGTCAATTCCAATAATGTTTGTACAGTTCTTGTATTTAATATTAATGTTATGAACGTTCATAACAAGCCAGTGTTTTGTTGCTCCCTCAAAACAAATGTCAGATGCACGAGAGAAGATCTGTCATCCGGCGTATTCGGATTCGGTTGTTTGATTATCCATGCGGGAGTAAAAGATTTATCTTGGGCTCCACCGATATTCTCTTCGATTTTTAAGACTTCTTCATAAATAAGAGAGCAAGCAATGTAAAAGATCAGATATTTTCCTCCAATTGGAGTTGTTCTTACCGAAATGGTTTGTGTGCAACTTCGCCATAAGTTTTTATTGTGGAAAATTCAGCCGCTAGGGAAGTTCGAAGTACTCAGCTTGCATAACGTACTTTTACCATTTTTTGTAGTAATGTTAGAATTGTTTTCTTGTTTGTACTGATGTTTTGATCAAATCCTTCGTTGTTTCTGCAGGTTGAGTATCCCGTATCCGAAACTACTAAATCCGAAAACCTCCAAAATCCGAAACTTTATGCGCGCCGACATGAACAAAACACTGTACAGATGTAGATACTTATAAATCAATACAGTGCTCAGTTTGAGGTTGTAATTAAATTAAATACTCTTTGTTTGTATACCCTAAATAAAACCCGTATATTCATAAGCTGTATATGAAACAGAAATGGATTTCGCATTTATATTTGGTTCCTATCCCCAAGGTATCTCATTATAATAGGTAAATGTTCCAAAATACGAAAAAATCCGAAATCCGAGACACTTCCGGTCCCAAGCATTTCGGATAAGGGATGCTCAACATGTAATTAGACTTTGCAGTACTAATACTTGTGACTTAAGGTGCTAAGTTGAGGCGGGAATTTCCTTTTAATGAGAGACGTGCAGTATGCCTGTGGACAGTAGTATACTGACCACTTACAATTACTTGAACGTATGATGTCTTCTGTAAAGTATTACCATATCCTCAGGGCCCACCACTGGACCCTAATCCGAGCCGTATGAATTCAGTTCCCACTCATCCTCCGTGTTCAATTAGATCCATTTTGATATTATCCTTTCATTTGCTTCTTTTTCTTCCAAATGATCTCTTGCATTGAGGTTTTCCTACTAAAACTGTCTATGCACATATATAATAAGGGAGTGTTTTCCTAAATTGAACTTAGTGTGAGAAGAGCTGAACAAAGTTACACATAGATCTGACGAATGTCTGTGCATTATGGCTGAGAGTTATTTTATAACCATTAAGAAATGACTATGAATAGTAAGGTCTTAATCTCGTGTTCATTCGTTGAAACGAAGCGTGTTTGAAAGCCAACACCTTCTTTGCTTATGATCACGCACAAAATTGTTGCAGCTGTTAGTAACATTTTTTGTATGTTCTTTTAGGGTTTATTTACGTGTATTCGTTAAAGCATCAGCCATGACACTCCCCTGTCACACAAACACAGACTAGACGCATCAGCGGCAGTCATCAGGAGCCCGCCCAGGGGTGAACAAAATGGAGTACAAATTGACTTCCTAACACATACGGTCGGATTTTTCAGACTTCTTTTCATTAAATCTGAAATATGGATTTTTACAGAGGTGAATGTGATGAAAACTGTCTTATGATGTGTATGGTGCCATGTAATGTGGTACAAATTTAACCGAAATTTCGTCAGAATATTCTTCCTGAACTGCTTGAGTAGCAAGAGGCATCAGGGGTCTCTGAAATGGTGGTAAATTTCTTTCAAACTGTATGGCGTTACATCAGAGAAGACGGTGTTTTTCGATGCTTCATAATAGCTGGTGGCAGTCCTAAGAGTGTAACGCCACGCAACCGTCCTTCGGCGATCTTCTGCAAGTTATCGTGAATTTCCCTCATAGAACTTTGAGACGCCTGTCCCAGGGAACGTACGGGTCGTGTAGCCTCAGCACTTGGTGATCCACCCTAATATTTCACACACACATACAAACACACGCGGTGGCGCGCACACACACACGCACACACACACACGGACGCACATGCACACACGGAAACACACACACTATATATATATATAGCTGGAGCAACGTAACTGATTTATTTTCAATACAGTGTAAGGTTGAGGCATCACCGCACAAAGAATTAAGGCGATGTATACTTTTGTGCGTGTTTTAATATCCATTTAGGTGGTGTATGTGCGTTTTATAATTCCCACGGTAATTCTTTAAAATATTACACGCCATTATCACCAAGCTACTTCTGACACCGAGCAAAGACTGACTTCCCTCATCCCGCACAGTTCAAATCTTGCCGAATGTCCGCCTTGCGCGCTATTTAGGAATCAACTAACTTTCGTCTTTGCGCCGAAAATAATTTCTTTGTATCCCCCCTCGAGTGTCACTTTATTGGCTCTAACCCTCTCTGTTTTAATCAAAATAAAATGCGCGGGTTACATCGGTAAAGATCACTGGGTGTACCACAAAATGTAGTCCAATCTTTCTCTCGTTCTAACGCTACCTGTAAGATCCATGGGGGGTGGGGAGGAGCGACCCCTCACCACACTGCCTAATGACCCAGCCATAAGTCGCCTTGAGTGTCGAACACAGGACGATCTGTTACAGCTATTATTCTTGTGTGACAGAAGAGGGCAATCCCTTGGAAGCTCTCTGTGTGGGTCTTCTGCGTGTTTTGAAGTTTTAATAGCGGTGTTGCTGAAAGTACAAGTGTTCTATAACATTGCACGGTGTCGACTGGTAAATAATTACGTTTCGAAGGATCGTAGTGCGTTCATCTTCAGGGTTATGCAGTCCTAGAAGACTCTCCGAAATATTTTTCAGTCGACACAGCGTAATATCACATAAGACATGAAATTTACTTGCCGGAAATTTTAAGTCCCCAAACCCAGGTAACTAACTACGCGTGCTAGGGTTATTTCAGAGTACCTGAAACTTTATCTGAGTAACGTCCCATTAGGAGCCTAACGTCTTAGAAATAACAATACCAGCATAGCGGATGTGTAATCTCCGCAGGCCGCAACAAAGCTACCAGCACGTAATGTGCATTCCTAAAATTCAGTATGCGTGTAGGTCTGCAAGAATTGTGTAAATTAGTTAGTTTACCAACTCCATGGGTTTGAATCCTTTTCCAGAAGCTGTCAGTTGTTCATATTACCAATAAATTCCCTCCTTTTGTGAAAGCCTGGAAGTTCACTGTTCTGTTTACAGGAGTATGCTGAATTTTCATACCTTGTTCCTCTAAAAGACATCTGAATATTTTCCACCCTTCTATACCTACTCCTCCTCTCCCATTTACGTTTTCTCACTAAAGTGAACTTCGGTTATGGTACTGTTTCTGCAGCATAAGGGAATAATAATTGAACTTTGGCCGTAATGTTGTTTGTAATTTTCGCCTTTTTTCTTTAACTGTTATAGTGAACTAAATATTGTAGAGGTCCTGATAATAACCACACTGTAAATTCTGTGTGAACTTTTGGCATATCAGCAATTAAAAATATGGTGACAGCGCTGATATTTGAGGAGTTCATGACTGTAGTGACCATCATCCTAATCGTTGTCATCGTAATCTAGCCGTCAAAGAAGTGGATCACTTCTTGACCCCTACCGGTCGCTTTCGCCCAGTAGTCTTTTGAGATATCTTCCCAGTCTCTTGAAACATCCGATTTGTACTTTCAGAATTTCGGAAGTAGTTTTCTTGAATTCTATCGACAAATTGAATCCGGCTGTTTTTGTATTGAGAAATATTGTCCGTTATGTTTTCTGTTCCTTTTAGTGGTCTGTCATTTCTTTCGTACCATTGAAGTCTGTTTGCTACTCGTCTCTTTAATTTCTTTTCGGCAGCTGTATTTTGAATTTTCTTCGTCTCCATTTTCCTCTCACACATAACAACTGGCAAATTCAACGTAGTAGATGTTTGTACTTGTCTAGACTAACCAAAGAAATAGACGACTGATTTTTTTTTTTTTTTTTTTTTTTTTTTTTTTTTTTTTTTTTTTTTTTTGCTATAGCTGGTACCAATCTAACCTCGCTGAAGCAACAGAAGGTTTTGATGAAAAAAGATTTTACGAGTTCTTACCAAAACCGTGTGTACATGGTTTGTCGTGCCATCAAGTCCACATTCATGAGCACATGAGAAGCAAACGTGAAAATAACAGATTTAGGGCTGTCACGAGGGTATCAAGATTGTTTTCTGGAATATGACGCCGTGTATTTCGCTAGATGGTAGTACGTTAGAATACCAAATTTGTTCAACTTTAAAGGATTCTGACGATCTTTTATTTTGCAGTGGACTTGGCTGATATTTTGGGCGTTGTCCATTGTTTCATACTAAAAGACTCACAACATTTCGGAGGATGTATATGTCTCCATCACCAGATAGAAGGAGGAAAGGGATGGTAATATCAGTACCACATAAAGTAATATAAACTAATAAACTAAGTACCTAACTAACTGGCAGACTAATTCGTGTTCTGGAACTAAGGTCTTCTTGAGGAGCTCATAACCAATGAGCCGCTAATCCAATTCCTCGCGTTTTCTGAACACGAAATTCGGTTACCGTGTTAAAAAGAGCCCTCCACTGATGCGTATACTGAACCAGATGAATCTGATAGACACTCCTCACCCAGTCTCTTAGGGAACCATTTTAATATTACCCCATGTGCGCCTGAACCCTCCAAGTGGCCTCTGAATGTCGGGCTTTGACCGAAACGCAGTGTACGCAGTTCAGTGTTCTGTACTTGCTCCCCCGTCCCCCTACTTGCTTACACATGTCAATAAACACGTTTGAATGAGTGTGTTTGAATGTCACACGCTTCTATATTTCGGTTGAAATTCATGTATTTCGTTTGGACGCTGGGGTGTAAAGGAAGGCATATGTAGCCTGCTTTCCTGAAAGCATTCGGTTGGTATCAACGTTGTGTAACGTCCCTTCAAAACAGACAGCAGAGAAATTTGTAACAAAGGCATTTATAGCAACAAAGGTAAAGGGATGGATGTGTCAGGAGTTGCCAGTCAAACTGACTGCTTATTGTAAATGTGACTGACGATTTTACACGCCGATCTAACCTTCCCGAGAGAGACAGAGAGAAAGGTAGCTGTGGGAACAGTCATCCCGCGTCACTGCAGTTTTACCCGTTCAGTTATGTTTTGTGAGAAGAAATGGAGATCTTTCGTAGCTAGGAGGCAGCTGCTGGCATGGAGGTTTTTTACTTTGCTTGAAGGAGACGGAAAGAGTAAGAGAATACTGTTCATGATAAAGTGGAAAATGATAAAATTAATAACAAGTAGTCCACGTGTCGTGTATGGATGCAGATTTGGTACTAAAAGCTGAAAATAATTTACGAAAGTCTGTGAATATCACGTGGTGAATGCACACAGAATTATAATCCAAATTTCTTCTGAGAAGAACCTGCTTTGGATACCTAGGATTATCTGAGATCCAAATGTATAAATGTTAAAGTTGTCGCTACGCTTAATTAAAGGCCACGTTACGAACGTCGGGGGAAGTGGAGATATAAGCTCCAGTAAATAGTGGTCAGTGGACAGTTTTGCGTTGTGGCCGTTTTTTCCGCTTTCCCGTTGGACCGGATTATGGGTGCGCCCCAGAGCCAGTTGGATAGGCGTGTTGTCGTCGCACACACCATGAAGGCATACGGGAGAGCCCAGATGTAGCTCTACATTACATGAGGCGAGTGGCCATGTTTGCGCCTCATCAGCTGTACCCTCGGAGAAAGAACCCGCGGTGCTGACTGAAGAGAAGATTGGGTGGAATCCAGAAATGATCTGGACTTCACGATTCCTCGGTCATAGGGCCCGCAGTCTGGCCAGTATATCGACTGCGCTGTCGCGGGGTATCAGTGTTACAGTGGATCTTAAATCAGTTGGATAAGAGAACATTATTTATTCAACCGACTCAGGACATTATCTATTAGCGGACTGTTTTTAAGACAATAATGCGCATTCATTCCCCATAAATGTGAGAGCCCTTGTAACTTGAAAGAGGGATGCGCTTCGCTGTGATCACCTTTTGTAATTACTCGCAGCTTATTCTTGTTAGCATTGTCATCATCATTAAGCTTTGTTTATTGGAATAATTCAGTCAGCAACTGGCTATGAGATGAATGACCTGTGTTCATTTCCCATCAGAGTCAACATTTTGTTCTCCACCTCGTACTTACTGTACCTTTGTCTATCCAAGCTCGCAGCATTGAGTGAGTGAGTGAGTGAGTGAGTCAGTGAGTGAGTGAGTGAATGAATGAGTGAGTGAGTGAATGAGTGAGTGAGTGAGTGAGTGAGTGAGTGAGTACTGTCTTCTCCATTTTCCGATACTAAAACTGCCGGAGATTTCAGCAGATTAATTACTTACATTCAGTATCAAGTTTAAGATTTCCTGAAGTTTTACATGCACTGATCCTTAATTCGCTGTGGTTTAGTGCTTAAAGGTAACGCCACTTCTGCCTTTCAGTTTTGTCTTCGTTTTGACAGTTTTGCACTGGATTCCACGTCCATGTGTTCTGGAATTCTGTCAAGACGTACGGCACAGGCGTCGTTTTATTTACAGTGTACAAACCATCGTGTGCTACAGGAAAGGAAAACAATTGTTTTCAAAAACATCATAAATGTAAGCTAGCTGTGAAGACGTTGTTAATCTTCAGTTGACTGTGTTATGCTGCTGTGTGTGTGTTACTAACAGGAACATGAACAACTTTTATTTTTCTGAAATTCTTTTTTTGAAAATTGGATTTTCATTTTTAAATCTCTGCCACTTGGGGCTGTCAGGTGTAGGCCACTAAATATCGCCATTAACTTTATGATTCTTTCGGTCCAAATAAATTCTCTGTATCATCACTTACACTGTGTTGTAAATTTGTAATCACGGAATAAATACAGTACCGGGCCGCGCATGACTGTGCCGAAGGACGATTTTGAAGCTTGCAGACAGATGCACAGTAACCTGGTCATGTATTTGAGAAAATCTCATTGGTTGTCTGACAGTGGTGGGTTATCCTAGTTTCGGCAGAAGTAGGTCTACTAAGGGATGAGGGAGAATGATGTATCTTGTTAATCATCCTTCGGAACTCTGGGTTCGAAGTTACCCAGATGGTTTGAAGTTGTGTAGCTTTGATGCCCTACGAATTTCTGAGGTGTCGAAACGTACCGGCGTTGCTTTTACTTACGGTGTACTTCAACTGTCAGATCATATTTTCAGAATTTTTATACCGTTATTGGTTAATCATTGCAGTTCCTCTACAGTATGTCGAATTTCGGATACTCAGAAATTTGGGGGAAGCTTTGGGTCAGCGGGGTCAAGATACTGCAGTCTCTTGAACGGATCCATTGCAGGCTGCTTGTAACACAGGTGCTGTCGGAACACAGGTAACAGACGTGGGAAAGCATGTGACTTCAGGTGTCCATTTTGATGGGAATACGCCTACCTTCGCTCCGAACTTCATTGAGAGTATTCGCCTGCAAGTTTATTTCCAGTATTAGGCTGTACCTTTATATCAGCGGCTTAAGAAGTAATACTCTTAACGAATGGCGCTTAAACTCAGTAAGAAGGACGAGTTAACATCCTACTGGAGAAGATCTTCAAGATGTGAGAATACCCAGTTTGTAAAATGCAATAAAGAGCATTTGATGAAGGTAGGAAGATTAAAGATAGGAAAAGGAGAAACAAGAAATGGATCAGGTAGAAAGAGTAACGTACGACGAATGCAGAGCTTAGGCGAAAAGCAGAGATTAAAAAAATATAGAGAGATTAAATCTGAGAGCGAAGGGTTTGGAAGTAGTAAGGGGATTAGAGCATGTGAAAGGGTTAAAGGATAATATAGAAAAATATTTTGAAACGAGTAAGTGGAAAAATAAGTAACAGTTCTTTTCTTTGGTGTGAAGGAGAAGAGATTTGGAGTTGCGAATAAGACACGTAACACGGTTTGTGTTTATGGGTAACATTTCTCAAACCAAGCTTCCTGTTGACGAGCGGGTGTGTTTCGTTGACAAAGAATTGTTTGTAAGCGCAGATCTAAAAAGGATATACAGACAGATTAAAACGCGCGTATTTCTCATATCTTTTACTACTACTACTACTACTACTACTACTACTACTACTAATACTACTACTGCTGCTGCTGCTGCTGCCGCCGCCGCCGCCGCCGCTGCTGCTGCCGCCGCCATGCATGTCAAGGATAGGCAAAAACACGCACGTATTAGTTGCTTACCGCTTCCTAAGCTTACTTGACTTTTTACTAAATACGTAATTAGGTAAGTCACCACTTAACACAAATTATAATATGTTAGTGTGTTATAAGCAGGCTAGGTGTTGCAGACCTTCCGGACCATTGTCAGGCTTGTATATAAAAGTTCAAAATAAAAATAAAAGTACAAAGTAGTTAGATAGATGGCCAGTCTGTGAGATCTCATATTAAATGTTTTGTACAATTTTTATTAATTGTAAAGTTCCTTTGTATTTTCTTAATCCGTAAAATTTTGCTTGTTATATTCGAACTGTTTCTTTTAAAATATCAATAATTGGAGCCAAATTTTCATCAGATGTATTAAATTGTGCCGTGGTGGAGGGCACTGTGAGATCCAGTAACCCTGAGAACCTGGCCGAGCTACCAGCAGGGTCTCCCAAGCCGGACAGAGCAAGAGGGTAGGGACTGGACGAAGAGAGGTGCCTAGGAGAAGGGAACTCCGATACAAATTCTCCAGATGCCGGAAGCAGCGACATCACTAGCGACTTGAAGCTCGGAGCAAACGATGCTCGAGATGGTTCGTGGTCGTGTAGCAGCAGGCGTGACCGCAGTGGTTTGAACGTCTGCTATACTGCGATGTGCAAAATAAACGGTAAAACTATCATATCGTAATTTTTCCTGGCTGCTGTCTTTCCATAAACAGAGACAAATGCGAGATGCTTCCTCTGAAGACAAAACAACCCGGAGGTAAACTACTGCCCCTTTCGGATTTTCGGAGAGAGTGTTTTTAGAGAAAGTTTAAAAAACAGGAGAATGTGGAACATTCAATCTATTTTAGTAGGGTGATAACGAATCATGTTAGACGTGCACGTGAAATAAATTCGGGATTGTCATAGCAACAACAGCATTCAACAAGAAGAAGACTGTTTTCACCAGCAAATTGGACTTAAATTTAAGGAAGAAACTAGTAAAGTGCTACATGGAGCATAGTTTTGTATGGTGCTGAAATGTGGACACTTCGGAAAGTAGATCAGAAATACCTGGAAGGTTTTGAAATGTGGTACTGTAGAAAGATGGAGATGATCACTTGGACTGAGCATGTGAAAAATGAAGAAGTGTTAGACAGAGTCGAGGATAGGAATGTCCTACATAGAATAAAAACAAGGCTAACTGAAGATCTGAAATGTGGTGCCGGAAAGGATGAAGAAGGTCAGTTGGACCAATCGTGTAAGAAATAAAGAAATATTACATTCAATCAAGGGGGAGAGGAATATACTACATACAATAACTAGGAGGGCTAACTGGATTGGTTACATCTTGCGCAGGAACTGCTTTCTAAAACACCCTGTTGAAGGAAAGCTAGAGGAAAGGATAGAATTGACGAGAAGACGAGGAAGAAACGGAAGCAGCTAGTAGATGTTCTTAACGAAAAGAGAGGGCACTTTAAATTGAAAAAGAAAGCACTAGATCGCACTGTTTGTAGATCTCACTTTGGAAGAGGTTATGGGCCTGTCGTAAGACAGACTACAAGGTTAAGGACATGAAAGGCAATTTAGGACAGTCCTAAGTTTACGCGTGTGTAAATAAGAGTTGCAGGCAGTGGGCTGAAACCTACAAGTACATCTAATTACGGCAAAATATAAAAAGGGTTGAACAATTAGTAGAGTGGGACAAAATATAAATAACATAAAGTTCATAGCTTCTAATAAATAGCATGTCTCAATTACTGCATTGAAAATAGGCCTATAAGGACGGAAGAACGCTTCCATCTTACACGTGCTTGAAGGCTTAAAATGCCGTGTGTTTCGACGTATTCAAAGTAAAAATCAGTGTATTCGATTGGACTTTAATGTATCTGACAAAGATTTGGCTTCAGTAAGTAACAGTATGCAATGTACAGTTACAATACAATACACGCTTTTACGGAGTAAGCTGCCACAAAGACATCTTACACTTAATTGAAGTTGTAAATCTTTTAATCTGAGATCTTACAAAATAGGTACATAAGTAGGTTTGCACTTGTAGTTTTATTTTAAGTTTTTATATACGAGCCTGCTGATGGTTCTGGAGCACTGAAATATTGAACTTTCGTAAAGTAGGCCACACAAATGTATAGTTGTGTTAGGTGACGACTTGCCTAATTATTTGTTGATGATTGAAAGCACAAAAGGATGACGTCCATCAAGTTGCCTTGTTACGTCAGGACGGCAGTCAAACCTAACATATGCGATTCTATAGGCAGTGTTTGACGGGATGCTGTAGGTACGCGTGTGAATAGCCGACAGTTTCTTCTATAAAATAGCGTTAATCTTACATGTGTAAATTCCTGTAACATTTCATTGTTTAAGTTACACCCTCGAAGAGTCACGCACGTGTTCAAGAATTTACACGCCGTTTATGAAAGCAGCAGGTTTATCAACCTCTTTACAAGAGATTGCCCTTCGATCAGTCTCGAGGCAGGTGAATACAGTTTACATTCCGCGCCTTATTTATTGTCTCAAGATCCTGCTGAATGCTATTTTCCTCTCTAAACCTGCATCTAATTTCGGAATTTCAGAACCTTGGTCTTATCAAGCAGCACAGTGAAAAAGACGCGTGTTGCGACTTTTATGATCAGAGGCGTAAAAGTTAGTGGAATTGACGGAAGAATTCAGTAAGGCAATAGAGTTCATTTTATGAACGATTGAAAATTGAATAATGAAGAATGTGTGTTGTTAATGTGAGTTTCAGACGGCCATCGACTGTAATACATCTGATATTAATGAGCAAATTTATCAGCGTGCTCAGGAAAACCGAACTTTCCGCAACGTTGAAATGCCATTTGAATTGCGAATAAGTGATTGAAAGAAGTGACGTAAGAATGGCTTAAGGCCAGAATTAAAATATTTATTGTAATGAGATCAGGAAACATGCGAAGCATTGTACTAGGTGTAGTGAAAAGCTAGAGAAGTAAATGTAAAAGTATGACACTATTAATATTTGTTGTGTTGTCAAAATGTTTAATACAGTTGCACAGTAAAGACGATGGAGATTCATTCAGTTAGGATTTAATCAAATTATATTTAATTGTTTGGTTGTCTTCATATAAACGTCTGTGTTCGAAGGTGTGAATTTAGGGTAAAATACTGGGACCTGTTTGACGTACAGAAGACAAAATGTGTCGTGTCTCTTAGGGAACAGAAAAGAGTTGTTTTAAAACTTTCAAGCATACGTAATCCATGTATTTGTCTCTTGACGTTACAGCTTATCGTAATGACATGACGAAATTGGCACGACTTCAGTTTTCTGTTGTGGGGATTCCCGGCAGTGATGCTTACTTCCACCTTTATACGGTAGAGTGCATTGGCAAAGTCCCTAAGCACATTGGTAGCGAAGAGAGAGGAGACAAAAACGGAGAAGATTTTGAGTTTTGTCGTAGCTTTTACCGCCAACTAAATCTAATACTGCACAACCCTCCCGCTTACCCATTAAGAAGGCTCACAGCTGCTGAAGTAATTCAGCGGAAGTGATACAAAAAATTACTATATTTAGGCTGAGAGACGTACCGGATTTTGTTAACAGAATAAAATTATGAGTTATTTTTATGACGTGCGTTGCGTGCAATATGATATGTTTCTTAATATCAAACCCACAATTTTGACGTAAAATACGTACGAGTATAATACATAGGACGTATAATGGCGTATGCGCCATTGTGCCGCATTTGGGTATCAACATACCGAAAGTGCCTATCATTGTAAATATATATTAAATTAAGATTTCCTAAATTATGCATTAAATGTTACGGGGATACGGCAAACTACTGTACTATTATTAAAAATTTTAACCACACATGCAACACTCTGATTTATTTTGTATCATAATAAGCAGCCATGACTATGGCGTATTGTACTACTTTATATGTAACTGTTCTTGTTACGTTTCAAATATTGGTGTTGCTCCCTGAGGATGGCGGCAGACTGCCGAAACTTGTTGGAGAGGGGACTACTGTATTATTATGTTTACTTCGTATATGTAAATATTTGGTTTCGTAATAATAAAAATTACGAGTTATGTTTGCTTATACTTCGAAGTAGCGTGTGGGTGTTAGAAATTTCTACCCATTACTTAATGTAGGTTACAGTAGCAGGCGCCAGAAAAGGTGCACACACACACACACACACACACACACACACACACACACAACTTACTGGCAAGATGAAACTGCTATGACTTTGTCTTTTCGGTGATCAGTAGGAAGGACTTATGCAAAATTCTGTCAATTTTTTATTCATATCACATTAACAGAACAGAGCAGAGGCGTGGGAATTGTCTCACCTTTGCGTCACTAACAGTAATGATCTGTTAAGCATCCTCAAATTTTGTTTTGTTAAGTACAAAGTTACAATTAATGTATTCACGCCGCAGGGTATCATACCCCTTTCCCCTTTATACAAAGGATCTTCGGACTACTGGTGTCAGTCATAACAATTTTTGGCTGAATCCCTTTTTACCGAGCGTCGAAAGATATATACAGGCAGACCGAATCGCTGTGGGAGCTATATATAGCTATAGAAATTCATGTCTCTACACTCCCTCATGACTCGATACGTGTCTGTCGCCCTGGTTTCAATTGAAACTTTTGTGTTAGGTTCTTAATCTAATCTGGGGTTTTATGGCTTCCTCATTCGCTTTAGCATTCATTCACTAGGAATATCATACTTACCTTGCTAATACGAACGTAATTCGTAACTTGTGTTATTATCATTGCGTGGTAAATTTCAGGGTCATTAAACGTCAGTATATAAACATCAGTGTTTATGTAACTTGAAATTTGTGTCCGTAAATTTTGTCATCCTGTTCAATAAGAATATGTGGTGAGTTCGAAGGAATTTGATTAATGTGTTTATCTGCTTTGTGGTTTATTCAAAGACTCTTTCAGTATCTCAGACGAACAGAGATGACCGTCAATCACAGCAGTGCATTTCACAGTCTTTTATTGTTGATAGGGCCACATGTTTCGGCTTAAATAAAAGCCATCTTCAGACATCAGGCCCTGTGTATTTGCCCAATTTTTACAAATCACAACGGGATGTCCTACCCCAAAAATCAGGTGAATAAAGTGGAAAGAAAGAAGTATTAGTGAACAGTGACTTGGAAATTTGCAAGGAATCGGTCGAAACCCAATATGACTTACAGTCCTCATACGTTTTTAATTATACTGAGACAAACCAAGAAAACCCACAGCGAAGGTAGCCCGGGTCCTCCAGAACATAAAGTAGGAATGCTTTTCTCGTAGCTGATCCATTTAGATAGCCGTTAACGGAGAATAATCGATAACGTATGTCTCGAGTAAAACGTGTCTTTAAGCATGTGTTTAGTTTTTGCTTTGGTTTATTGCCTGAGGGTTTTGTTACGAGTTCTCGACACTTGACCTGTTCTCATAACCAAATTTTCTATTTACGGAAATCAAATCGAACCTACGGTGAGCGGAGACTGTCCGGAATACGTTCCAGAGACTGCTCGAATGTGACCCAGACTCTATGCACCTGAGCCAATTCCCCAGGGTCCCAGTGAATGGCGCTAATTGCTTCGAGTGTCAGCCAAGGTAACGTTTCTGAAAATATTGAACCCTGTATTACAGATGAAAGTGATGTATTGGGAATTGAAAGCGCATATGTTTTCACAGAATCCATGTGAAAATCAATTTAACAAAATATGGAACGCAAATAAACTCGTCCTGTCTGTGCAGTGAAGGTTATGTAAACAGTCGCCGCACTGAACAGGCTACAAGCTGGGTGAGCAGGACTGATTTGTCTCTTCTCGAAAGAGTCCAGACTGGCTCTGGGGTTCATGCATCCTTCTCGCCAGTCGGTACGGGTGTCTTTCCCAAGGAGAAGGTGGTCAGGTCGTGAAGGTAACAACTCATCTCCATCGGTTACCCAGATTAAGAATGTATGATGTCATCTCTCCACGCCCCCTTGTATTTTGTAGGCATTGTGCTTGATTACGCACAAAAACTATCGTCTGAGAAATTCTGAAGGTACATTATTCACTCATTTGTAGAACAGTGGTAGCTGTGCGTACCGCAGGCTTCAGTGTTACATAATACATTTCGTCCGCAGAGTTCACATCTCGGGGGGGGGGGGGTCTTTGGTTCCCTCCGAGCAAACAGTGATTGTTCCGCTAGAAATTACCGAAACACCTGGATGAGTAAGGGGACTGTGGTATGTCTTCTGCGAGGTAAAGAATGAGATTCATATTTTAAATGGTTAAATTGTGGTACATTAATGTCATTGCTTTGATTTCCCGCAGCTACCTGAAGCTTTTTTTTTAGTTGCGTAACATTTCATGCGGCCTAAATTTATTTTTGTTTTTAGTGGCGACTTGCGTGTTAGGTTAGAATATCGAAAAGGACACAGATATGTATCTTAGTATGAAGAATATTAAGGCACTATCTGGGCAACATATTGATACGGGATAAGTTGTTCATAGACCAAAAAATATGTACGAAACTTCCTTGCCGCTTTAATAGTTTGGCTTAAGAGCATTTCTAATAACAGGAAGATTTTGTCTAATCTTTTGCGAATGGCTGTTGAAAATGTATGACGGTTATTTGTTCTGTCAAGGTTGCAGATAGGTCGTCGGGGAGGGAGGAGCTTTAGATGTGGGGTACTTGCATTTCTTTTCAAGGGGTACTTTTAACAAGCTTATACGAGTATTCCTGGGGCCTCTTGCAGCAGACTCTTAAAAGATTCGCCCCATTACCAGATGTTCTGTGTGAAGACAAGTGAGATTCACGCAACAAGGGGTTGAACTACGGTATGAGGGAAATTTAGCATGTAACAACACAAGTTTCAAGTTCAAATGGCTGAAGAACAGTGGCTCCCCAGTGAGTATGAGGAACACTTCTTGACATAAGAACTCACATACACTCACGTATTAATAGATTTGTATTTAGGCTTCGTTTATTCATAAAATGCGTAATGACAAAATTGTTATAATCTCAGAAACATTGTCAATGAGTTAAAATGTTGTGCATTAAAATAATTCAGTTTGTCTGTCACTACATAGCTGGCACAACAGCCGCAAGGCCACTTACAGCGGCAGCAAAAGAGCATGAAAGTACATCATACAAAACACAAAAATGAGAAGGTATAGAAAGAATATAATACGAATAAATCACAGGAGATACCAACAGCATGAAAAATATTCAACATGTAAAATAAAAGACGATTATGTGAGAATTTGTCTATGAATATATCGGTAGCTCCATTCAGGCTTTATATTTCGGGGAAAAATTATTAAATCAGCACAAATAAAAAACTACACAAAATCACAGGTGCAGCACATGCAATACTTTGCCAACTAATGCACCGTTTTTGATGTCTGTACATTAGCACACTTATAATATTATCACATCTTAGTCCAACATGTTTCGATCCTACAGGATCATCATCAGGGACTCACTCAAAGTTACAAACGAAAAGTTACACCCACACATTTTTCAGTATATGTTGTAGAAACGGATATAATTTGTTAATAGGAAGTTTTTCTTTTGTGTGGATCTCTGTGTTTATACTAAGTGTTTGACATTGGATGTGATTGCTTCCACCTTCTGCCAAACGAACAGCCTTCGAATAAACGACGATATTTTATGTGAATGTGGGCGGGGAACATTTTGCAATGATCAAGATTTTCGCACGGAACCGCAGTATTCCGCGGAACACCGTTTAATGGAGTGCTTCTGTGGACACTTCATATAGGACAGACTCCCGTATGTTGAGAATATATCGTACTAGTACATACCGGATTGATTTCTGACGGATAGCATGTCCACTGTATTTCCAAACAGCTTATTTTGGACCCTTTCCGAGGGATTTAGTCTTCCTCTTGCATATGCATTACCTTATTAAACCCGCCGGTCGTTACAACTGTAATCCATCACAGACCCCTGACGCAACGCCCGATGACATAAAAACCTGCCGTCCACTGTGTATAGGGATTTTATGAAGTGCAATTGATGGTTTGCTGTTATTCCACGCATAATTTCATTCATATTCCGCAATCTATCTTCCAGGATTAATCCGTGATACGTGTTGGATTTCACTGGCATTAAATGAATCATTACTTAGACAGGTAAATTTCCTCCCATATTACATTCATATTTGTGATGTGTGTTGTCTTACGTCGTGTTATGCTTTAGGTTGTATTTTTTCTTGATTTAGATAAAGGTGTTCAGACTTTCAGGTTACAGAATGCTGAATGGTGGGATGGTTAATGAATATGAATTGGAAACGATGTCGATCCGTAGGTGGCGTCATCGTCTGTTCATTAGGCTGGAGGGACTGAGTAAAAGCAGGACATTCCTGTCAGGATAGCCGACTTTGAAACACGGATGTCCCTTATACGCGGCAGGAGTGCCAGTCTCCTTATTTTATTTGATACGTTATTGTATTCAGACGGAAATGTGACCCATTGCCCTATGTATATGTGACAATCTGTCACACTGAGGTAGTGGCACACACCGGGGCTGTTCAGGAACTGAATGCTCGAGAAGATATCGACCTGAGAGGAGGAACTTACAGAGGAACTTACAGAGGAAGTGTCATAATGAAGAGGCGTGTTGTGTGTAATCTTTTTCTTTTTCCATGACACATGGCACAGTAGCCCCTACTGGACCAGGGCCTCCTCAATATCGAGGCTTCACGATCGCATTCAATGACACACCACACTCGGTAGAACTCCTCTGGACGAGTGATCAGCCCGACGCATAGATTTCTACCTGACAACACACAACACAAACAACAGACAGACATCCATGCTCCCGGCGGGATTGGAACCCGCAATCCCAGCAAGCGAGCGGACGCAGACCCACGCCTTAGAACGTGCGGCCACTGGGATAGGCTCGTGCTACTCTTTACCGTACATTATTAGAGTGATGAAGACAATAAAAGAAGCGATGAACGGTGCATATTTCTTGCATGGTAACGAAGAAAAATGCATACAAAATTGTTTCTGCAAAAACATCTTCCTCCTCTCTGCGTTGGAGTCTTCCAGGTTGTATTTACCGTTTATAGTATTATCGAGCGAAATTAACTGAATAAAGCGGCTAAGTTAGTCAGATGTAAGAAATAAGGGGTGTACTCAGCAGTTTTGTATTTATTTATTTCAGTATTGTATTTATTGTACTTATTTCTGAGTCCCTAGAAATCGATACGACCGTAAGGTTAACGTTTAGTTTTGGAAATTAATTCTAATGTGCAATCGAGTGAAGCAAGTCAGCGTCAGGTTCACCGACCAGCTTTGTTATCATAAGCGTTAAAACTTGCAGTTAGCGTAGAATGTAAAGCTTATTGCTTATCCTATATGCGACCTGCTTTGACACTATAAAAATCGCTCCACTTTGATCACAATGTATATCCTTAGCTCTTGTATCATTCCCGCAATTATTTCTCTGACCAGATTTAACCGGATGGTTTTCGCAATGGAAGCGAAGTTTTTCTTCTGCAAGGCAGGAATTGAATATATATAGATATGTATGTATATTTGTGTGTGTATATATATATATATATATATATAATTAGAACTCAATACTTGAGAGTATTAACGAGAGCAGTAGATCAACTCCCAGTATCAAGGAATAAGTTGTTTTTAGACCACCGCTGCAGTTTGTACATCATTATAGACGGGTGACAGACTTAATTCCAAAGCGAGAAACTTGTATTGTTGGTTGTGTGGGCTTATTACATTGTAACATCATCACGAGCAGCGGTAACAACATAACTTCTGCTTCCCATCACCAAAACCACCACCACCCCCGTCTCCCCGCCTTAGTTTGCGGTGAATGTAAACTACTTGCCATGCAAGTGCTTCAGCTTTGACAGTTGTAGTATAGATTTAATTATTATTAAAATTAATTGCATTGTCGGTCTGAGAACTACAAATACAAACACTCTGGTACTGCGTCTTATCTGGGTGTAGCAGCGAGAAACTTAAATGAATACATCAGTAGTTACACAGTGTTAGGATTTCGCCGGTCTCTAAAGCAGTACCGTGTCACTGTTTCTATGTATTGGACATGAATGCCTTTCAAGTTGAAGATTGCAAATCATCCGCATGGTGCTTCAGAAAATACTATTGTAGGTGTAGGCAACATACAAATACGTATTCCTTGCCTTGTAGCCAATTGGTCATTGCGGTGAACATTTCTGGTGGGTATTTCTACTGTTTGCACCGTATTAAAGCAACGTTGTCATCTTAAAATTTTGTGACCGTATACCTTTAAACTCGTGGAGGTAGAGTGGTTACTATCTATACCACCTGTTCTAATATTAAATGATTCTGAACTTTGCCTCCACACATTGTAATTACGTTTCCCGCACGAATCTCAGCATAAACGGTGACTTTCCCTGCACATAACATAGTGCTTGCATTGGAGACGCATTGTGTTCTGTGCGACGTAGAGGCTGAATTTTCCAGTGTTGTTTAATTTTTAAACCTTCAAGCTGCTACGGTATGCTCGTTACGTAGGCCTCCGGATTTAAATTTATCAAAATTGAAATATCTGCTCTAAACACTACGCAGCTGGTTTTCTGAATTATGCATTTTTGAAATTAAGCAAGAATTAAAAAGAAAGGAAATTTCGCGGCCCTATCTGAAGCCATTACTACTGGCCTTTATAATCTCGCTGTTTCATACTACTTTTATCAGAAGGACGACCGGGCATAGCCTGGGAACCAACCAATGAAGTGCCGCTCTTTCCTTTTCACGCCCGAAATAAAGAGTTTGTCACCTCTGTCGTGATTTTTCCATTCATCCACTCGTCTGTTTCTCACCTCTGTCTTCGCAGAGCTCATCGCAAGTCCCCCTCATGTTCGTATTTATGGGGTGGGTCTGTGGCGAAGGCCACGTAACACTTCTGTTCCGCAGCGGTTCAAGTCGGAAGATTGGCTTAGGAGTCTTTAAATCCACAATCTGTGTATTCTGTGTAGTGTTCAGCTAACCAGGGCTGTCCATCTAGTGCCATGAGGCAGAATGGTGGTAACTCCACTATCCTGGTATGCTTTCGTGGCGCAGTGTTTAGACAGAAGCAACTTTATCTCATCTGTACTCTTGTCACTTCTCGTGTGTACTGAGACCACGTTTTAATGTCTGTTTCGATGCCCAAATAGTAATATGTTGAACTGAATCTTTGTTGCCTCTTTTCATTAGTAACTAAGGCTTTGAAATGGGGCGTTGACACAGACACTGCTTTGTATGTGCTTGATTTTAATCACGGAATTATGCAGGTTTTACGTACAGACATAGATAGAAAATGGTTCGAAATTGCACAATATGGGGACTAAAGAGGTGCATAAAAGCCATTTATTTTTAAAGTGGCAAAAGTCACATTTTTAAAAAAAGTTGACGTTTGTATTTCAGTCTGCTAAAAATGATGGTAAATGCTGTCATGTTGGTTTTCGCGTTTTTTGCGTTCGCAAAGTTGCGAAAAGCAACTGGTAGCTTCCTCATGTCTGTCTGTCCGTCCGTCTAGCTATCTGTCTGCCTGTGTGTCTCCTTGTCTGTCTGTATGTATGTATGTATGTATGTATGTATGTATGTATGTATGTATGTATGTATGTATGTATGTATGTCTCCTTGTCTGTCTGTCTGTCTCTCTGTCTGTCTGTCTGTCTGTCTGTCTGTCTGTCTGTCTGTCCACGTGCAACAACAAAGCTCCCAGTGGACGGATTTTCATGAAGTATCATATTTGAGGATTTCTCGAAAATATGTCGAGAAACTTGACGTGTCATTAAAATTCGACAAGAATAGGGGGTACTTTACGTGATGACATTGTATATTCATGACATCTCGCTGAATTCTTCTTAGAATGAGAAATGTCGCAGACAAAATGTGTAGAGAAAATAAAAGCACATATTTCATGTTCAGTAACTTTCTTCTGAAAATCGTGCCGTTTATGAGATAATGTGAAAAAAAATATGGTACAGCCAGCCAAGCCACAGGTGAGAAAATTATGCTGTGCAGAAAGTATGCGATTTGTATGCCGGGTAACTAAGGCAAGAATACATACACTCACTTATTTGTTACTCATTGCTCCATAATTGATTAATTTTGTGTCATTTTGTGTCTTGTATCATTTGCTCTGTTCTTAACACAATTGTGATGAGTTGGTGGTTCTGCTGTAGGAAATTAATATTTTCATATGTTGCAGCATTCATATGTTACATACTTTTGTGGAAAGAAAGTAATTGTATTTAATCATATTTTTTTGTCTCTACGTTTCGGTGATAAATCTGAAATGTAGAACTGCGTTGGAAACCATAACCATCTTATAAACATTATGTGGGCAGCCTTTTTCATTAAACGAATTCGCTGTCTATTTAGATAATCAACAGTGTCTCCCTTGGAATTCTTTAACCGTTTCGAAACAGCGTTCTTCAGAGGTTTTGTGAAAAAAATCGCCGGTATCTGATGTGCTGAACTTTTATTTATTTTTTTCGCGATAGTGTGCTGCTAACTTGTAACTGGCAGGGACATAGAAAGGTTTTTTGCTACTGTCGTTTCTACGATGCCACAATCGCGATAATGGGGCAGAAATAAATGTCCTAATATCAGATGTTCGTGGTCAGTAATTTTTGTATTATTGTTGTTGTTGTTGTTGTTGTTGTTGTTGTTGTTGTTGTTGTTGTTGTNGTATTATTGTTGTTGTTGTTGTTGTTGTTGTTGTTGTTGTTGTTGTTGTTGTTGTTGTGAGACTAAGGCATTTATTATCCATACCCAAATTTAAGACAGTTTTAAATTGCGATTTTGTCAGGTGCACGGGTCGCTGTATGCTGTAACATGTCTTTGAGTTGTTACATTATTAAGATGATTCAAACAACAAAGTGATACTTCTTGTGAAGCTGTGGGTGCTGTAATATCCTTCTAAGCCAATATGTCGACATTATCAGTGTGAAAATTATTGAAACAAGAAATTATAACTTGAGTAATCCACTTGAAATATGAGCTGGAAAATGAAAGGTTGGTATATAGTAGCGATTTTATAGATCGAAGCGAAGAAGAAATACGCGTCAGGGCTTCGTGATATTCTTCTTTTATCTTCCTCAGGATATTTTCCTTGAACTGATATCAAGTTGTTTGAGGTCTAGATTTACAATGTTATTAGTATATGATTTAATTTTCAGGTGGAATATATGAACATTTTTGCATGTATCTTTGTTTGGATGTTTAAAATTCAAATTGATTTTTTCATTAAATTTTATATTTGAATTCAGTAACGCTGAGTGCGTTATTGTGTTCACGTATTCGACATTTAAGTCACATTTTTCTGGTTATTTAAATCAAAGCTTGGAGCCTTGATTTGAATAATCAGAAAAATATTTCATTCTTGGGTTACAAGATCTGTCATTACTTCAAACGCAGGAAAGTTTTGAATATGTCCTTTAATAACAGTTATGGCTACTTCATTTGGGAAAGCTGCTGTCATTTTAACTTGCGAATCTGTTCTGGGAACTCTTGTATGAAGATCACTGTCCAGTCGTCATAGAGATGTATTATAATTTCCTAAGAGAAGTTCCTTACCATTCACTGTTCACTCTTTACTGTTAGTTAAATATTATAACGTAACATAATGTACAGCTTCTACTCCGCTTTCTTTCACAATTTCTGGTCGATTAGATCCACGTTAGTATATATTTTGTTTTTCGAAGTATTCCGTATTTAAAGTTTAAAAAATAATTTGTCGTTCATCACCATTTATGAGCTCTGTGTATTTCTTGAAGCAACAGCAGTTTCTTGTTCCCAGTTTTTTTTAGGAAGAAAATGTTGGGTTTTGTAGAATATCCTTTACCATTATTTCTCTTGGTCTTTCTTATATTTTGCTGTATTTCTGCGCCTCTTTCCCATTTGTATTTATTTCTCGAGGTATTTGTTTGCTATACGGTGTTCCTGTTCAAACAGACTGTAGCAGCATTTCCAGCTCATGACGAGGCTCCAAAATTTCTCTGTCTTTTCGTGCTGTTTAGTCCCTTCACGGACTGTAGTTCCACAAATATTAAGATTTTTAAAAATTTTAAGGGAAGTAGTTAAAACAAGGTATTAAAGGAGATTGGTGTTTCAAACAATTATCTCAGAATGATAATTATTGTATTCTCGTGAAGCATTGAAAGTCTGTATGTATTTATTTACTTGAAACACTATCAGAAGTTGTACGATCTTTGTTATAATTTAGAAACTCATAGTGTTTTTAGATTATTTCAAATAGTTGTAAAGAAATGTACCCAAACACCTTTAGATGCGAACAGTTCAGGCGACTTACATCAGTTTCAAAGTGAATGCCTTTTTTAATTCCTCATATTAAACAGAATTTTCCCATCATCACGTAGTATTTTTTAGTAAAGCTGAATACTTTTTAAACGATATGTCTTACCGAGTTATATTCTACGTGCATCTAACATGAATCCAATTTGTTCCTAGAATTAGACTTAGAACACTTTAAAAATAAATGTTTCATATAATGTAACTCACTCTTTGAAGATAAGTGATTTGAAGACTTGGGGTGGTGATGAAGACACGAAAGAGTTGAACCCCCATTGAATTTGAACTGGCTTTCGTAGCGTGTTTTGTGTAGCTGTCCTTATCCTCAATAAAGTTTCTTATCGCAAGTGTAGTAGGACAAATATAGAGGCATACTTCTGTTTTTTTTGTCAGTATATTTGTACTAGTTATGCGGGGTACTGAGGATCACACGTGCGGTAACATTATGATATCAGCTGTCTACATTATTTAAGATAAACTTGATATTTGTGCTTTTTACTGTAGTAAGCTGTTACGAACTTCCGTTACTCGAAACAGCACAGCTGAAAAGTCATTGCTATTTGCGATTTCGTATTCCCGAAAACTTACCTGATGTGAAACGTACCTTGTCTAGTAGGTTTGCGATTATAAAGGTGAAGTAAAAGGTAAAGTTTACCATATAACAGGCCATAAGGCACAGAGGGGAGTAAAGGTATAGCTCTACTCTTTCTTTAACCTCGGCGCTAGATGGGAGGGGGTGGTCAACGCCACGCCTTCGACACTTTACCCCCGGGAAAGAGGCCGGTACCCATCGTACAAGAGGGTTGGGCAGCTTCAGGACCTGTCTGGACGGATTTACAAGTATGCCAGTTTATAATGAATAAAAAGGTTGTAACTCTGAAAAAGTCGCCGGTGACCCACAGATTGGTATTAATCCGTTTAGTAATTCGGAGCAGGTTGTTGGTAATCCTATTAAAATGTTTTAGGTTTGTAGGAGCATTGATTGCAAACGCGATTAAGCCGTATGCTAACATTCAGTGTTATGTAGCCCAGGAATTAATGCTACTCCGTAATGCTGCGCCATGCACAGTAATATTCATGCTGCTAAACACATCGCGCAAGTTTCTCACGTCAGATGCGTGTTTGTAAAGTAAGAGGTTAAGGTGTTTCTTTGTCTAATTAGGCTGCACTCTTTAAACATGTGTGCGAGTGCGTGTAGAGCTCCGCATGTTTTTAACCACGGTAATAGATGCAGGTGTGTTGTCAGCTTCAAAGGCCGGCCGCCTGACTTCACGATCACTGGATGAGTCTGTTACAGACCCGTTAACGAAAAGACGACTCTTCAGTTTTGCCGGGAATTTAATCCCTGTCATCCATTCCGTAAAGTCATCAATACGTGTATACTGACTGAACTATCTCGGCTTCCAATTGCTAATGTGGGCTGATAAGAGGTCTACACAAAATGAATTTAATGGTAAAATAATGTCCATATAAATCCGGAGTGAACGCACAGTGGGATGGCCCTCGTTAAGATTACACAAAACTTTAGAACACGTGTATATAATGTCTGTGTCATGTCTGCTATTTGCATTACTTCGGGATTTTCACTTTCATCATCACGTGAATTTAATAATGCTGTGAATTTTGTAAATAAGTCTGATTCTGTTATGACCTTAATACTAAACATGCAAAATTTTAAAACATCGGATTGATACAAGTGGCTGTATGAATATGCTATTTACACACAAATTATATTCAAAATTATTTTTCTGTTGGCCTGTTCATCAACGCCGAAAATGTCAAATTCCATAGAAATTAGTGTTGTTTTGAGAAGCTCGTAGTTAGGAAAAATGAGCAGTAACTCTCGTCTTTCGTCGAAAGCATTCCTTTGTGCGATACAATATAATGCAATTGGTTACCCGTTTACTCTCCTTATTGCCGCACCTAATCTTACAGTAGCTTATCCCGGTCGCTATGCGGTCTGAGGCGTAGGCCTACAGCCGCTTTATTGTTGGGATCGCGGGTTCGAATCCCGCTCAGGGTATGGATGTTCGTCTCTTGTGCTTGTTGTGTGTTGTGTAGGCAGCAGTCTCTGCGACGGGCTGACCTCTCGTTCAGAGGAGTCCTACCGGTTGTGTGTGTCTAAGTAGGTGTGATCTAGAGACCTCCAAAGAGGCGGCATAGGTTCGAGTTTTGCTGTAGCGTCTTTATAGTGACGTTCGTTACAGCAATGCTACTGTAAGGTCTGTCACAGCAATAAATGTGCGGACGGATAACTAGTGTAATTGCATTGGAGCTTGTTGTAGCTTTAGGGTCGTACTGGATGTGATGTCATGTATTCCGTACGTAGTTACCAACATTTCCAACCCTTAAGATACGGCAGGTGCCACCCAGACGATGTTACTTGTTAACACACTGTGCGGCGTTACGTATGTATATTAGTATCAAGCCCAACAGACCTCTGAAGTATGGAACCGAAATCTGCCCTCAATTTGCTTTGTTGCAATTGGTGTTAGTGAACGTGAAAAATTATTCCTAAGCATTACGTATTATTATTTAGTTCATCTGGGACTTGGCATCTTGTCGATCAGCAGACAGTTAATAAGAAGTGTGTTAACTGTTTAGCAGTTGGCACTATCTCATTTCCAGAAGACGTAAGTTCAAATAAACGCCATTGTGAGACCCTCAAATCTCGCATTTCGCATATTAATTTGCGGTACACTGTACGGGTTGTCCGTTGGCTCCAAAGATCTGCGTGTGGAAGGTAAACGAACTGATAGGAAAAATCAAGAAAATAAACACGCACTTCGAATTAGAAGAAGCAATACCAGAGAACCGTACATAGTGGAAAACAAGTCACTGAGTTTTGTGAAAAATGGAGTTAGGTTAGCAGAGTGTAAAGCATTCGGAGGTTGTTAAATCTTCACATTTTCTGTGTCTCATCGTGAAACCTTCTTTCTGCAATTCCAGTCCCATTCGCTGTGTTTGGAGTTTCATTAACCTCCTCCACACCGGCGGGGGGGGGGGGGGTACTGGTGTCCTCGTACATGCTTCAGTGTCGTAGGATGGCAGGAGCAGTAATGTTACCCCATTACATTCCCATAAACGACAGCGGGGCTTCAAACCCACGGGACACAAATGGGGGTTCCAGCAGTTGGGGGTCTTCTGAATGAGGAAATAAATGCTTCATGCATGAACAAAATACGGCCCATTCATTAGTAGCGACTCCTGACGTCGAAAAGAACACTTGTAGAATAAATGTTATGTCAGAATTTCTTTTCATACGTCCTGCATGGATTCTTTACGTATTTCAGTTCTTTTTTGTTCGTGGTATATGTATGCGGCTGATAGCATAATTATAGCTCACAATAAATCACTCCATATTTCACTTAAATCTGTTCATTATGTGTTACTGTGGGAACAGCTATATGTCTCTCACATTTACTACGGCTGGAAAGATAATTGATGTTCACAGAAGATGATAACCTAAAGAGGAAGCCAAGCGTTTCTCCCCCTCGCGAGTGACGAAGTGATAGTGAATTTACAAGTTGTACATCATCAATCCGACATAATTTGTCATTTCAAAATGAACGCGCTGATACTGGTTGTTTCCTGCAATACTTTGGACAAGGGTCGGTCGCATAATAATTTAACTTCGTAAATAAAGAACCTGTATCAGTATCATTACATCAGGGGAATTCGTCGACGTTAGATCATCTGTTTCCAGTGCTGAAGCAGAATCTTGATAATCAGTGTCTTAAACGGGATGACGAGGTGGCAGCAGTTGTAAGAAGACGTCTATAAACGCTGAATACCGACTTCTGTCGACAGGGAGTAGAAAAGGCCATTCTCACAATGTAATAAACGCCTTACTCGTGGCGGGGAATATGTGGGATAGCAGTACATTTGCGTTTGAAGTATTCTTACTAGAAGTGGAAAGAAAGAACCCAAAATGTATGCATTGTAACATTATTTTATGACCGATCCTCGTATTTAACACCTTGCTTGATATGTTTATGTGAGTCATGTGTTTCTGTATTTCGTAACAACTGATTTTCGTATTTTCCAGAAAATAACATTTACCCAATAATGTACGTGGTATCATGTCTGGAGTGTTACACGGTATCGACTCCGGAATAATATGCGCCATTGTGAAAACTGAATTTTATGTAAGTTTTAGTTTTTTATTTCCATGCAACATCATGTGCTCTGTATGACAGACATGGGAAAGGATATAAACCTGAATAAAAGAGCCTCTTAGAAGACCTAGACATAGATGGGAGGATACGATTTAATGGATCGTAAGGAAATAGGATGGTGGCCCCTGGACTGAATTCATCTTAGGATACTGCTAAGTTATGTAGCCCTGTGAACACAGCAGTGAAGGCCTAGGTTCCATAAAAGGCAGGAAAGTGTTTGACTAACCGAAGACCATGAAAGACTCTGCTGTGGTATTTTGGGGGCGGGGGGGGGGGAGAAGGGCCCTGCAGCAAAAGCCGCGGACACATCGCAGCCTTAAGACTTATTGTGCAACCCTTGTGATAAAGATGACAGGAGAGCTGATCAGTTTTTTCATTTTAATTACTTAGTTATACAAGGCCTACCGAATTAATATGTTTGTGTTACAAACGTCAGTCATGGCAATGACATTAAAGAGACTTCGGCCAGTCGTTCAATTTGCACATCACTAGCCTGCACAAATTATCGCACGCAGAAACGCATACTTTGGATCTTTAAAGCACAAATGTCTTGCAGTCACCTGGAAGCTAACACTCACAACTCCATTATACAGATCAGCCACTTTATGGTGCCTGAAGAACTAAACGCCCTTTGTTACGAGAATAGTAATGCAGATGTTAAAGCACATGGTACATACAGTAAGCAGTGTGCTTTAAAAGTTTGAATGTACGGTGGAGAATTATGCTCCTGCCTGTTTGGTCACACATGGACGCATTATTTTGCCTTGTTAAAACAGATGCATGGAAGTATATGAAAAGAGGTGCACGGAAAGGCACAGAAGTTGATCACCGGAGATATAAGGAATTAAAAAGTGTCTTGCCACAAGCTAGTGGTTCACTTTACAGAAATTATAAACGGAAATGTGTGCGCATAAAACAGCGCCCTCATTACAGCAAATGAGGGAACAGATTGAGAAAGAGATTCACACTCCGTTTGTTGGTTTTATTTCTTTATTCTCAGTAGGTTGTATCACCTCGCGAAATGTTGCGTGTTTACAATGGATAGTCGGTAGAATACACTGCAGTGAAAACAAGGGTGGCTATTGAAAAGAAGGGACGAAAATTCATATCGCCTGGGGATGAAAACAGAAAATCAAGGCAACTGGATATATATATCTCCATAACAGTGTTGTCCAATGAACAGCATTTTACTGAACCTTATGTTTACACAGATCAGTACTGACGTCAGTAAATAATAACTTCATATCTAATTAACGATTTTAGCTTAACGTGCAGAATTTTTTATGGTGGCATGTGATCAACAAATCTTTGGTGGAAAAACTTGTGTTAGAACTTACAGAAGGATCTGATTCCTCGATCCCCTAAAATGCAGCACTCCATTATCACATGATTTAGCGTCCAATCACTAACCTACCTCGAAGGTTCAATGCTGCTAAAAACAAAGCCTACCAATCCACTGGATCGTGAGCTGTTTTTTTCCCCCATCTTCGATCCTCACAACGTAACTCGGCTAAGATTCATCTTAATGTTATTGTCCCTTCTGCTCGTAGGTCTTTCAGGTGGGTGTTTTCCAAGAGGTTTCTCCACAAACAGATTCCTACTAGACATACTTGTTCTAAACGCAAAACCTGCCTTGAAGTGTAATGTGTGTCTTTCGAATTACGCAAGATGCTGCTTGAATAGAAATACCGGCAGCGTAGGAGAGCATGTTGCTGCGGAGAGTGCTTGGACCTGAGAGGATAGAAGTAATACGAGCACACGGACAATTACAAAACGAGAAACTTCAGGATTAGTATACCGAATCCTTGTCAGATGTTAGGAATTCGCATATTAGAGTGATTTTTTTAAGGAACATGAAATTGTCGGTAAGTATACAATGCACAAAAGCGAAAAGAGCTGCACGCAAATTTCCTACCGACTAACTTAAAGGTGGGAAGGTAATATTAAGGAAATATATTGGGACGGCACTCACTTAGATTAATTTTTCTTAAGCTACGAGCCATTCGGGGTCCTTCTGAAAACGGTAATGAACCTTCAGGTTACAAAAATTCAGATAATTCCTTCAACATGTAAACCTCTGTAATCTAGTCAAAATATTTCTGCACGTTGAAGGTAGGTGCTTGTGATATGAATTCTGTACACCTAACGGTAAAGTATGATCCTAGGCATACAAAATAATCATGTACAGCATAGTGCTTACTGTCCCTACCACCTGGTTTAACATTTGGAAACTAAAAATTTTGCCCATATCATGCAATTACTTTTTAGTTTTTTGAGTATCAGAGAAATACGTCGATTATTTCCTAAACAAAACGAAACGGCTGGTCTTTGTAATGTAAACGCAATCTATTTTGGGGTATATACAGAACGTTTAACTGCTATTTCGGTGATCTGCAGGCTTCTAAGTGTTTACTACGGTTGAAGGTAGATTTGCCTGATGTATTTGTAAAAATTGGCTTAATTGGGACAAAATAGCTGCTATAAAGCCTTCTCTTTGTACATTCCTGTTCTGCACCGAACCGACTGTACAAGAATTTTCAAAAAGGAGGAGAATGTATAGGTGTATTGGTATATTCCTTAGATATGCGTTTGTAGATGTTTAATGCTCGTTATTTACTTTTTATTCACAAATGTGTGTGTGTGTGCGTGCGTTTCTGTGCGTGCGCCATTATCTTCGCCCGTTGCCTTCTCCTCTCAAAATCCATTTCCACCGTTGCAAATAAAAAGTGCCTCTCATGAAAGCCACTCCCCTTCTCATTTCATTCCATCCTCTGAAGGAGCGTATTTCCAGCCAGCTGAATCAAAGGTTTGTTAAGACCGTCTGAGGTGTTTGTAGGGCACATTTTCAGCATCGTTATGTTCCATGTGTAACAGCATTTGTATCTCGGTGTTACGCGGATATGAATTTCTTTACTTACATATCAATGTACCTTTTCTTGACCATCACCGTAACACTGATTAAGAATTAAAATCCATACTAGTTACCGAACCATTGGGCATATGTTTATCGTATATCAGCTGTTACAAGGTACACATCTCTCCGTAATTGCGATGAACTGTTTGTTGTATACGAACTTTCTCTTTCTCAGAAACGTTTTGTTATGTAATTTAAATCACAATAAAACTTGTAGTCTGAAAGCAGCGTACAAAATACAGGATACTGTTTTTGCTAATTATGTAGTTATTTCCAAAAAAGTTTTATTGTTGTACATCAGAGGTCTTTCATATCTTCCATCTCCCGTCAGTCTGTAGTCGTTACGTGTTGATTGCTCTGAAATCGGATTAGACGTCAAGTGGTGTGTGTGTGGGTGGGTGGGTGGGTGTGTGTGTGTGTGTGTGTGTGTGTGTGTGTGTGTGTGTGTGTGTGTTGTTAACAGTCGATTGCACGTGTATCGATGTTTGTCCTCTAATACACATACCGTTTTCACCTCAGCAATTCAGAGCTAGTAACGCTGTGTCAATTATAAACCGCAGGTCAGCTCTCAGAGCGTAATATTTAGTTCATTTGGTACGAAACCTTGTAAAACGCCTACAATCTAGGCTTTCCCGTTAACCTCATGTTCATATTTCTCGAAGCACTATAGATGGCGAGTTCACTTACACTTGTCTCTGCATTTTGTTTTTAGGACGAATGAAAAAATTATAATATATCTGAAACACGCTCTACAGGTAGGCCTATAAAGTTTTTGGAGTTGCCATCTTCACGTGTCTATCATTATGTAGAACTTTTTATTTTTAAATTACTGAGTCGAGTGGAGTATAACCCAGGATCTTTCGAGTACTGGGCTATTGCGGTATTGTTTGGACTACCAAAGAAATAAATTGGGCTACGAATATTGGTATTAATCCTTTAAACCCCGAAATTACTGTCGGTAACATACGAAAGTTGCCGATCCCCGTGGCTGCACGGTCTAACGCGCGGATCTGCGGCCGCTCCCTCGCTGGGATTGTGGGTTCGAACCCCTCCGGGGACATGGATGGCTCCCTCTTGTGAGTGTTGTGATTTGGCAAGCGGTGTTGGGCTGATCACTCGTCCAGAGGAGTCCTACCGAATATGGTGTGTTTGACTGTGAGCGTGAGGCATCGATAATGAGGAGGCCCTGACCCGCTGAGTGCTGGTGCACGGTGAAAACAACATACGGCGGTTAGTTTTCTGTTTCACACAGTACACACTCCTTCCATTAACAAGATGATCAGTAAATTATATTTATGATGATAGACGCAATATATTCTCAGAATATTACGAGCTGTATAAATACACCGTGTGGGAAATATGCAGAGTTCTTTAATATTAAAGTTGATAGTACGTAATATAACATCTGTACTTTAAACAGATAAAACCTCTGAACTCGGTCTCTCTCAGACCGCAGTTCTCTTCACTTTTTTGTAATTCATTTAATGGCGCTGTCCGTACCTCAGCGTTCGCGTTGAACTGTAGGATGATTAGGACGTGTTGAATAATGAATTTGGGGAAAATGTGGAAGGAAGCATTCGGTGCGTACTGGAGGCACTGACCGGGCATTTGTCTGAATTTCCTGGGAAACACGACGAAAACAATCAGTTGGGTCTCTCGATCAAGTTTCTAGCCAGTGCCTGTTAAATATGGATAAAGAGAAAGTAACATTTGAGCCAAATTACCGGGCCCTGGACTGATACCGTAGCAAGAGAATGATACAGAAATTATTGGGAGTAGCCTATATGAGCGAGTATATCCACATCTGTGATCAATTTAAAGCACTAGTACTGTATGTCATAAGAGTTCAAAATGAGCACAACCAGTGGCTGTTTGTACACAGTACGCAATTTATAGCCATCTGAAAAGTCTCACGAAATATTTCCGTCTTCGAGGTTAAACTTAAAATTGATCCTTTAGCCTTCTGTGTGTCCTACCTCTTTGTCACACACGTCGTGGTATCAGCTGACAGAAGTTTTGAGTGTAATGATACGACTACCATTCCGTCACCCCTTTTTTAACATCGGCTGAATGAAACAACAGAGATTTTTGCGAAGTAAATCTGTGTTTTTGTTACTATCACTTATTTGAGGCACAACTAAAAGAATGGTCGATAGCAGATCTAGAAGAAAGCCTTTCCAAAAGTTGTATGAAGTAATGTCTGAACCCACATTGTTACATGGATTAGAAGTGCTGTCCCAAAGTAAAGTAATAGGTCAAATTGCGATGCCTACAGCATGTTGCAATTTCTAGGATAAGAGGCTTAATCAGAACTAAGTGTAATGGCATAGATAACATATTGCAATGCAAATGATAAATGGATACGGCACTTGGAAAGAATGGCTGGAAGCTCATTTTCTAAATGAGACCCCCTATTCTTGCTGCACCATCCCGTGATTTTTTAAAATTGTGTCAGAAGTAAATAATTGCTAACAACACAAAGAAGTACTTGCTTACTAAGAAGCTTAACTCTTTAATTGCGCGATGATCAACAAAAGCGCAACCGTAATGGAAGTCTCGTAATTACATTCACGACTTTTGAGGAGCATTAAACTGAATTTGTAACATTAATAACTTGTCACTCTAATGCCTGGACATGATAATTTTTGTTCGAGAAGGCAGCATCTAGTTTCTTGATGAATAATTGCGCCCCAGTGGAAACAGCCTGACGTATTTTAATAAGCCTCCATTTTACAGCCCACGAATATTAAATTAGTAAGGAGATGAATGCTGGTTGCCTTTTCTTGAAAGTTGTATGAACAAAAGGATTTAACGATGCTCAATCTCCCTCATTCCGTCTCCCGTTATACTGGGTTAAAATTAAATCTTACATGTTTCTCATCTTCGTCTACACTAATTATTAATTTTATTCGTCTTCTTTACGATCCATCTTCGCTACTAAAACTGAAGGCATCTGCATATGTTCAAGTTGCCTTGAGTGAATGCGCAAACGTCTGACAGCCCCAGCCAACTGGCAGTATTTTCTTGTCAGACAAAAGAGCCTAATGTAAGCTGATGGTGCCGTGCAAAATTTACTGGTCACCCGACCAGCCGCTTGAGGTTGCTGTAAAATCCCTTTCGCTAAATGAAACTTCAGTCGCAGTTGCAGACGTTTTGCGGGCAGTTCTTGTACGTATCCTATTACGAGCTGCAGCATAAACGTCATGTTTCGGTCTCTTCAGTCTTTCGATTCTCCTGTAGTGACCACCGGTTGACTTTCCTTTAGAACACGCAGTGTAAACACCAACAGACAAAATCTAAGTACACAAAAAGCATAAGTGTAATTATTATTGAGTCCAATAAAATTCACCTGTTGTCAATTAGACTCATTAATAATGTTCTAATGCACAAAAAATGTGGAAAATATCAAGCGTAAGTGTAAATTAAACTGTATTGCGATTTTTCGTAAACTTGACGTATTCATTTGAAATGAATCGCTTAGTTGCTAACCAATTCTGATAATAATTTGTCGCAAATACACATAGTGCTTGTGAATGTAGACGTTTGAACAGTTTTGACAGCAACTGCGTGACATCGTGGATAAAACTGTTGATGCCAGTAAGAAAATTCCGATTGACGGACGATCTTCAGAAGAAAATTTCATGAAGCTTTGGATAGAATTTTAAAGTATTAAGGGTTATCTTTAAAACAAAACATTTTACATATTCGTATGAGCGTACCATAAACATAAATAAAAATCTGTTTAAGTAATATTTTTCTGCTGAGAAGAAAAATGCGATGGAAATCTTTAGAATATGAATCGAAACTCCTGAAACAAATACCACAAGAGAGGCTTGACCTAAATTTGTTTTCACTTCAGTTGTTCCTCTCGCTCGATAAAAAAATGCAACAGCGTCTGGAAACTTCTTATCGATATACAAGGTGTTTCAAGAGGACTCTGCCATACTTCGGGAGAACGCTCCGTGGGTTAATTTGCGTAGATGTAACCAAAAATACCTATATCCGAAGTTGAACGGTTGCGAAGATAATGGCGAAATAAATTTTAAAGAATGAGAACTCTTGCACATCTATTGATTGCCAGATACATACTACAGTGAGGACCTTGTAGTTCCTGTAATGTTAACACCTGTACTTAACATATAATTAACATCTGAGTCACATAAAGACATAGATTCAATACGAAAAATTCGCACTGCTTTCATAAGGACCGTCATTAGGCTTTCAAGTACTTTGCATAGGACTATCGCTTACGTATGGCTTGGCTTGGTTATCAGCTCAAGGACGGGCCTGGGCAGTGTACCCATAACGCATCGTGTTAAACAGGCACAGTACGTGGTGTCGCAAAAAGACGACGTTCTTCTCGCGTTAATTATCTCCGTAACCGTTTAACTTCAGAATTAGTTATGATTAGTTATATTGATGTAAATTAATCTAAGTGACGTTCTCCCGAAGTATTGCATATTCCTCCTGAAACCCCCTGTGTATGTCAGATATTTGAACCCAGCAACTTTAATATTGTAACGTGATATGTTTTCGTATCTCTCATAATGCCAGTTGTACGTCAGTTTTACTGGGCGTACATGCGCATACTTCACGACACTAAAGGTAGTTTTCCGAACCGCACCGGGATGTTGCCTCAAGTAGACTGCAACGACTTCCTCCCAAATAGTTTCGGATTAATCGTTTATACACCATCTTAGGATTTCGCGTTTCTTCTACGAGATTCTGTTAGCACTGTAAAATACACAGTCAATAAAATTATTTCGTCCCGCATACGTTCCGTTTTATTAAATCGCCTCCATGTCTCTTCAAAACTTTAATTTGTACTTGTTTTAAAGCAAAGGAGTATGGTGTCTTGATCCACTTCTTTTGTTATTTAGACATAAATAATTACCTGATTTGTATCCTTGATCATGTTGTCCGTAGATTGGTAACATGCAGCCTGTGTAAGCTCTGGATGTGCCGGTAATACGCTGTGCCTTCACGGTGCCTATATTTAACTGTTAGCTTGGGATGACGCGGCTTTTCGCTGTGTTGTCAGTGGTGCCACCGCAACACTGTTATGTATGTATGCGTGCGTGCGTGCGTGTGTGTGTGTGTGTGAATGTCATGACTGGGTTGTTATTAATTGGTGGTGATCCGTACCTCAATGTGGTCGGTGAGCTGGCGTGTTTACACTGAATCGTGTGCCATGAATTAATATCCTCGTGATTATATTTACCATAAGAAGAGAAAATATACTACCCCTGATCATGATTTATGGCAGAATTTTGGAAGTATGCAACATACACTTAATAGGAGAGTTTGGCAGAGAGAATAATAACACAGTGCTGCTATTCATGCACTTTATATTAATTGTGATGAAATGAAATGTAGCTACGGTGAGAAAGAAGCGTGACGTGTGCAGTGCTGACCAAGTATGTTCGCTGTAAATGATCCATCTTTGACCAAACAAAATAGATTAATATTGTAGACAGCACAACATATATTGTGTAATATTAACACGTGTTTCTAATGAAGAAGTGGATAATCACACAGTACAATGATTAGGCTGCGGGCTGGAAGACCAAACAGCACAATTCCCCCCCCCCCACCCCTCCCCACTGCATCCCGACCGGCTCTCGGTTCCACCCACGCCTTTATCTAGTTGGTACCCGGGGCTGTTTTTTCTGACGTAAAGTGGCCTGGGGATTAATCATACCACTCACATGATTCTAATGCCAACGTTAAGAATGCTTGAAGCTGTACGTCTGCTGCACTTTATATTTTCAGAATCTTGTGGTTAATTAAGCATGGGGACAGTTTTTCTTACATACTTATTGCACATACGTACGTACATACGCACGTACACATATAGAACGCTCGCGCGTAGGTACGTGCATACATACATAGACCAACATACACCTATAAATACGCATAGGCCTATATAATGAACACACCAGTAGGAATCGTGCATGACGTGAGTGCGTATGACCAGCGCAGTTTCTCAGGTGTTCCTCGATTGGTCAAAATTTGTTTTGGTATTTCTTGAAACCCGAGAATTCGTAAACATGTTCACAAGAGCCCGATATTGACTCGGTCAATGCCCTCACTTACAGTCCTGTCTTGATTATGTGCCCTGTGAAGGTCAGTGTAACAATAAACGCACTTCTCTTGCGTTTTATCTCCTTTCCCTTGGCCTAAGTGATTCCAGTACACAGACACTCTCCGCCTTGCGCAGTAGCTAGGTGCCGGATGGTCCGGCCCAAGTCGAGTTTTACCCAAGTCCGAAATGAGTGTGTATGTGAGTGTATATGTATATATATGGTCAACTATGTTTGTATGTGTGTGCGTATGTATGTATGTATGTATGTATGTATGTATGTATGTATGTATGTATGTATGTATGTATGTACGTACGTACGTACGTATGTATGTATGTATGTATGTATGTATGTATGTATGTATGTATGTATGTATGTGTGTGTGTGTGTATGTATGTATGTATGTATGTATGTATGTATGTACAAGGGATTCCAGTTGACATCCAAACACCCTGGAACTTGATCAGCCGCAGCATGACCGCTCCGTCGTCGGCGTTATACCAGTAATATTCTTCCGCCAGCTTCGTCTCATGGCACTTTCATTCCCGAAAGGAAAAATTCGGAACCCATTTAAAAAGTGTTATTTTTAAAATCTTTCCTTTTTTTAAACTGCTAAGTCTGAAATTGAATAACTTGAAAAATTTCGTATTTCTGCAAGTGTCTGTATACGATTTTCGTTTGGAAGATGCACAGATGAGGGGATTCGCGTTTGGGTGATGAGAAAAGCTGTTAATGTATGCTTGATTGTAGAAGTTCCTGTGGGCGAAATTTCACAGTGGCAACCTTCGTAAAGCGCAGACTAATATCATCCATCACAAAGCGCTTGTCATTATCAAAGAAGTCTCGTAGTTATCACTTATCATTCCTGTGGATAGAATGTCTTGGGTGAATGGAGAGTGTGGTGTAATTTCTCGAGGGAGATGTGGAAGAGGTTGCTTCATGGGACTTCTTTCCCTGTCCTAAATACAGCAGTCATCGTTATAAAATTTTCCTGCAGGACAGTGCTAAGGTTTTAGAGAACAAACTGTATGCCTTAATGAAACTTAATACGGTGAGTCTCATTCATAGTAAAACAAGCCAGTGTCATCCCCTTCATCGCACATATACTCTCGACGCTTCGCTTGTCTCCCACTTCTTTTGTGTCGCCAGATGAAGGTTTACGTGGCGGACAATGGAACAATCTCTGGTGCTGGATATTGGCTGTCACTGACGTCACAGGCCTCTGCTAAGCTGTCTGGTAAAAGGCTTTTCCTGCTTTCGCCGTATTTCTCTCTAGGAGCGCCATCACGAGAGGCGAATAAACGACGTGTTACAGGGGTCAATTAGATATGGTGGTGTATTATACTGAAAGCGTTACGGTGTCAACAAATCACCGCTATTGACAGGCTACGTTCGTGTGTGACATTTCGTAGACGTCGATCGCACGTCGGAAGTGAATTATAGCCTTACAGTTTGTGCCTGATTTGCGATGTAATGAGATATTCTGATACACATGGTACCAAGTTTAAGTCAGAATTGACCCTCCTTACATTTCTTATGAGATTTGCTGCTCGTATGTACTTATTTGTGTTTTATTTAGTGACGATTTAGTTATCCCAGGATATAGCGTTTACTTGTACAATAATTAGTGAACAGTTAATTGGAAGAGGTGTGGAAGGAAGCGGTAATATATCGGCATGTGCGTGAAGGGACTGAAAGAAGGCAACAAAATCCTCCGGATGGCTGGCTTCCAGTCCGAAATTTCGACTAGAGACCTGTCGAATGTTATTTCAAGTGCTGGCCATTTGGGCGCGACGATGGATTATTCCGGTTCGAGATTCGTTTGGGGCACCCGATAATCAGAATGAAGAGTTTCATTATTTTCCTCAGTCCCTCCACGCGGATTCTGTTATAGGTTGACATTGATTACGATGGCTTCATCCCAGCTGCGCTAGTGATTAGCTGTGTATGATATTGTATTATTGGGACTAAGAGGGAGGATTTAACAGGGGATTGTAGGAAATTACACAGTGAGGAGCTTCATGACATGTGCTAAAATTATTTTTCTGGCGATCAAATCAAGAAGAATGAGATTGGCGAGGCATGTGTCACGTTTGGGGGACAGGAGAGATGCATGGAGGATTTTGTTTTGGAAACCGGGTGGAAAGAGTATAAGACGAAGATATGAGCTTAGATAGGAGACGATATTTGAATGAATGAAACGGCAGTCGTTTGGCAGCGCGTGCACTGGACTAGTCTGGCTTAGGACACGGATAATTGGCGAGCTCTTCTGAGCGCAGTAATGAATCTTCGGATTCCGTAAAATGCCAAGAATTTCTTAAATAGCTGAGGAATTGTTAGCTTCTGGGCAAGGACTGTGTTGCGTAGAGTTAGTCAGCTGGCTAGTTCGTTAACCTTTTAAAGCCTAGCGGTAACTTTACGTACCGCCAGGTTTAACATTAAAAAGTTCTGCGTGGTGCCCACATTGCGTTTATGTGTTTTGTACGGATCTCAGAACAAACAGAACTTTTGCCTTATAAAACATTAAGAGATTGGTTTTTATAACCGAAGTGGAGAGTGTTTACAGCGCGGTACGCACTGAGTCCTTATATAAAACAGATACGCTTCATCTTTAAAGGGTTAATATCGTAATCTCGTGTTACTGGAGACCCAGTAACTTCTGCAGATGTTGCAATTCAATTACATCTCAAGAAATCTACCACAAATGGTAGAGATCAGCTAAGTCTAGTGCACTCAAGAGACGAGGCATATTTTTGTTTTTTGCCAGATGGATAACATTGCGGCCTCCGAAACGTCGTTTTTAACCTGCAGCGCGAGTGGAAAAGCCTGTTGTGTATCAGTTAAATGACCCATCTCAGTCACAAACCTATAGATTTAACCAGATTCCTTGTTCGGAAAACACTTGAACATATTAGAGGCAAAGAAAGTCACGACCCTCATTTCACCGAAAACGAAATTCCCTTCCTCTAGCTTTCTCACTGAAGATATAGGTGTGAGCAAGTGGAGTATAAAGACAGTATCAAATAATTGGAAACTTAAGAATTACTTTTGAGATAACTAGCAAGAAACCCAGTAAAAAAAATCATGATCTTTACACTCAGAAGAAAACAAGATAAATCTAGCGTTGGTTTATCGCGATATATGTAACTTCTGTGGTGTTAAAAGAACCCGAGGATTCGGCAGTTCTAATACCAATTCCCGTCATTGAATACATTCATGAGTGACTTCCATCCACCTCACATCCTAAAATCCTTACCTTTCTAAGGCCCGTTCTAACGATTTATTATGCCGTGGACTGTACTGGGTTAACTGCTTCCCCTTCACAGGTTCGTCCTTTACACAGTTCCGAAACATATCAATAGTTCTTATTCCTTATGAATGACTGGCTACCGGTTTTAAGTGATTGCAACCCAGGAGTGTCCGGTACTTCATAGCGAACACCGCGTGGGTCTGCCGAAAAAATGTACCCGTATCAGATATAGATTCGCGTCATTTATGTGTTCTCACATGAGGTCACTTTATGAGATAATGCTCTTGTGAACGCTGTATCTCACAGGCAGTACGTATTAAATGGTTTACCGCAAAATTTCCTTCTCCTTATTTACACCCAACCCCCACTCTAAGAAATCTGACGTCTGAACACACACTAAATATTTATAACCCCTCAACTTTGGACAGATATTCGGTTCATACCTTGCTTTGCCATTATTAAGGATAATTGATAGTTAGGTACGAGTGTTTGAAAAACTTTTTCCGGGTACGGAAGAACTCTTTCTATGGCATCAAGGCGACAGCGGGCTGAATGTTAACAGTCTTTGTGTTATATGAATTTTTTGACCACTGTTAATTGACATTAACTTCTGAAAGGGCCTTAAGAGAATTCGACAGACTTCGAATCGACATGCTGCGCTGCCAGCTTGCACACTTGTACGTCGTGTAACGAAAAGATTTTACATGGCACTGTGCGTTCTGTTTCGCTGGGAAAAAGTGAAAGAGAGCTCTGTTTTGAAGTTTAGCGTGAGTACGTATATAGTGTGCATGTTAAATAATGGGAATGTTTTTTTCTGGGCGCCCTGCAAACAGATTAGCAAAACAGTAAAGGGCGGTAACCGATAGAGTGTACTCTTTTCAACGAGTACACACTCGTCTCTGTAGCATCAGTAATTGTCGTTTTATCGCCGTCGAAGTAAGCGTGTGTTTTTCGGTGTGGTTTCGACATGGAGCAAATTTAAATTGGGGAAAACTGCCATGGAAGTGTATCAAGACCTGAAAAGTGTGAACGGTAATAACTGAGTTGTGCACAAGTCTTCTTATGGTTCGTGCGTTTCCAAGACAGCGGGGAGTCGTCGTCCAGGCCGGCCAGTTTCCGCTCGGTCCAGTGAAAATGTGAAGAAAGCTCGCGCCATTGTGTTGCAGGACAGGCGAACAGCCACGAAGCTACTCGCTGAACGTCTTGGAGTCGGTACGAAAGCGGCAAGGCAAATTTTGCAAAGAAATTTACAGAAAGGGGAGATTTTTCGAGCTTTGTGGCGCAACTATGAAGCAGTTTCTTGCTTCCAAATCGATCTGTGTGATTCAACATCCCCACTACCCGCCAGGTTTTAGACCGGCAGAACTTTTTCGCTTCCCGACGGTGAAACTGGCCCTAAAAGGAGGGCGTGTCAGCGACATTAGCGACATCCAACACGGTTTGACCGAGCAACTGAAAGGGTTTCTTTGCAGGACTTCCAGTGCGCTTTCGAGGACCTGTATAAATGATCTCAGCATTGTGTGGCGTTGGGGGGTTGAGTATGTTGAGTTATTGTAATAGAAACTTCTGAATACAGTGGTACCTCGGTTATGCGACATCCAATTGTGCGAGACATCCTGTTGTACGACGCTTTTGGATGGTCCCGGCGAAGCTTTGTAAGAGACTGTAGTAGAATATATTCCGTTGTACGTCGTTCACTTATACGACATATTGAGTTGTAGGACCTAAATTTTCAGTCCGCTCGCGTAAGGTTTATTCACTTATACGTCATTCTTTGTCCGCGCCGAGAGCCTTACTAGCCACAACATTGCTATCTGCAGTAAGAGAACTGACTCGGAAATTACAGCCAAAGTAGCCGGACCCTCAGGTCACAGTGATTCTGAGCACAGTGAAGAAGACACCGAAGAGAAATCCGCTCCTCCATCCTTCAGTGATGCTATTTCTGTCTTGGCAACTTTAAAAAGCTACCTGTGCACTCGACAAATGAGTGAAACAAATAAAGGGTGTCTTTTGCGGGTAGTGCGTCTGTTATACGGGGCTGGTGAGACTAGAAGCAAACAGACAACTCTGGAGAGTTTTCTAAGTGACAAGTTTGTGTAAACGCGACAGTTGTTTTTAATTGTACTGTATTTTATGCCATGGTGTCTTTTAAACATGATTCTGCAATAACTGTATTCAAGAATTTGTGTTCTTTTTAATTGACTTCGTGACATTTCTAGGCATTGTCCTTGATTTTACTTACAAATTTTGCGACTGTGTGTGGTTTTTTACTCATGTTTAAATAAGGATGGCATATTCAGTTGCACGACACCTTCAGTTACACGACGAAATCTTCTGGTCCCTCGAGTGTCGTAAAACTGAGGTTCCACTGTATATTCGTATTCACTCATCTTTTCAGAATAAATGCAGTCTCATTACTTAACGGACACACTCTGTAGCCTACATGATACCCTGTCAATAATTTACCGGAAAATACGGAAATTTGTAACGCAACACACAAAAACATGAATCACACAAACAAATCTAGCAAGCGGTTAAATACGAGCATCGGTCAGAAAACAAATTTATTCTGTACGTATCTTGGGTTATTTATTGTCACCTGTAGTAACCATAGGTTTAAATTTAACTGTACGGATTTAACTGTACTATCACACTCGGTTTCCACGTAGTCGCCACCACAGTTGAGGGGTTCATTGTTTTGTGAGTAGGGCTTTCCTGTTTTCTCTCGACAGGCGTCCACATTCTGCGTTACTTGCCATGGTATCACAATTATTTTCACCTCGCTATCGTCTTTAAATTTGTGGCCGCCAAGACTCTGCTCCAAGGCAGGAAAGAGATGATTATCGCTTGATGTCAAATTCCGTTACTTAGTGACAGCATATAGGTCTTTTGTTACGAAATTATACAACATATAAACTTATATTTTAACGGAATTCTTACACATAAAGTATTTTGTATAATAGGTGATATATGATACGATATGATAGGTGTTTGTTTCACGTAAAACTGTGAGACAATTTTTAAATTAGTTAGGTTCGGAATATGACTGTGGCTATGAATGTCAAATATTAAGTACCGCTAGGCAGACATTTGTTTCATAATATATTTATACACTTTTGGACATAGTGTTTATTAGTAAAAATTATTTACAGTATTATTGTCACTTTAATAAATATCCGCATGTGTGTGACCGTGTCCATGGAGCGGGGTCCTGCTCGAGGTGCTAATAATCTTTCAGTTTGTCAGAATATTTCCCCCAATCATGGTGCCAGAAGTTCCTTATCTTGTTCACCAGAGTATGCCAATGGATAATGTCCCTAGCCAGATACATTGTTTGCAGTCTCAAATTCCATTTGAAATTAATTTCTTTATTCTAAATTGTGTATAAAAAAGGGAAACTATCTTGAGGATTTCATTGACACCCAGCTCCCAGTTTTCTCTCGAGGATGCTGTCGTAGACACATTGTAGCCCAGTCACAGTTTAAAATTAGGGTGTTACTTTTTAATTTACTCTGCATTTCTTATTTGTTGTTTCTTTTGGCTTCTGTTTATTATGTACTGCTGCTCTACAGAAAAGTAAGTTTTCTTTAAACGAATACCCAACTCTCCTGAATATTACGCCGCGTAAACTGACAAATATTGAAAGATGTTTCGTAAGAATATAGTACCTCCTTCTTCAGGGTTTATCAGTCCAAGAAGAGTGTTCATATTGGGTTAAAGTTGTAGACAATACGCTCCTGCGAAACATCCTTAAATGTTTTTGAGTTGACACTTCGCAACGTCCCAAAAGACCTGCATATTCATCACTACGCCTCTAAGAACCTAAAATCTCGCAAGCATCTTAATGTTTCATTTAACCTTGAAATATACTTATCAAAGGTATAAGAATTAAAATATACAGAACTGCATTTTGCTTATTGTTTTTATGGGTGTGAAACTTTGTCTCTCACATTAAGGCAGGGACATAAGCTGATGTGTTTGAGAACAGGGTGTTGAGGAAGATATTTGGGCCTAAGATGTACAAGGTAAAAGGAGACGGGAGGAGGCTTCACACTAAGCAGCTTCATGATTTCTACTCCTCACCAAGTATTATTCTGGTAAGTAACATATGTGGGGAAGGGAAAAGGTGCATATAGGGTTTTGTGGGGAAACCTGGCAGAAGGAGACCACTTTAAAGACCAAGGCGTAGGTGGGCGCTAGTGTTGAACTTTGTCTTCAGGAAGTAGGGTGGAGGCTTTAAAACGGATTGATCTGGCTCAGGACAGGGAGAAGTAGCGAGCGCTTGTGAACACGGTAATGAACCTTCACGTTCCGAAAATGCGGGTAATTTCTTGACTAGCCGAAGAACTGTAAGCTTCATAGAGCTTCATGGAGGTAGTTAGTAAGTTATTCAGTCAGTCAGTCAGTCAGTCAGTCAGTCAATTAGTTAGTTAATATTAAAAGCGGAAATTTTGCTTACCTGATAATGCAACCCCTATTATTCCGTGCTAGAATTTTACCGTTTTACAAGTGCAGTATAACGACTGGGCAATATTTACGAGATTAGTACAAATGTAAAGAAAGGCGCAAGGTATGACGACGCGATCACAGAAGTTATTAGGCTGTATGAAACAAGTTAAGAATGCCACATAACTAATGAATGCGTTGTATATTTCCGACATTAGCATAAGAACGCCCGTGGGATAAGATGAATTGGATTCTGTGTGCATGCATAATGTATGACCCTTAAAAAGTCTCTTATTTTTCACAGCATTTTAGGACGTCCCCTTTAATTTCCTATTAACTTTATAAAACATTTTTAAAAAGTTTGTTTTTAATCATGTTCCGTCATTTCGAGCTGTCATTGAGCCTCTTTACATTGATTGACACATCCCATTACTTCCTACACAAAGCCCATTTTAATGTGATGGTTAATGCCGATAAAACTGTGAACATTTCGATAGCTTTATGTTGGAGTCAGTTTAAAGCAAGCACTCGTTCCTCCATGCCTCTTTTATTGGTGGTACTATCTACGCCATTCGTTTTATTGTCCGCCCTGTATTTTCGCATCACGACGTTACGCCCTTTGTTAATTACCGAGCGCATTGGCACAATAGCGACCAATGAGATATTAATAACTTAAAGTCCACAACAAAATTAACAATCTTTCAAACAAATGTATCGTAGGTATTCGTAAATGGACTAGATATAACGTGATAATTTGCTTCCGTTCTGCATGTAAACATACAGCAGGATGTAGGGTGTGTTTAGTTGCTGGGTATTCATATCGACACATGTTAAGCAGTAATATCGGCTTTATAATCTTTGTTAGGAATTAAATCTGTTTGTTTCTTATGGACGGGAACTTCTCATTCACAGATGTTGCACTCAGATTATTAACAAGCAATACAGAACGACTTTTCCTTCCCTAAAACAGTTTATTTAATCGTAAAATTATAACAGTCTTAGCAGTCTTTAAATCATCATTGTCTTCTATAAAGTGATTGTACATTTATACATAGGAAGTAAGTCCTCATTGTGAAACTTCTTCTCTTTGACCTCCTCCAGTGAGACAACGTGTTGAAGAGGAGTGGTGGAATTCTGGTATATAGCTCAAAGAGGTTAGAAGCACTTACTGCGTATTGCATCTTTCAGATTATCAGTATCCGCATTCGAAATGTCATGTACGTATAAGGCTGGTAATAACATTTCTACGACCGAAAATTTACCCTTTCAAAGAATCATGTATTATAATTACTATTACCATAATTATAATTATTATTGCCTTTGTACAGGATATTTACAATTACGTACCTGAAACGAACGATGTTTCTAGGTATATAGTATTGTACATACTCTGTGGTTGCAAAGTATGGTACATGTATTGTTATTTCGATATAGAACCCTTGTGTTATTTTACATCAGTAAATTCCGCACTAGGTGCGCACTGCTCAGCATGGCTGTAATTCCTTGCTGTACTTTGCAGGTATGTTGCTTAGATATAATGATTTTGCGATGGTTTAGTTGCTCCTGTATAATAATAATAATAATAATAGTAATAATATAACTATCAAATACCGGATGGCTAACGGCAGGAGTAACAGTTCTTAATCTAAAGGATGAAAACACTGAAAGACGAAATAATTACAGGCGTGTAACCAGTCTGCCTAAAATATACAAACTCACTACACCTAAAATAAGCAAATGAATGCAAAAGTATATTGATGACAAAAACCTGATGACTAATGACAATAAAGTTCCATACAAAGGATGAAAAGGTTGTAAAAATCAACTACTAATATCAAAAGTGATATTATAGGAATGCAAGAGCAAGAAGAAACATTTGTATGCGGCATGGATAGATAATCAGAAAGCATTTGACAATGTGCCTCACTTTTGGATAATCAAATCCTTAGAGTTAACTGGGATCAATAATGAAATTAAACCCGTCACAAAGTAAACTATAGTTCCTGGAAAACAAGTACGGGCCTCTATGCAGAAGAGAAACTAGTAGAAACAGAAGATGTAGAAATGCATTGTGGAATGTTTCAAAGTGACTCACTATCACCTGTTATTTGCATTAGCTTAATCCCTCTGACAGAACAGCTGACCATGCTGAGCACAGGGTAGGACGAACACATAACAAAGACAAAAATATCACACTTGCTTTAAATGGAAGATTTGAAGCAGACAGGTAAAACATAAAGGCCTTCAAAAACAACTACAGTTATTTTAAAACTTCCAGTGATGATATCCGTATGGAATTCGGACTTGACAAGTGCGCAAAACTATATTCAAGAAAGGAAAACCTCCAATGCGATATACAGCACAAAGAACTATACAGCTGCGAAATAAATAAACACCAACTAATGCACCAAAATATATAATCATTACTGCTAAATCCCCCTACATGTTTCGATCCTGCTGGGCCATCTACCGGGAGAACAGTCTTGATACACTGGTTGCACTTATACAGTTAAGTGTGAATGTGCCCTAGGTTTCATCCTCCTTTTGAGAGGTATCGTGTACTCTCCGCGTACTAAGTGTGAATATGCCCTAGGTTTCATCCTCCTTTTGAGAGGTATCGTGTACTCTCCGCGTACTAAGTGTGAATATGCCCTAGGTTTCATCCTCCTTTTGAGAGGTATCGTGTACTCTCCGCGTACTAAGTGTGAATATGCCCTAGGTTTCATCCTTCGTTTGAGAGGTATCGTGTACTCTCCGCGTACTAAGTGTGAATATGCCCTAGGTTTCATCCTCCGTTTGAGAGGTATCGTGTACTCTCCGCGTACTAAGTGTGAATATGCCCTAGGTTTCATCCTCCGTTTGAGAGGTATCGTGTACTCTCCGCGTACTAAGTGTGAATATGCCCTAGGTTTCATCCTCCGTTTGAGAGGTATCGTGTACTGTCCGCGGTCAGACCGCGGACAGTACACGATACCTCTCAAACGGAGGATGAAACCTAGGGTACATTCACACTGAACTGTATAAGTGCAACCAGTGTATCAAGACTACTCTCCCGGAAGATGGCCCAGCAAGGTCGAAGCATGTAGGAGGTTTTAGCAGTAACGATTATGTATTTTGGTGCATTAGTTGGTGTTTATTTATTTCGTATAATACAGTGCACGGACATGGAACACTTTAAACTATACAGCTCCTGGGAAACTCAAAACATAACGGTCCAACAACTATTCCAGCTTCAACTAACACACATCCAGAGTTTCTTCGAAACCTTCTATTATCGTCGCCGATCTTAAATAATCTAAAGGCTTTTAAATATTGATTTTATCCTTACAGTTTATAACGCTGTATTTTACAAATTTAAGTTTTCACGTAAGAGTGTGTACCAACTAAATTGTCTGCACAATAATTACTCCGACGTGTAATGCCAAGTGAGATCTCAATGGCGAAAGTTTCTTCCTATTATATTTGTAATAAGGCCTGATGATGACCACCTAGGTGGTTGAAACATGTAGCCAATTTGAACTTTTAAACTAAAGCAAGTTGTGAGGACTGCATCTAACTGTGTTTAAATTTAAAGGAATATTAGTTCACTAGCAAAATTTAATACTTGACAACATAGTAATGCGAGAGCTTGTACAGGGAAAAAATAAAAATGTCTAGGGATTGAGGAAAGTCAAGGTACACTACATCAATAAATGAATGAAAAATTGAAAAAGGAATGCAGAAGAAACTGAAGAATAATACTGGCGTCGAAGTTGAATACCAGTTACAGCAGTTGGAGCACTGGCCGTCACAGTATTAAGGTACAGTCCTAGTATAATTACTTGAAGATTATAAGAAATAAAATATCGATAGGGAAAATAGAAAGGTATAAAATGCATCACCCAAAGGCTGAGATGGATAGGCTATATGTAGCAAATAAACAAGGAGGGAGAATCTTGTTACAAATTGAAGCGATTTTCAAAGCAGAGATAATCAATAATAGCATCATCTAAATGATCATCAAATTCATATCTTAATGATCACCTTTATCTTCTTTTCACACATTTAGTTTTTCACTTGCTTTGCTAACACAGCCTTCTCTATGGAAGGCATGAGTATGCTGATAATGCAAATAAAGGGAAGTAAGTGTCAATTTCGGGAGGTGTTAAAGCAAAACGTGGTATAGACTTTTTGAAAGCAGTCACTCAGTTCTTTAAATAGAGATATGTCTAGGATTTAATAGTGTGCGCTTCAATTAGCCGGCTCGGAATAAAGTATAATTACTGGGTTTTGTGAACACGGTAGTCCGGTTTCATAAAAGCCACATAATTTCTTGACCAGCTCAACGTCTGTTAGCTTTTGAAGAATAACTATGCTCCGTAGAGTAAACTAGTTATTTTCCGTAATTTAAGGACTTGGTCCATATAGTTCGTTCTTCACCGTGATCCATTATTTTATTTAATGTAATTTATGTGCACTTCTAAGCCTTGCTCGTTTACGAACCTTCTAAGTATACGCGGCAAGCCTATCTGTGGCCAGATACGGGAACTGCATGATGTCCAAAGATGTGACAAATGTGTCGAACTGCTGCCGATAACGTATCTCTCGTTATCGCAGGTGCAACTGTTAGTGTTTGCTCACTGTTCATATGAACAGCAGTCACGGAGCGGTTGTACAGGTTTAGGGCAAAGTTGTTCAGTTTCCGACACACCTTATACCGTGGTAAAACATTTGAACTTGTCACAACTTTAGACATGTGAATGGCAGTTTTCACATAGATGTCTGCACAGACTCGGTTGTTATGCAGGTATTCAAGAAAGGTTTCCCAATCATGGAACCGGAAGGTTCATTACAGCGTTCACAGCAGCCTGCTACCTTGTCCGTTGCGAGCCAGATGAATATAGTCCACACTGTCCATTCCTGGTTATCTAGTGAACTGGGTTGTCTGCAGGTCATAGAATAAGATTATAAAGAACATAAACAGATAGCGAGACTGGAGGTTGTTACAGCGATGCTGATGAATATCAAGTCTTATGGGATGTTACACAGTCGACTGGTAAATGATTTGCCGGCGTTTAGGAGCCTAGTGTCTTCATCTTGGGGGCCAAGCGTCAAAGAAGACTTTGACAGCTTGACCCTGAAGATGGAAGCAATACTGTACCCATGCTCGACACGGAGTAACATCCCAGAAGGCTTGAATGTTCAATAGATGTTGAAGTGTTGAGAGCGGTGGCTGGTTTGAGGCTGGTTAGAGAATATAAGGTATGACAACATCAGAAATAAAAAGAACGTAATTCGAATGCAGCGGTGGACTGAGGCAAACAGTAGCACAGGACATGTGGAGTGCAACGGTGTTACGCAATTAAACGCTACATACTCTTACATGCTTGATGGAAGGCGACTGATACAGCTGACAAAAAAGGTGGAGAAATCGATTGTAGGAAATACGAAACTTATTAATCTGCACGCGAAGAAGAAAAGTAACTTTTTTTATTATCCTGCAATTTACGACAAAATATCACAAATTTTATTTTAATTTTTTCAGGTTTACCGAGTGACATTTCGAATGGCTTTTTCATGTCCGTATTATTACGTCAACATCGTACGATGGTTTTTTTATTTTCATATGAATTTTAAAACTTTGTAGTTGCTAAGTGCGAAAGTAATTTCTACATTTTCCGCATACCTTCTGTTAGTGTAGGAATTCGTTTTTAAGCAAGAATTAATGTCCACGGTTTTAAAATTTCGAAACGCAAATCGCCTCTCTTCGTCACTCTTATTGACAGAGCGTGTGGAATACAAACGGCTGTTACTGTGGTGTATGTTTGCGGCCTACCACATGAACAAGCAATTCTTCATAACTTCGGTGCTGCATTTCCGGATTCTTTGCACGCCATTGATTGAATTTCTGTGCTAATGGAGTATACGTAACGCGCATGTGTATCATTTCGTGTTTGTGGTAAAATGCGAATATCTAATTATTAGGTTAATTTCAAAGCGACATTTGTTTGAAATGTTATTTATCATCTCAGAGTTTACGTGGTATCTCTTTACTGAGTTCTTTTCCACGCTTTTATGCAAGCGAGTCGTTAAACAGACTTGTTTTCCTCTTGTGTGCCATAATAAATTAAAGAAATTCAGATATTTATTTGAATACTTAATATTGCTGTGCAACCTGCAGAAGACGTATGACGTCAGACGAAAACCGTATCAATACATGATTGACAAGACACTGGAAAACATATTCGTAGCCTGTTCTAAGCCACGGCCCAATATGGGCCGTTGTCGGGAGAAGTGAAATCGAATGAGGAAGATCGTCTGTGACTGAGGGGAGATTCTGGATATGGATGTCTCTAATGCGGACATACTTGGAAGTGTTAACACTAAGTCGTAAAGTTTATTATAAATGAGTATACAATTACAATGAACATAAATATTTAATGCCTTGTGTGAATTCAAATATGTTGGCTACACGTTTCGATCAGAAATTTGAAATCTCCAGGCCAGTATCTTACACACATAATAAAAATTGCAATTTCATTTCTTGGTAAGATTGAGATCTCAATTATCCGTATAAAACACATGGAGATTATCTGTGGGCTTTAAAACAGTTACAGTGTATAGTGTGATTATAAAATATTAAAAAGTATTGTCAATATTAAAATTGTAGTCCACTAATTCGAAAGCCTTTTCCTTGAAGAAATCTGTGTATTTTTATGTCCTTTCCGTCTCCGATAATGTCTGTTTAATTTATGCGATTGTGATGATATAGGTATGTATTTCATAAGAATTATATTGATATATAAAAAATTCTATGTTATTTGTTCTTATTTTTTGTTTTGGCAAAGATCCTAATATATTATTCATGTTGAAGTATTCGTAGTTATTATATTGGTACTGATGTATAAAATTCGATTGTTTTTGTTTATATAAGAGTTTTTTCTCCTAGTGGTATCTGGAAATGAAAATAATGATGTTTAGATGACCCCATTAAAACATGGTTTTAGTGTGCGTATGTTTAGTGAACTGTTATTTGTTGTTTACGTACTTACATTTGGAGCAGGTACTATTGAGTCTCGCACATCCACTATCGGAAAAATACTGAAACTGTATGTCTTCAAGCTTTCACGGCGACTAAATTGTATAAAATCTTCAGGGACTGATAGCCGTGCCAGTTGTATAAAAACCTCCGACGTTTCACAGACCCACTCAGTCTCCATCCTCAGGGAACAGTAATCACTGTTCCCTGAGGATGGACACTGAGTGGGCCTGTGAAACGTCGGAGGCTTTTATAGTACTGACACGGCTATCAGCCCATGAAGACTTTATACAATACTGAAACTGGTTTAGCTACGCTGTTAGGGTGTGGAGGGTGGGTGTCTTAGCGTCATCTAACCTGTACCGTGTCGTAGTAGTAGGTTTTTGGTTTCCTGGTCTCTCCTACTGCAGATCCATAGTCTCTTCCAAAGCGATTTGTGCACAGACTGCGATCAAGTGCTTCCTGTTTCAATTTCCAGTATCTTATCGTTTCCTTAAGATCATGCAGTAGCTGCGACGTCTTCTTACTCAACTTCCCATCACTTGTATCCTTCCCTCTATCTTTCCTTCAATAAGATGTTTTAGAAGGCAGTTCCTACGCAAGATGCAGCCAGTCCATTTAGCCCTTCTAGTTATTGTTTCTAGGATATTCCTGTCCCCTTTGACTTCATGTGATACTTCTTTATTTCTCACACGATCGGTCCAGCCGACCTTCTCCGTCTTTTCCAGCACCATATTTCGAGTATTTCCAGGTATTTCTGATCTATTTTCCGAAGTGACCAAGTTCCAGCACTTGCAAAACTATGCTCAAAATGAGGCATTTTTATAGTTTCTTCATTAAATTTAAGTCCATTTGCTGGTGAAAGAATCTTCTTCTTGTTGAATGCCGCTTTTGCCATAGTGCATCTGGCATAATTCATTATCATGCTACCGACGTGGTTGAAATACTCCACATTTTCAAGTTATCGTGGCCTTCAAATTGTCATTACCTCATTTCTTCCATGTTCATTTCCATTCCATGGCATTTTCCAACTTGAATTAGCGTATGAATTATGTTTTGTAGTATCGTTTTTTCCTTAGTCAGTAGCACAAGATAATCGGCGTATTTCACAGTGCGAATTGTTTGCTCTTCTATCGCGAAGTCTCCAAAACCTTGTTAAGGTATTCGCTGCATAAGCTGAATATAATTGGCGACAAACAACACCACTGTGTAACTCCTCTTTCAGTCTTCACACTTCTTGATTCCCCTTGTTCCAGTCGTTCTTTAACGCTCTGATCCATGTACAGTTTGCTGATCAATTTTCTTTCGCGTCAGTCGGTGCCAGTTTCCTTTAGGATATTCATTAATTTGTTCCCATGTGCACGGTCAAATGCCTTCTGCCAGTCTATGAAGAAAGCACACACGTCTTCATCTGTGTCCAGAGTTTTTTCTGATACTATCCTCAGCATCCCACTAGCGCCCGTTTTACCTTTACTTCTTCTAAATCCAAAATGATCCTCTCCAAGTACATCGGTTTTCTTTGGACTCCTTTTTCTAGCATCCTCGCTCCTATCTTTCCTCATGCGCAATGATGCTGATTGCGCAAAGGTCGCTGCATTTTGTAACTTCTGGCTTCTTTGAGGCAACCATTGTTATTTCACTGAAATCGCTGGGCTGCTCTCCAGTTTCATGTATGTTGTCGATCAGTTGTTTCATTATTCAGAGATCATTATCTGCCAACAGTTTTAGTACATCCCCGGCTACATCATCAGCTCCTGTAGCCTTCTTACCCCTCACATCCTTGATCACTTTTTCCACTTCACTGTGCAAAACATAAGGGTCTTTCTCGTTTACGTCTACTTCCTATTCAGGTTCGACTTCTAGGATTTTTGATCGATTAGGTCAGCCATGAAGCCCTGTAATATAATGCTCCCAATTTTGCGGTACTTTTCTCTGATCTACTAGTACATCCCGTTGAGAATCTGCTGTGTCAGCGTTTTGAATGCCATGATTTTCTTTCCAACTTAGTTCAGCTGTCCTCACACAAATTAAGCCATAACGTCCTGTTCTTTGAAATTCCGTGATCTCGTCACGTCTGTTCTCAAGATATTTCTTCTTGGCCTTGCCTCTGGATCTTCTCAATCCATTCCTCATGCTTCTGTAGTTCTTCCGTCCCTTCTCGTTGTTGACGTTCTTCAACTTTCTTTGCTTGTCCATTTTAACTTCATTTCCTTGTAATTCATGGCTGTCTTGCTCTCCTGTCGACTTTCCCAACCAGACCACTCATAATATCGAATATACTTTTTTCGATATTGTCCCACCTAATAGAATGTGAAGCATTTTATTTTCGGTGGCAGTATTTTGATCACTGATCTGTGTTCCCTTTCTCTATTCTTTGTAGGTTCACTTACATAGGTAAAGCAGTTACCCACGTTACCAAACTCTTAAAAAAAATGTAGGAATTGCCTTCAGAACCAAAAACACGATTGGAAATATTCCTGAAAAAAGAGAAATAATGACAGATCCAAGTTTCAAAATACTGGAATATACCAATTAACATGCCCGGAGGATTCTTGAAGTACATAGGGTTAAACTGATAGAAAATTTTAAAGCAAGTTTAAGGATAATCTTACCCCGTTCAAAAACAACAGTGAGAACGCACACTTAGGTCAACGCCTTCGAGAGAACGGACATAATATCCGTACCATGGAAGGCATCATGTAAATTGTTTACGTAACAAATAAAGATCAACATATGGACGCAAGTGGGAAATACTTCACCTACAACGTGGGTTTCACTTTTTTATGGCAAAGGGCCAAACCAGTTATTGTGGGCTGGTTCGCAGGCTGCACGTGGAAAAATAACAATAAGTGGTGTACCTGTATAAATTATTGTGAAATTTTTATAGTACATGCAGAATACACCAGTGTTTCCGCGGGCCGTATAGTACAACTGGCGAGCCACATGCGGGCACGCGGGCCGCAGTTTGGAGACCAATGATTTAAGGGAAACGAAAAAGGGAACCCAGATCGATGATAAATATACTGTCCGCGAAAATGAAATATTTGATATAATAGTACGGCATGATACAGCATAGATGAAGCTACGGCGCTCACCCCCATAACCTTAACAGTGTGCGTACCCCAGTTTACATATGTCTGCAATAGTGGATGTGCGAGGATAAGTAGTGTCTGCTCCAAACGTAAGTATGAAAACAAAGGTAAACAGTAAACATATACACACCAAACCGTGTTTTAACTGGATCATCCAATCATAATATCGTTTCCAGGTACCACTAGAAGAAAAATCTCCGACATAAAAAATTGGTTTTTATACACAAATACCAATATAACAAATAGTAATACTTCAACGTAAATAACATATTTGGATATCTGCCTAACAATTCAGAATAAGGAGAGCAAATAATAACATAAAAGTCTTTATATCTTTTTCTTCTTCTTCTTCTTCTTCTTCTTCTTCTTCTTCTTCTTCTTCAGGCGCTACAACTTCATGTATTAAACGTCTTGGCCTTCTCAACTATACTTTTCCATTTGTTTCTATCCTGGATGCAAATTCTCCAATTATTTAGTTTCATTTCTTTTAGATCGTTCTTTTTGTCATTTTCCCATCTGAATTTTGGTCTGTCTTGTGGTCTTGTATATGTTGGTTTCCACTCATATATTTTCTTGACCATCCTTTCACTATCCATTCGGTGAATGTGTCCAAGCCAGCTTAGTCTTTGTGCTTTAATAAAGTTAATTATAGTTTAATTTTTAATCAATTTATTGAGTTCACTATTTGTTTTGATTCTCCAAGTGCCATTTAATTCTTTGGTAGGTCCAAATATTCCTGTTAATATTTTCCTTTCAAAGACTAATAATTTTTGTTTGATGGCTTCTTTCAAGACCCAAGTTTCGCAGCCGTACGTGACTACAATTCTTATGATGGTCCGATATACTTTGAGTTTGGACTTCTTGCAGACCAATTTGCTCTTGAATATGGATCTGTTTGCAAAATACGCTTTATTACCAGACATAATTGTTTCTCTTATTTCTTCTTCGATAGAGTTATCTCTGTTTATAATTGATCCTAAGTATTTATAAGAATGAATTTGTTCCAGTCGCGTGTTACTGGTACACAGACTATCTATTTGGTAGTTTCCTCTGGTACACCAAAGATATTTGGTTTTATTTTCATTTATTACTAAACCAGTTTTCAGGGACTGACTTTTAAGTTTCTCAAATGTATCAGTTGCAGCCTGTCTAGTCCGAGCTGTGATCAGAATATCGTCAGCATGTGGGATACGTTGTTTAAGTCTGGTAGAGACGTTACCCCTAATGTCTGACTGTTTTAAAATTGAGTCAATAGCTACACTAAAACGGGTAGCAGATAATGGATCTCCTTCCGTAATTCCAAATTCTACTTTAAAGTCATTGCTAAGCCTATTATTTATCTTAATTTTTGCATTTGTATCAATAAAGTTTAGAGAGATATGTCTGATTAGCTTCGTGGGTACTCCATACTCCAGCAGACATTCTACTATTTTAATTCTATAAACTGCGTCAAATGCTCTTGAATAATCTATAAATATATAGTGTAATTCTGTATTGAATTCATGGCACTTTTCAAAAACCTGTCTAATTACGAATATGTTATCAATGGTTGATCTGTTAGGCCGGAATCCCATTTGAGCGTCACTTAGTTGATTTTCAACTATTTTCACTAATCTTTATTTAACAGAATTTTATATATATTATATGCAATATTTAGCAGCGTAATTGGTCTATAATTTTCACACTTTAACCTGTCGCCTTTTTTAAAAATTGGACAAATTATTCCTTCCTTCCGCTGATCTGGTAGCTGTTCGTTATCCCAGATATTTAGGATCAATTTGTGCAGTGTATTGCTTAATGTTCTTCCTCCGTTTTTAATTAATTCGGGAGGGATGTTGTGTGATCCCGCTACTTTATTTGTTTTAAGGTTATTAATTATATAACATATCTCACTGTAGGATGGAGTGGCGACTTCCTGATTATCATTTTTATTTCTTCTATTAGGATTTGTTCGGCTGATGAGTCACGTATGTTATGGGTATCACAGAAACATTCTCTCCATCTGTTTAAAACTTGTTCAGTTTGAGAGATGATACTGCCATCAGATCCTTTAACTAATATTGGTGTATTTATTTGTTGTTTTCTGGTGTTTTTAGTACCTTCAAAAGACTTTCTCGTTTCATTGTGCTTGTGATTTTCCTCTATTCGTGTGATTTTATCGTTGAGCCACTTTTTCTTTTTATTTCTACACATATTATTTGCCATCTTCCTTTTTTATCTGTAAATTTCTTGAATCGCCCTTGTTTTGGACTGCAACGCTTTAGTTCTGGCGTTATTCTTCTCTTGAATTGCTGGTCTATATTCATCATCCTACCATTCATTCCTAGTTGGTTTTCTTTGTATTTGAAATATCTCGCTTACGGTTTCCGTTATTTCTGTTTTAATGCTGTTCCAGTCCTTGTTTATTGCTTGTTTTTTAATTAATGCGACACAATTTCTGATGTAATATTTTGCTTTATTGCTTTAATTTTACTGTGTCTTGCAAATTCAGTTTATTCCACTTTTTTTATTAATGTTGGCTTCATTTTATATACTGCAGGTAATTTCTGATTAACTATGGTTTTCACTAGAAAATGATTTGAGTCAATATTCGGCCCTCTCATCGTTCTAACATCTTCAATCAGCTCCTTCTTATTGCTATTTATCTTAACGTGATCTATTTGATTAACACTATTCTCATCGGGTGATATCCATGTTCCTTTATGAATTGATTTATGTTGGAACTGTGTACTCATGATAGTCATATTGTTTAAAATTGCAAATTCACATAACAATTCGCCATTTCCATTTGTGTTTTGGTGTGTTGTATATTGGCATGTTACCCCTCTATAAGCATCTTCTTTTCCCAATCTTGCGTGTAGGTCGCCTAAAATAATAATTGTGTCACTTTTAGTTGTGCTATTCACCACCTTTTGCAAATCCTCAAAAACTGTTCCTTTATTTCATCCATTTTGTCTTCCGTAGGAACATATACACTAATTAGTGAGACGTTGTTACATTTACTTTTCAATCTTAATTTACATAACCTTTCATTGTGTGGCATAATTAAGATTATATGTTTCTGCATTTTCTTTCGTATTAGAAAGCCAGTTCCAGCGTGGTCAGTGTTATTATTTGCTCCACTATAATAGAAACAGAAGTCATTTTTCTGAATTAAACCAGTGCCACTGCACCTGATTTCTTGAATTGCAACAACATCAAACTTAATTCTATTGACATGCTCTGCTAGCTCCTGCATCTTGCCTGGTTTCAAAAGTGTCAGTACGTTGTAAGTTCCAATATTCATTCTGTTAGCTGAATTCCGTTTAACTCGCCTAGATCTGCATCCATTTGTCCAGCCATTGCTCCTTAGTTGAGACGGTTTAGCAAATAAATTTTTTACGGGGTTAGGGAGCTGGCCTAACGCCCAACCGCCGCTACATTGGAGGACCTTGCTTTTCTGTTAGGGTATAATCCCCTAGCTAGTATGTCCCAATTATAGCGTCGGGAACTCGCTTTTCCGCCCTTCCACTACTTAGATGCAAAAGCGTTGCGCAGGGGTCATGGAGTGGACGTGTGTGGATAGGACTTGGCAGGAATAAGAGGCATTTCTCAGGCTTTTTGACAGTACATACTCTCTAGCATAGTATGTATCCCTGAGACCTCTGGCCCCCGAAGTCTTTATATATCCGTATAAATCTTATTACATACAACCTTATAACATTGAAGGTCGCACAAAGTAAACTGAAATTATCGGAAAGGAAAAGGAAATCAAAACACACAGAATTCGTCAGGGAAAGGAATGTGCAGTCTAGGGGTTTGACCTTAATAATACTTTTTAAGATTTTATTATTACATTATATACTGTAACTGTTTTAAACCCCACAGATAATTTCCACGTGTTTTATACGAAAGACTGAGAGCTCAGTTTAACCTTTATCCTGCTAATGTGGAATATATGGTGAGCTGCTAATAATGCCAGCACCACTAATGTGTAATATTTGGTGACCTACATTTGGCAACGCTGAAAGCAG